>VZSE01011052.1:10908-99822 GCA_013398275.1 Promerops cafer | reverse complement strand
GCCGCGCATGCGCCGCGCCCCCTGCGCCTCACCCCGCCGGTGTCCGGGTCCCGGGCCGGGGGCGATGCGGGCCCGCGGTGCCCGGGAACGGGGCTCGCACACCCCTGGGCTGTGGCCTGCTGACAGCCGCGGGGACGGGCGGGGGTCTCGGTGCCCCTCAGCAGGCCCGGGCTGGGGCAGGGCAGCTCCTTCCCGGTCCTCATGGTATCGCAGGGTCCCGGTCATACCCAGCCCCTCTGTGAAGGATGCGGCGGCGCGGGGCTCCTTCCATAAATCCGCCCGGTTTATTCTGTGTTCATTGTATGCGGTGGGAGAGGCGGGAAGCGTGTGTGGAAGCGACCTGACGTGGTCGGGGCTCCGGCCGTGCTCAGCTGATCGCATCTGACAGCACCCTCTGGGTATCCCCAGTGCCCGGCTCTGCCTGTGCGGGCAGCTAAGGTGGTTTTTTCCCCCTTTTTTTAGAACGATGCATGTCATGTTCACAGGGCTCTGTCAAGCCCAGGAGAGACACAGAACGGCCAGATTCCAAATCCCTAAGCGAGATGTGCAGCAGGACAGATGTTCCCGTCGCTGCCCTGGGTTGGGCAGGCAGCTCTGAAGGCTTCTGCCTTTCCATGCTCTTCAAACTTGGGACAGGCTGTTGATTTGTTTGTTGTTTGTACTTCTCTATTGTTAACCCCTTAAGCTGCGCCCTACCCCCATGTGCCGTTTCTGATGTAGTCAAGGATGAGAATGAAAATAGCTTTGCTTTCATTTCTGTACGCTTAGTTCTAAGTTAGCATTTATCCTTAAAAAACCTCATGCGTTATCACGCTGCTGTTATGCCTAGTTTGCAAATGTTTGGAGGAAGAGAATAGTTGAAATCCCAGTTGCTTTGATCCTCAGTGGAGGGGAATGAAAAAGCCAACTACTCTGAAAATATTTCTTGTTGTGTTAGGTAACCTCTTCTGAAACTAGATCAGCTGCTTGACAGGTCCTGCCTGCCCCAATGGCATTTTAGCTGTCAGAACACTTACCTCTTTTTTTCCCCCTCTTTCATTCCCATGTCTCTCCTAAGGTATGTTTACTTAGCAACACAGATTAATTTCGCTTATACTTACCTGCTATAAATATTAATGTGCTGCATTACTTCAGAGATTTCTTCCTCCTCTGACTTCTTTGCCCCTTCCACTATTCCTTTTCCCATACATTTATAGCATTGAATGCATCTAGTGAGAATAGATAGGTCTCTCTTGGCATCTTCCTTCTTTCTCCCATTTGGATGCATCTTCCTTCTTTCTCCCACTTGGATGCATAGACCCTCCCTTTGTTAAATATTTTATATATATATATGAACAATTAGTTGTATTCTCTAAAGCTTTTCCATCTGCAACAGCCAGGCTGTTTCCCAACCAATTAAATTAAATTGAAACCGTGCTGATACTTGGATACTACTTAGTAGTTAAATATAAAAACAACTCCCCGTGGAGCCTGATAAATCCAGAGGATGCAGCCTTGAGTTTATGTGTCTCTATTCTCTTTCTCCCATACCATGATATGGTGGTGTATTCTGTACCAGAAATAAGGTGGCATATTCCTGGCCTGGTTTTGGGCCTCATAATTACTTCTGCTTTCTCAGACTTCTCTTCCTGTATAAAGTGAACTTGACTTTCATCACGATCTTAACTGCTATTGTTTGAACACTTCTCCATTTCCTGTTGCAACTTCCTAACCACACTTCAGGACTGGGCTGCCCTTTTAGCCTCTTAGATATCTGGGGTGGGTTGTTTCTCCCTCCTTCTAAGTTACAGCTCGTGTGTGTTCCTCCTTTGCCACAAACTTCTGGTTTCTTAATCAAAACTTTATCATTTCAGATGATTCTCCTTCCTCAGCCACTGAGGGTTTGTGAGCAGGGCAGACACATTTTTAGTCCTTAGGAAGACTTTGGTCCTCCTAAGCCTGCCACGCTTGTCCTTCTCCTGGATCCCTGTCAGCTGCAGCAGGAGGACTTGATTCTTTCAGTTCTAAGTCAAGTTGTTTCAACCAGTATGTTGTAAACTGATGGTAGCTTCCTTTGACTGTCTCCAGGTTACCTCTTTAAATGAAAGCTCATCTTGCTCAGTAATTTTATCAGTAGTATAAGGGTCTGTCCTTGCTGTTTCTGAGCAAAGATTATCTGGTATCTGCTGGAACTTAGCTGCTTCAACTTGTGGGCAAGGGAGAAGCATGTCAGTGTGCAAGCATATGGCTATGTCTAATTCTGTTTCCAGGTCACTAAGAATTTTGAGGACAGAAATGGATTCTCTTTTTAAATTGCTTGATGTCTTTTTGCTTTAGAGATAAACTTCTCAGACAAGGAGAAAGGGGTGAAATTGGTGTCCTCAAACTGGATTTTTTGCATTAAGTGTGCCCTATAAACTGTTATAATTGGCTCTTACAGATTCAGGGGAATAGCTGATCTGAATCACTCTGAAATTGGATGGCTTTTATTTATAGGTTTTTATCTTGTTCTCATTGCCACAGAGCATTTCATGAGCATTCATTTCAGGGTAGTTCATGCAAAGTGTTGATTATACATTTACAACCCTCTGGTTGCTTGATGACTTGTAAAATTCCTTTAATTGTCTGTCCAGACTTTTGCTGTTTGTTTTGGCCTTTGGTTATGCAGTCACTCTTGAGAAATAAGACTGCAATCTTCAATCCTTACAGCAGAACAGTTGTCTTCTGATGTGCCATGTTAGCAGAAAGTGGTGGCAGAAAGTGTAGCAGGACCATGCTACAGAAAAATACAAAGATGCCATGAGGTCCTTGGTGCTAATGCTGATGTATTGTTGTTCAGTGCCGTTCTTGGCTGATAAGAAAACCTGTATTGGAAATAATCTATTGAAACTTGGCCTTCTAAAGTATTTTTGATGCACAGTTACCAAAAAAATTGTATCTGTAATTTCTGGAAAGTGCTATTTTCCTTTTGTTTATTAGATCTCTTTCCTGAGAAGTGAAGAAGCTGGGCAGGCAATCTGGCCCTGGCTGCTCTCACAGTTCACTTGTCTTCCCTACCCTGAGGGAGACAATATGCTTTTATTGGAAGGGACCGACTGACCCAAAAAGAGAGGATACGCTGGGTATATATTGTTCTAAAATGCACAGTTTGGGAAAAAAATATGCTAAAGCAAATTAAAACCTAAACCATTGGACTTCCCCTCCTTAATCCCAGGAGAACAGCTTGAGCAGGAAGTAGAGTCCTGGAAATCTGTTAGGGAGTGTCTGTCATGTTGTGCTTGGAAGCTCCTTGCTGGTAGAACGTACAGGAAATATTTTCCCCATTTCTTTATGGGGAAGCTAAATATAACATTTCTCTACCCCTGGTCCTGTAATTGCTGTTAAACAATGTGGTAATTGTGAGTTTACTTAATCATTGATAAGTCCAGTCTATCTCACACAGGACTTAATCTTTCTATTTTCCTTTTTTTTTTTTAAATAAATTAAGATCTTGATTGCTGCTGCATGGATAAGGTTATGGAGAGTTGATTTTTGGAGGGAACTACAATGTAGCTGGGCGATCAGAAGCTTCTTATGAAATATTTAGTTAAGTTAGGAATGCCTAATATTTAAAGATGCTCTGATCAGTAAAGATCATCTATTGTTTCTTGGTTTTTTCCAGCTCATATCTTTCAGGTATAGCCAGAGCTCATTCTGAAAACTGAAGTTTTTGGAGGCAGTGGCCCAGAAGAATGAGCTGATTCCTGCTTTAGGCAAACCTTGTAGAGCTCTACAGGTACCTGCTTCCTCTGGTGCCAGCTGTCACCATTTGGGAGATAAAACTGTTTCAGTGAGGTGATCTGTAACTTCCTGTCTTTGAGACTTCTTGTGCTGAAAGCCCTGTGAGGGAACCAGGAGGCCTCCACCTCTTGCTGGGTGTGATGCTGTGTTGTTAAAAGATGATTTCTCTCCAGCCGGACAAGACCAGGCTGTTGGAGCACAGATAATTTTTGTGTGTGTAAATGCAGTCATGTGTGATGAGACTGTCCTGTTCCTAAAGCAGTTTGATGGTTAAACTGTGACAGAAAACCTGTCCTTCTCTGGAATACCTGCTGCCTCTTGTATACACACTTAGCAGGTTTCCTCTAGGATCTGCATGAAATGCAATGTCCCCTTAGGGGTGAGAACAGTATTTGCAGCTGAGAAGGAGGATAATGACAGTGGAATTGGATCCTCACTGAGAACCACAGAGAAACATTCTTAAAACTTGCAGAGTGCATGAAAAAAATCTTTATCTTTTTTAATGAAATCTAACTCCTTTTGTAGAATATCTCAATGATAGCTTGATTTCAGTTTTCAGCTCCTGAGTTCCAGTGGCACATAAATTCTTGTGTTTTGAAAAGGAGCTTGTAATTTGAAAATGCAAATAGCTTGTGATGCTGTAATGAGTCATTATCTGACCAGTATTGATTCTTGCTGTTTAAGAAATGAAAATAAGTTGAAAAGGGTAGGGTACAGTAGCATCTACAGTCATTCTGGGAGCCAATGACATGTTTATTTAAGTGGAAAATGCTATTTTGAGCGGAGACTGCCATCCACGAAGCAGTCTGCTGGAAATATTTTAGTATAAGAGAGCTGCCTTTATGCAGGGGTAATGCCTGAGGATTTCCAGTTACTGGAAAAAATCCTGAAAGATCTAAAGCTGCAACTCTTCTGTCTTGGGAAATGAAAAAGAAAAAAAAAAAGGAAAATAGCCCTTGGGCAGCTTAGCTCAGTGTAGCTGCTCCCTGATCACAGCCTGCAGCTCAAGGTTTCATTCTTCTGTCACAAGAAGCCACATCCTCCCAGGACCAGCTGAAGCGAGGGGCTCTTTGCAGGCTTTGCAGTCTTCGTCTGACTCTTGCTGATGCCATTAGGAAGAAGTACAAATGGAGTTTCTGGTTTGTGACCAGTGCTGCCTTCATATGAACTGGCCCTGCCACTCAAGAGCACTTAGGCTGGTCAGATGGCTGCTCCAGGTGTTCCAGTTGTGTAGTTCAGCCTCTGAATTAAAGATATCTCCACTCTGTGCCATTGATTTGCCTGAGAATCCTTTTAATTTGATTATTAGGTAGTGACAATGAAGCTCATATCTTTTGCATAAAAGGAGAATCTTGGAAGCAGGAGAAGAAAGAGGTGATACCTATTGGAAGTAGTCAGTGATTTAAGCAAGGCACACACTGTTTCTTACCTTTTGGCTGGAAGCTGTTCCTCTGGAGCGCTCTGTTTAAAGGAATAAAAAATTATGAGGGATAAAAGCCATTTTTGCATTTCTGAGTTGGGTCATATAAATTGATTAAATTACTGTCAACCCAACCATCTGCAAAATCTCTTATCACAGTGCTGCAATATTGCAGTGTGTGTGTTCATGTGTTTTAGTCAGCATTTGGGCAGGCTTCTGTATATAGGGGTTTGAATGTGTCAATAGCTTTTTGCCCAAATAGAATTCCTCTGAATATGCATCTTATCAGCGTTGCTCATTGCAGGCTGCTCTCCTCTCAGAAGGCAGAAAACGTTGCTGTGAGATGAGTCACACAGTTTAACAGCTTGTTGCTTCCATGGTGAGACGCACCCTTGCTGTGCATGCCAGCGATCATGGAACTCCTGGCAAATGCCCTGTGACGTGAACTCCTTATGGCCCCGCTAAATGGAACGCCCCTGGCACTCGCTGGAACGCCTTGTGCTTGTGGCTTCTTGCTGCTCTTGGGTGCACTGCTCCTCCTCCTCCTCCCAAGAGACTCCTAAACTGAGGCTTCATGGAAATAATGAAGTTACTGCATTGGTGGGGGCTGTTTCAGAGTGAAATTACTGGGGAACTTAAGGCCACAGTGTAAACTTCTTGTATTGGAATAATCAAAGACATTAGAGTATTTAATCTGACCTGTTTTGAAAGAAGTGTTTTGTCGAGATCATACTGTCCCTGTACTGAGTTCATACCAGAGCTCAGGCGGTGGCTTTGATGCTTCAGCTTTCCACTGCTCTGCCAGTGGAGAAGCACAGGACATCTTGGAGAAGTAAATTCCAGAGATGTTGTCTCAGAAATTGGACTGCAACTTATAACTGAATTAAATATCTGAAAAGTGAATTTTAATGTGGAAAGCGAGTCCTGTCCCAGGGAACTGTGGCTGTCCTGTTCTCACTGGCTGGTACCATGTCCCTTCTGTTTTGATGTACAGAACTGTCATATTTAAAATTGCAGCAAGAATTTTTAAGACTTGTTCAACTGGCTTGGTTTAGCTTCAACAACTGACATCTGAGAAATGTGTACATTAGGATTCTTCAAAAAAAACTCCCTGAAACAAAACATGTCATGCTTTTCATCTCTACCCTTTTCACACGATGATGAGAGGGAGGGATAGGGCATGTGCCTTGCATGTGTAAAATGCTTTGCTTTCCAAAGGAGAGCTGGTTGGTAGTTAGAGGTAGTCTGACTCTTCTGAGTGGTCCTTTCACTCAGTCCATCTAAAAATGGAGTTTCCCTCAGGTCTCTGAAGCTCCTGAATGGACTGCAGAGAGTCAGCTGATGTCTGTGAGCTTCTTGTGGCTTCTTGAGCTTCTTGTGGCTTCTTGAGCTTCTTGTACAGTAGCAGGTATCTTTTGGAGCCTGCTGTTCCCTTGCAGTAGGTCTGAGTTCTGGAGCATCTTCAATAGGAAACAGTGACACACTGGAAATTTAGCTCATGAGTTGCTGTGGGGCAGACAAGGAAGTGACTCAGCTCCCTGACCTATGGACAGGAGCTAAACCTAGGTACAAGAGGAAGTGCTAGGTGACAAGATAAAGGTGTTTCTGGAATAAGGATTTATTCTTTTTTTGTTCTCTTTGTTTCTGTTGTTGTCCTTCTTTTTTGTTTTCCTTTCCACAGTCCTCCTCAACAGTTTTAAATAGTTTAAAGACAAACAGCTCTGGGTATGTTCTTCAGAGATGCTGTAACCACTGCATTTAAATACAGTGCTTCAAGTTGTGGTAGGAAACAGCTACCTAGGTGCTGTAGTGTCTTCCTGAGTGAAGTGCAAACCTTGAAATGACAGCCCTCCCCTTTGCCCTTTGACATTGCAGAATGGTTAACAACGATTTAATTCACACTCTGACCAAATATTTTCCTTATGTAACACCTCGTGAGTTTCGTTACTGGGTGTTTGCTCTGGTTTTTTTTTTTCAACTGAGTTGTGCTTATGTGGGGGAGCAAGCTTGTGACTTCCAAAGTGAAGTGAAACAGGACAATTTAGACCTTTTTGTTCTTTGTGGTATTTCTTCCTCCTTGGTAGTATTTTGGTTCAGCAGCAGTTAATAGAATGTGTAAGCCTGAATTCCACCTCTTAATGAATCTTGAGACAGTAGCTACCCCTGTAGTGTGGGTTGAGTTTAATATTGCATAAACTTGTCAGTACAGTTGCACATGGGAATCACATATTAATATATTATCTCTTGCTTTTAGTGTTTGCCTGCCACTGCGTCCCTCAGCACTTTGCTGTGTGCCTGCCTCGGTGCTGTCCTTCTGTGCAGCTTCTGCTCTGCTCCTGAATCTCAAATAAGAGATTACCAGGGAAAACCAATATGAGCAGAGCATATTTGCAACCCCCTTCCCAAAAGTTGAGCATAGTTGCAGGATACTTTAAGGCAAGGGAGGTATTACTAGTTGACGTTTATAGTACGACTGGAATAGAGTTTGCACAGTCTCAGTGGGTGAAATGAATATTTTTCACATACACTTTACAGATCCCTGGTTTCAACGAGCGCTTCATGCTGCAAAGATAACAACTGTGCCACACGCTTCTGCAACCCACACTTCTGGTCCTTGAAGTGGAATTTTTCTCCTTTAGACATAAACCAGAAACTGCTCTGGTGAGGAGGAAGCTCTGTTTAACTTAGATATGTTCATGTTGACCATACATGGCTGAGACGGTTATTTTGGGGCAGTTTCTATCTGCTTCTCATATGACTGAGAAAGTTCAAACTTGACTTTGCCTTGAGGAGAAGGGAAAAGTTTGAGAACTTTTTTTTAGTATTTGAGGAGAAGATGGCATGAGCCAAAATAAATTTTTAAGCTTGAGCACTTGCTCACCTCTTGGTCCTGTATTTCAGAAGTGCCCCATTTAAAAAGTAAAGTAATAAAACATCCAACAAAACCAAAACTAAACAGCCCCCTCCCTACAAACAGCCCCACAAAACCCAACCCCAAATTACTCAGCTTGTTTAAAATTTAAACTTGCAAGTTTGATTTTAGGACAGATGAGCACAGAACGCCTTGAGCCGAAGGGAGTACAAGACAGAGACAGCGTGAGGTGAGAAGCGATCTGTGCGTGTCAGAATTCCGTTTGCTCGCTGGGAAATGGGACATCCAGGACATGCTCCACCCTCCTTAAACTTCACTTTGGTGGGGAACATTCTCTGCATATGCTGTGGGAGATGCTGAAGAACCGTGAAGGGTGAGAGATACCAGTAGGGTTTTAGTGCAGACTCTTCTCTGGGGGCAGATGGGGAGCGATTTCCTGGCTGAGTGCTGATAGTTTGTCTAACGTGCAGCGTTGCTCTTCGTGGCTTGGCACAGGTTCAGTGCTCTGTGTGGTGTGGAAGCATGCTGTGTAAAACGTGAGAACTTCCTGCTGTGATAAGGAACCAACAGTTCTTCCAACAGGTGCAGTCTTTAGCTGCAGTCCTGAAGATGTAACAGAAATGTTGCTGTCTTTCATGGGTTTTCAATATTGTCAATCTCAAACTGAGTCTGGCCTGAACAGTTCAGAAGGCAGAGCTTTGCTTTTTGCCTTGCACTGCTATGATAAGAGAATTAGGAGGGGAAGCTGTGTTCAAGAATCTCTAATCCATGATGGTAGCTGTGACTGAAATGAATAATCTTATTTTATAGGGTGCTCTAAACCACTGAAGCTTTATAAATATTAATTTTGTTCATTTGTTTCCTAATAAAAGGCCTTTATTCATTAAATCACTATTTATTTATTAACCTGACAAACTAATAGCAAGCTCTCTTCTTTCAGTGTATGCATGTGCCATATCACAATTCTGCTTGTCACCGTAATAAGAACTTCATTCATCTGCCTTAAAATGTCATTGATAACAACCTGGCAGTGGCCCAGCTTGGAGCAAGTTAACTACAAAAGGCTGCATTGTAAACCTTTCTGAGAGTACATGCTACATTAAGTCTAAAATTAATTTTAAAAAAAGAGAGAGAAATGTGCAGGCTGGTCTGAGGGTCATACAACTGCCAAATAGCTTCAAACCTCTGAAAAAAGGTAAAATTCTGTATGGAGGAATTCTGGCTGCAGATGGGTTAGTTTGGAATGAAGGATGCATTCTGCTCACTTTACAATCTTTGGGGTACACTGAATTTATAAGCCTCATCTTAAAATGAGAGGGAATGTCTTGCTGAACCACAAGCAGCTAAATAAGAGCTTGGACATGTAAGGATCTTGTTGTTTCCTTTAGTCTCGTCTTTCTGCAACCAGGATAAAAGCTACAATCTGGAAATAGTCACATGCCTCTGGAGTTAAGTGCTAGGAATACTGTGAGTTTGTCTTGGTTATAGAAACCTTCCCTGACCCCATCTGCAGCCTGTGCACCAAACCTATAAGTTCACGGTTCAAGGAGGGTCTAACACACCCTGAAGTTCAAATATCTGGTCTCTACCAGCTCCTCTGAGGCCCCTTGCTCTGCAATCCTGAGTATGGGGCTTCATGTTCATGGAGGTTTAGGGCTTCTTGCCTTTGACTCTCCTGTTCTCAAAACTATTACAAATTAAATTAGTAGCTTGGGCTAGGGTAAACTGATCTGTCCCTGAAACCGATGCAGGGTTTGTGAACTTTATGGACAGAAGCTCCCAGGGATCTTTAAAATGGGCCATGTCCTGTGCTGCATATGAGGGCTGTGGGTTTGGTACAGCCCCTGACTGACCTAGGCAGTCTCACTGAACAATTTAACAGCCGAGTTGACCATGAAGCTTTAACACATCTTCATCCAAGGTCTTCTGGGAGCACTCTAAGCATGCATTAAACACCATGGTTCTTATCCTACGCTCCAGACATGGCAAAGGCCCAGGCAGTGTGGGGAAGGGCTTGCTCACAACTGATGGGTTTACAGTCGGATTTCTTAACTGGAACAGGGACTGCAAGAGTCTTTAAAAACTAAAAACCCAAACCCTGCAATTTCATGCTGCTTCACTTTTGTGGTTTTTGTTTTGTCTCTTTCTTAAGTATAGTGTGCGGACAGCGCCATGGGTTAGGGAACACTTCAGCTTCATCTTCAGAGACTTTTCGTATGTAGCCTTCTGCTGAAGTCAATGGGTGTGGAGGTAAGCGGTGCCGAGTGCTTTCTGACAACATCACTGCCACCCACTCTGCAGCCTGATGCACACAGCACTCCTTGTATTTGAGCATTGTTTTTCTCCAAAAAAGTCGCATGCGGTTGCACAATAAAGACACGGCTTATTTGTGTAATGCAAATCTGTTCCTGCTTGTTGGTACAAAGTGCAAGCAGCGAGCATCAAAGTGCAGAGACTTCACAGATCCTGCATGAACACTTGCCACTGAACTTCAGTGACATCCTGCATTATGTCAGAATAAAAGATGACATCACAGTTGGTCTGTGAGTGAATGGGATTTGAACTCAGGGTTGAATGTTGCTGCCTGGAGCATTTGTGCTGCTGATGCTCAACACCCTTTGCTCTGCTACTGTTTGTTTGTTTATGTATTTTTACAGCTGCTGAGTTTAGTTTCTCAAAGGTTAATTATTTTATCAGGAGCCAGTCAGAATTGGAGTTTCCTGTTCCCTTGTCTTTCTGTTGATTTCCTTCCCTTTTTATTTGTGTTGAAACACAACTTTCTCTGTTGCAGCAACTCAGTTGCTGCACTCTTCAGTTTCTGTCTAGTGACTTGAAGTGTCTGAAATGGCCTGATATTCTCACACAGATTGACAGTGGGGTCTGGTGACTAAATTGTTGTGATAAAACAAAAATTCATTGGTTGATGCTGTTGAAATCCGCTGACTTTTCTATGCTCCTAATAGAAGGCTTTAAAATATCCAGCTGCAGACTGATCCTCTCCAAGCATGTGACACTGACATCAGTCCTAGAAGTGAGGCATTGAACTGCCTCCAAAAATGAGCTCATCGGGTAATATTCAATGCACTGATTTAGCAAAATATTAATTAATTTGATTACATGGTCACCTGTACATACTGTTTGAAAGATGGGAATTCATTCCAATTTTAGTTGCTACTGTTCCAGATACCAGTGTTACAAAGATCCTGTTGATAGGACACTGTGCTCCCACTGTATGCTAGGACGTGGGCTTGGCAGAGCCTATCTCTAATTGCCACTAATTTGCTCTAAGATTTGCCAGTTTCTTGACTTTTCTTCTCCCTGCATCCCTCCCAATAAGCTGCAGGGAGTAAGACAAGATTCTGTCGTCAAGCCATCCGTCTAAAGCCACTCATAAAACTTGCTTAATTTTCTTTGAAAAAGCTTGACTTTTTTAAATGGCTGTGTAAAAACACAGCCATGTGCTTTCCCAGAAGTTTGGGTAGTGGTCCATCTTCATCTTGACCTGCCTGATGCCAAAGCTGAGTGACCATAATGAGATTAAACCCTGGCAGAACAGCCCTGGAGGCTTCCTCCCCTCCTGTAGCTTGAGGTCAGCAGTAACTGCAGACTTCCTCTTAACAGCCCCACACAAAGAGCGTGGATTCAGGCAACATTGGACTGATGGTGACCCCAAATACTTCCCTATTATTTTATAAACTTGAAGAAATTTTGTATTTTTCTTTAATGACAGTAGTAGCACATTCTAGATGCAACTGTCCAAGCATATCAACATGTGTCTGATTATTTATTTATTTGAAATATGGGCATAAGAGAAACAGTTTGTTTGAAGGGTTCATGTGCATTTGTGCATAAATAGTTTGTCTTCCTCCCCCCACCCAGTATTTTCTGCCTGTTACTGCACATTGCAGGGTTGTTAGTTTTGGATTCTGTTTCCCTCTGAATACAAGTCTTTATGGAGCTGCCCATAATGTTACTCTTTTCTTTCAAGAAACACTGCTGCTAACTTAAGACAGAGGAAGATGCTGTGTGTTAACAGGGCTGTAACGATGCCTGAATTGCAAACTGTTGTGCAACTAAAGAATGGTATTGTGCAAAACAGAGTGGAAAAACGGCTGCTGATGAGCACAGAGAGTTGAGGCAACGAGAAGCCCTACTTAGAGAGCAAGAGGAGAAGCTTGGTTTGAAGAACAAGCAGTAGAAAACAAGATAGGGAGGCTCTGTTCCTGCAAGAGTAAATGATCCCTTAGAGGAGCCAGGGAGGCTGTTTGATGTGAACTCTGTGGAAAGTTCAGTGGAGAGTGTGCTCCAATGTCCCGGGTGATGCTGCTTCTTCCTCCTTCTTGTTTACAAGAAGCTGGCATGATTTCAGAACAAACTTCTAAAACATCCTTGGTGGGAGAAGAATTGAGATGACAAAATACTTCTTTGCATCTAGAAAGTTATTGCTGCAGCAGTAACTGTTGAAGCTGGCTGAGTGGCTGCTGCCTGGTTTTGGTTAATGTCAGGAATTGTGCTGGTGGGAAGCGAGTCCTGGGGTGGGACTGTGCAGTCCCCGTTGTGCCTCAGCACAGTTCTCAGCATACTTCAGATGCTGCCTCTGCAAAACGATGAAATAAACTTCCGCTTTTCTCAGTAAAATGCCTGTGGTACACACATCATGGAGTTGTTTTTGTCCATCTTTATTTAACAATAACAAGGGTTGTGCAGAAAACATGCAGGGCATGGAAATGGAGAGCTGAGCCCCATCTATCCTCTGCTGCTGGAGGGTGGGAGGACGTAGGGAAGCATGGAAAAGAGGAAAACAGCTTTGCCTGTGCCTGTTTTGATACTAAAGAGCTCTTCCCAGTGATCTGAGAAGAGGGTGGGGAGAGAACCAGATGCTCTTAGGAAGTTCATACCATTGTTAATAATGTAATTCACAGATGGTGGTGAAGGCCTTGAAGAGGCTTTCATGCAGTACTTATGCTCTGTAACAGATCATCACATAAGGGCTCACAAACAGAGATGACTTAATCCCAAGGATGAGTCTACAGTGATCTGTTCGATGGTAGGCCTGCAGCTCACTGCAACCTCTTTAAACAGTTAAGAGCCTTCAGGATCCCTGGATGTCGAGCACTAAAATTGGACCAATCCCTAATTAAATTGTCAGGATAAAATGTTCGTATAGCTTTGAGAGTTTTCCAATGAAAATGGCTCTTGAAATTAAAAAACAAGTTCCTTTGTCCTGGTACAGAAATCAATACAGGTAAAGCATGAACATCAGTTTGTACACTGACATCTTGTTAAGAGGCAGTTCTGCTTTTATTTCCATTTGTCTGCTTGAAGCTGGAAGCAGAGCTTGTGTGTGTTCTGAATAGCTGTCAATACTTTGTGACAGCTAAGGAGGATTGTGCCTTGCATGTCCTCCTGTTGGAAAAGAAGTCACTCATACCTATCAGCTTTATGGCAAATCAACAGGCTGCTGGTTTTCAGACATGTAGAATCAGAAAAGATTTAGCTCAAGTGCTTGCAATAACATTCAATATTTGTATGTTTGTGAGAGGCTTATTGATAACATCTTCACTGGCTGCTGGTCAGCTTTTGCTGTAAGCTGTGTAGCTACAAGTATTTATCAGGGACTTGTAAGGAATACTGGCTTGCATGTGTAGCACTAGAAATCAAAAGTTTCAAATAACATGAGAACTGATCTTGGCTTTGTTGTTTGTTGCTGTCTTTTCAAGTGCAGCTTCTCCTTTTCTAAGAGGCATTCTCATTGTGGGTTTTATTATTATTATTAACTTCTTCAAGTTTAAATTGAGTTTAGTAAATTGACTTCTTGTGATGTTTCTCATGTGATGGTTCGTGATCTCTGAAGAATGTGCTCCTGTGACTTCAGCCATGTATTTGCCTGTACCAGTGCAGGCTGTATCATGTGTTCTTGTTGGTCTTGCATTTTGAGCTAAGTAGGGGAGGGGGTTGGGAGAAAGAGAAAAAAAGGGGGAACTAATTCAGGGCTAAGCTACCAGAAATTCTCAGACTGCTTAATTTGTGACCTTGTTCCCTAGTTAAATGCAACCCAGGATTTTCTGCCTCTTCCATAGTTTCACAGAAGTGTTTTCTGCATTAAAAACTGAGTTTTTCTCATACTATCCTTGTTTAAAAAACAGGAAAACCCAATGCTTTGGTAAAAGAAAGATCTTGACATCTTGAGGGAAGAGATTTTTTTTAATCCTTGGTGGGTGGGTGTGCTTTAACTGAGAAAGTTAGAAACTGTCTTTCTGATCCATTTTTTTTGCATATATCAACTGTGGCATCTGTAAAGCAATATCTTTATTACTGCAGTAAAATGAACAAAGTTGAAATGACTGCATCTGTGCCAGGAATTTTTGGTTTCTCCACAATGGCCAAAGTTTCGGAGTACTGAAAGTGCTGTCAGTGGGTCTCCAGCTCCTTGTCCCACTGCCTGCCTGTGGTGACTGTGTCCAGTGGAAGCAGAGCCCTCCCAGGACTAAGGACTCACAAGGTCAGAATTTATATTAGGTTTGTTTTAAGAAGCACTTTACAGCATTGGGCATCCTTCTATTTTTTTTCCAGACACCATGTAATGCTGTTTCTCATTTATATATACACATACACATATATATATATATATATAACATACACACATATATATATATATATATGTATATGTCCTGCTACTGCTGTTCAGTCCTCTGCGTTTCTCCCTTTGCATTTGTGTAAATCATGTTTCAGCAGAGCTATACTTTATTCAGTTCCCATACTATGAGGGTTTTTTTGTAGTTTTTATGTCTGCGTGGGCTAAGCATTTCTTTAGATTTGAATCCAACATCAAAGTAGCATTGGTTTAATACAATGTTTTTATATCACCTTTTTTCCTCCATGTTGGATTTTATNATGTGTTCTTGTTGGTCTTGCATTTTGAGCTAAGTAGGGGAGGGGGTTGGGAGAAAGAGAAAAAAAGGGGGAACTAATTCAGGGCTAAGCTACCAGAAATTCTCAGACTGCTTAATTTGTGACCTTGTTCCCTAGTTAAATGCAACCCAGGATTTTCTGCCTCTTCCATAGTTTCACAGAAGTGTTTTCTGCATTAAAAACTGAGTTTTTCTCATACTATCCTTGTTTAAAAAACAGGAAAACCCAATGCTTTGGTAAAAGAAAGATCTTGACATCTTGAGGGAAGAGATTTTTTTTAATCCTTGGTGGGTGGGTGTGCTTTAACTGAGAAAGTTAGAAACTGTCTTTCTGATCCATTTTTTTTGCATATATCAACTGTGGCATCTGTAAAGCAATATCTTTATTACTGCAGTAAAATGAACAAAGTTGAAATGACTGCATCTGTGCCAGGAATTTTTGGTTTCTCCACAATGGCCAAAGTTTCGGAGTACTGAAAGTGCTGTCAGTGGGTCTCCAGCTCCTTGTCCCACTGCCTGCCTGTGGTGACTGTGTCCAGTGGAAGCAGAGCCCTCCCAGGACTAAGGACTCACAAGGTCAGAATTTATATTAGGTTTGTTTTAAGAAGCACTTTACAGCATTGGGCATCCTTCTATTTTTTTTCCAGACACCATGTAATGCTGTTTCTCATTTATATATACACATACACATATATATATATATATATAACATACACACATATATATATATATATATGTATATGTCCTGCTACTGCTGTTCAGTCCTCTGCGTTTCTCCCTTTGCATTTGTGTAAATCATGTTTCAGCAGAGCTATACTTTATTCAGTTCCCATACTATGAGGGTTTTTTTGTAGTTTTTATGTCTGCGTGGGCTAAGCATTTCTTTAGATTTGAATCCAACATCAAAGTAGCATTGGTTTAATACAATGTTTTTATATCACCTTTTTTCCTTCATGTTGGATTTTATTTTCAGCTCTGACTCTCTTATTTTTGCTGCATGATTTGAGACTTTTTGCTTGCTCTTCACATTACTTAAAAAAAAAAAAAACAACCCACACACAAAACTGTTTTCCTTAGCTCATACAGTATTTCCACTTGGCTCAGAAAATGTGGATTTGTGAGCTGAGGGAATCCTTGTTTGGCTGGTCACCCAAGCTTTCTTCAAGAGTATTAAAAGGATCTACAGCTTAAGTTCATCAGAGGGCTGACCTGCTCTGGTTTTAATGAGATTTATTATACCTGTACCTGTTGGATTCTGTGGTTTTGATCTTCAAAATTATCTGAATAAACCTGTTAGTGAAAGCAAAATTGTTGACAGAAAACTGACTCTACTCAATCTGCCCTGTGTTAAGATTATTGATTTTTGGAATTAAAATAATATCCATTGTGGCATTGGCATGGAACTTCTGTGTGGTGTTTGGCAAAATGCTTTTATCTGTGTTTCCCTTCGTAACTCCTCCAATCCCCCTCTCAGAAAACCACACTGATCAAACCCTGATATTGCAGTCCAGGCTTGGAGAGGGTAGAAGAAACAAATCTGGATGTAGGAGTTGATGGATGATTGTGTGTGGATGTTACAGATACAGCTGCGTTCCTAACACATGCAGGAGAGATTGGGAGGGGTGGGTCTTGGCCAAATGTAAATGTGTATTTTCCTTAAAACTGCCTTTGTTTTTCATGAAAGCTCAACAGCATTTAGTGATTTGTTAGCTTAAAAAACCTGAGAGTTCTCGATTTGCTCCAAAATGAGTTCCTGTGAACTTTCAGCTTGTCAAATATCTGTGGTCCTCCAGGGCCTGGAAGGGGATCCAGAGGCACTGAAGGGGTATAGATGTGCACTGGTTATGGTTGAGTGAAGGCAGCGCTGGGGAGCAACACGAGCAGGGAAAGTGGTGTCTGGAATGAGAGTATCTGGGTCAGCCTCCTCTGGAGCTGCAGGACACGTGAGATGCTGCTCTAGTCTGGTTTAACTTCTTTCAGTTTGGTGACTTCACAGAGGTTTAACACGGCTCTAGAAGATGCAGGTTGACAGGCCTGCAGCAGAGGTGGCCAGTGAACAGAGAGATTTGACTTGTTCCATCAAGATTTGGCAAGCCTGATCACTGGGTGATCTCTGGAGCTGTGAAGAAGAATGTGGCCTGTCAATAACAGAACTCATCAACTTTCCTGTGCTGGCACTGGGACTTTGGACATGCAGCACTCAAGTCTGAGACAAATGCATTGCTGGGTGTAACGCCTTTCCTTTTTTTTTTATTTGTACCTATTAATGGAAGCAGAGAGCATAATGTAATCTTAAAATAGCTCCTCCGTGAATGCAGAAACATTCCACTTCTGACTAATTGGCCATTCAGAATGAGCATTTAAATATGCACCAGAGACTGAGCGGCGGCTTTCCATATCCGCATGAATGGAGCTGGAAACGTGCTGCACTGCAGGGCTGTGCAGGCTCCTTGCTTTGTCCTCATACCCCACACTCCTCACTCAGTGTGACTGCTTTACCCTGGGAGGCAGAATGCATGTCCTGTCTCTTTGGTTAGGCAGCAAGCTGAGGGGGCTGTTCATTTTCTCTACTCTTGAGACTGAGGATCTTGGAAGCACTAGGCTGATAAACAGTCCTCAAAACCAGATTTCTCTTTCTCTTGGTTGTGAATGACCAGGGACACAAAGAGCTTATGGTCCGAGTCCTGGCTCCAGTGCATGCCTTGGAGAGCTTGGCACGCCCCAGGGAGCCCATGTGCAGTGTTTTGCCTCTGGCACGCATTGCCTGCTGCCCCAGAGTGTCTGGCCCAGCTTCACAATGAGAGTAACTTACACAGATACACGTGGGGGCTGCGGGGGCAGGATCCATGTGGTCAGTTGTGTCACTGACCTAAAACCTGTCCCAGCTTAAGGATTTCTCTTGCACCCGCTCGCCGCCTGCCCAGGGGATGGTGCCACTGGAAGTGGGTAGGGTCTCGCCTGTCAGAAAAGGGCACACAGTTTCACTCACCCATTTGTCCTGGCTTTCTCTGCACTCTAGGAGTCAAATTCCTCTGTGCCTTCACTGGGTGTGTTTTGTTTTCCTACTGAGCAAATACACATCGTTGCTGGGTCAGACTGTTGACGTTTTGAGCGTAGTGAGACCGTCCTCATGGTCTGCATGTGCCGGACTGTGTATGGCACTGGCCTCTCCTGGCAGGCTGAGGGTGAGTGCTGGCTCCCTGTCCTAGTGCTGCTTTCGCTCTCCTGCCCACGGGCTCAGTGCCAAGGGAGCTGCCTGGGCCAGACCAGCCAGGCAGAGTCTACAGAGGTGATTTTCTTTCGCTGATTCGTGTTGCTTTTCCAAATCCCGCATGGCCTATATGGCTGTAATTGTAGCTCATTTAGAGCTGACCTCAAAGGCAAGTTCTCCTTTCCTCCCAAAAAGGAGAGGTTTTCACATAAGGGCTTACTCTGGTTTAAGGCTGCTTTATCTTAGTATAACATAAACCTGTTTCTAGTTATTTTAAGGCAGAAAGCAACTAGAGGATTTGGATTGGACTGGATGATTGATTCCTGCTGATTTAAGCAATCCATAAGGAGTGCCTTGTGCCCTTACCTAGCTAATCTTGATTTCCTTTTCTGACATAGGCAGCAACAAGAACTTTATGCTGTCTCTTGCAGTGGGACAGAGTTCTGGGAAGTGCCATACTCTGAGCATTGGCTTCTGCAGCTCTGCTCTTCAGGTGGTTATTTATGCAAGGCACTAGCCAAAGGGAAAGGAGAGTTTTAACTGGATTAACCTCAAGAAGAGAGTGTGGGGATTTAGGGATTAAGGAACCAAAAGCAGCCAGCAATCAGTGACTTAAAATCTGCGGTAAGAGAGCCAGTCTCTATAGAGGGGGAATACAGTCCTTTCTTACCTGCACAGCGTTCAGATTGGCGGTGTTTTTACCTTTGAGATCTTGGAGAAGATGGTCTTAAGGATGCGGGGTTTGTGTAGGGTGTTTTCTCTGAAGACTTGTGTATTGATGGGAAATTGTTCACAATTGGCAACTCTTTAAGAAAAAAACTAGTAAAGGACTGAGTGCTCAGATGAGATCTCAAACCTGGCACTGGGAAGGTATGTTGGTGGCTTGCTCCAATATAATGAGAACATCTGGTTTCCATAGACTTGTAACTTTCGTAGCTTCATGCACTCCCCTTTTACACCTTCTACCCTTGCCTTTAAAGTGTTTCTATCGTCCCATATATTTTTTTTTCCACTGATGCTGTTATGTATCCCCTGCAGGGAAAATCCTGCTAGATTACCGGATTGATAGAAAGATTTGGAGGCGCGGGGGAGATCAACAAAAACCTGTTACTAAGGAGACACGAGTTTTAGCATTGAGTCTCTAATGGCCAGTCTGCCGAAGGGGAAACAGATGGCACAAAGGAGGCTGGGATTATACGGACAACTACCACAGGGCTGCAAATCTGATACATCCATTGAACTTCCTGGGGTCAGGCAAATCCAGGCTTGTGCCAAGGCTAGTGTGGTTCCTTTGCCTTTGGCACCGTGTTTGTGTCCTTGCTGCTCTGGACAGTGGGCTTCTGCCTCAAGAATTCCTGCCCCAGGGAGCAGCCAGGTTTGGCACAGAGTGAGGGCAGGTGGCTGTGTGTAAGTGTGTCCCTTTGACAGGTCAAGCTGTACCTGCTGCCAGTGGTTCTCCCTTCCTGAAAGGGGGAAATAACCAAACATAACCCTGCATTCTGCTTGAGTACAGCTTTTCTCCTGTTACTGATGCCCTCGTGTAGAAAAGTGACTTCTGTCCTGGGAGAATGGGAGGATGGATGGTGGCCACAGTCGCTCCCGGCTTTTGACACAGCCTGGCCTTTATTGCAATATAATGTTTCACAGAGGCTTAAATTTCAAGAGTGATGCTCCCAGCTGTGTTGTGCTTACTGGGCTCCTGCTTCCCCAGCCCCTGCCTGCTCCGGAGTGACGTGACACGGCACTGCTGGTCTGGACAAAACAGTGGGTAAATAAGCAAAGGCAGAATTCATCCTGGCTGAGGAGAAACAGTGCTGGAGTCGCTTTTGCAAGAGGCTAATTAACATCTGGTTTTGTATTTAACTTTCAGGCTGGCTCTAGAGAGTGTTGCAGTAAACAGGACACTGATTCGTTAATAGTGGGAGAGTACTAAATGACTACAGTGCTAGAATTAATAGCTTGACAGCATATCCTCTTCTCTTTTTCTCTCCTCCCACAGCAATTTGGACTGATACCCAAATAAACAATAACAAATAGATTTTTGGAGGAGGTGGCTGGGAGAAATAACAAAAGTCAAGGGGCACTCGTTATGCAACATTGTTCTGCTAGTATTTGACTCATCCAGAAAACCCTGTTCTACTCCCTAGCTTCATTTTCCTTTTTCTTTTTTTTTCTTCAGCCTCTGCTGAGGAGGTGTTATATTTGCTGCCTTGCTTTGGTCCCTCAGAAACTCCCTATACCCTTGGATCTCCAGTTGCTGTAGGCATGGAGTGCTGGAAGCTTGTAGGCAGAACCCTACTGTAGAGAAATAGCGTGCAAGTGCCTATAAACCAGCTTGTATCAGGCAAGAAAATTGCTCTGGCTTTAATTCCAACCACATGAGACTAATACCTGGGTGTATTTTGTGAAGAAGTGAGTGAATCTGAGTAGTTTATGTCCCAGTTCTAGCAGCAGCAGTCCCCTGCCAGAAGTGGGGCAGCTGGGAGGCTGTTGTGCACCCCGGGGATGGCGGATGCGGACAAGGAGTACGCTCTGTACCTTGTGATTCCCTCTGCAGTGTCTTGCCAGGGAATATCTTCAGGCGTTCCTTTCCCTCTGCTCTCCACAGACTCTGCTTTGTGTCCTGCATGCACAGAAAGCTGTCCCAGCAATTCCTTTTGAAGTTTTGCCTGGAACACTTGGGGGCTTTTCCTTACTCAGATGGGAGCTAGAGGTGAAGGGGCTTTGCTGCCAATTCCTGTTCTGATCTAGAGGCTAAACCCCTGCTGTTAAAGCTCTATCAGCCACTTCTGTTCTAGATATGTCACTGCAATAGAGCAGAGCCTCCCTGGCTGTGCTCCTGCTTGAATCCAGGGTTATGCAATAGCAGCCTGCAAGTGCCAACGCAGATGCTGCTGCATCCAGACACACTGTACAATGTAGTTGCTTGGATACCTTTTTTTTTTTGTTATTTTTCTCACAAATGCTAGGTAATAGTTTGCAACTCGTAATTATATCGTTGAACACAGATTCAGGTTAAGCAGTGTAAAGAATCTGAAATATTAATGATTTCCTCTCTGCTTTTTAAAGGTTGAGCATTGTGGAATTTGCAGAGACTGAGTGTTGCTCTGTTCTCTTTTCAGAGTCTTTATTTCATCTTCATAAGTGTAAAATAACTTCCCCCTTTGAGAATATCTTTCGTCCAGAAAATCATCTCTTAATTATTGATGCAATATGCCAAGATCCCTGAGTGGCCTGGCTGCTGGTGCTTTTATTTTGGGTAGGTCACGAAGATTTCTGCGCTGCTCCTAATTCTCTCTGTTGTGTGTTCCTTACGTCAAGAGGAGATTTGACAGGGACTTGCAGGGATTGGATCTCAGAGGAGCTGAGTGGGTGAGAGTCTCCTGTAGCATTCTGGCAGGGAGAAGGATGCCTTTGTGTTGTAGGCAGCCCCTGGGCTCTGTGAGCAGGTGTGGGGTGAAGGCGCAGCTGAAACGTGTCTCAGGGATGGCTGCTTGTGCTTCGATCTGTGGAATTTGAGGCAAGCTGTCAAAATGAAAAAACTGTGCCTGGTTATGCTGCTGCTGACCAGGATTTAGACTTTTAACAAGAGGGCTGTGCTGGCACAGCTTCATTTTATGGACGCAGCTATGACATAAGTAGGAGTGGTATCCAAATCGCTCTGTTCTTGTTCCATTATGGGAATAATATATTTCATGTATGTTGCAGGTGGATAGGCATTGTTTTAGTGACCCTACTGTACATTCTGGAAGAGTCAAAGCTCTGGAGTTACAACTTGATCAGAGCTCTAGAATAACTCTCTGATTTTTAATTAACTCCTGCAGGGATACAAATGAGCATGCACAAAGGTAAACTAGATGCTAACAGGAAGATGGCTGACTGCAAGACAAAGACCCTTCCCTTTGCCATGTACCTCCCTTCCTTCCACCCTCCTCCTCCTAAAATAGCCTTTCAGCATGAGTGAAAACCAAATATTTTCCTCTCTTAAAAACACTTTTAAATGTTTGTGTCAATGGGAAAGTAATTTAACCCAGAAGCTGGTGTTGTGCATCTGCTGTGTCTGATCTATGTCCTTATTCCTTGAAATGCTTTCCTGTTGCTCATGGATGATAAAAGAGTATCAGCTGCAGTTCCAGGTCTCCAACTTCCCTGCATATGGCTTGTTATCCAGTTTGCTTTTCAGGCTCCTTCAATCTTATTTAATTCTAGCTGCCACTTTTTTAATGCAGCAGTTGAGGAGAGTCTCTCTCTCTCCAGCTGGAAACAGGCCCAGCTTCTGAGGTGAAGATGTCAGCCCTGTAGGTGAGGAGGTGCATGGCCAGGGCTGCTCTGGAAGCTCTGGAGGGCATTGGGAGGTTGAGTAAGGTCTGTGTTCTAACAGGCAGTGACTGGACAGGGTCTGAGGTGTGAATGTCCATCCTGCATAATTGCAGAGGGACAATTTCGTGCATGTAAATGTGTCAGCCTGCATGAGTGGATAATGAACGGCTGCTCCTTGTGGTAACCTGTGGAGCTGGGATTTCATTTTAATCACAGACTGTTGACTGTGTAGAAGCCCTGCCCTGAGATTCACCAGTGTACACATGCATATCTCTGACTTGGTCTTAGGCAAACCATACCCTTGACGTCAGCAACAGTTTCCAGTATGAAAAATGGAGTTCCAGTGCCTGTGTTTATACAGCCAGTGAGTCTTCTCACACTTGGCTCATCACCATAAGCATTTGTTATTGTTCTAGGGAAACAAATGCTCCTAGATGCTAAGATTTCCAGTGGACAATGTCATTAGCTTTGCCTAAAAGGAGATTAAGCAGGTACCTTTAGGGTTCTGGTAGGCATTAAATCCAGCAAAGCATCATAATTATATTAAATACCTGTCTTTTCTGTCATACTTGCAGGGTGCTGAAGGGCCTTCTGAAAATCAGGGGGAAGGTCTAATCAGGGACAGTTGTTCTGCTGGGTTTTTTTTCCTTAATGTCTCTAAGTGGCTAGAGATGATGTGCCACTACACAGTTTTAGAGAGAGAAATTATATTAATACACATTTGATGTAGGGATATTTAAAGTGAATATATATCTGCAATGTATGGGGTTATTCTTCTTCCCCTTAGGTGGGTCTCTGATTAAGGCAAAAGCTTTTGTACTCCCATCAGGCAGACTGATTTCAATGCAGAAATTCAGTTGACAGTAATCTCCTTTCTAATCTGTCCTTGTGGTGTAGTGTAGCAGGCTGTGTCACACTGTATTTCTCATCCGAACTCTTGTTGTACCAGTTGAAGGCTTGTAATTTTTGTCTTGAAGTGTCTGAGTTTTAGTTCTGCAGTTTTTAGTGAGTGCTAATCTAAACAAGGTTTGCATAAATCTCTTCTCTGCAGCGGGAAGATGAAAGCTTTGATAGGGAACTTGGTTTTTTCTCTCCCACGAGCAGGAGCACAATGTCTTTGACCTAAATATACCAATTACTGACATAGCAAAGTGATATAGAAAACAATTCAGAAGGAATGCCAGCCTCTGAATGAACACTTGGCTGCAGAAAGCTACTGCTTATGTGGAGCCTCAAATCCAGAAGACATTTGGGGAGGAAAACAGCATTCATTCAAAACATTTCATGCAAATAGGGAGGGGTGAGACAGCAATGGCTGGAGAAATGCTTGTTTATCCCTTATCCCTATGGCTCGGGAGAGGTAAAAGCTCTATGCAAAACACAGTGCAGTTCTCCCCTTTCTCATTTGTTGCCTGGTTCGCTCAGCTTTTTGAAGAACTTTTATGTCAAACTTAAAGGCTTCCTGGTAGCAGCTTCTACTTCAAAATGTGTTTGATGGCAGATATAAGTATTTCAAAAAGTAGCAGTAAACTTCCTCTCTAGAGCATGCCAGGTGACTTTATTAATTAGTTTCATAATTTTTATTCATTATTAAGGTTAACCACCTCCAGAGACCAATGGAGTCTGAAGTGAACTGGTTTTCAGTTCAGTTTTGAGACCTATACTCTATTAGTGAGTACTTGCACATTGCTACCACAGTGATGGTTTCCAAAATACAGTGAGTAAATTAGTTGACACAAGCTGCTGCAGATTTCTGGTTCTCCGTGTTGCAGCTGTGGAACTTGCTGACTCTGGATGCCCATTTTTTTGGTGGCCAAGTGACCCTTTTTAGTACCAAACTGGTACTAGACATGGTCAGACTGGAAGTGGTACCTGATATGGTTCTGCATCTCCCCTCAACCCCCAGTGAATTTGTGTGTAGTCTTGGGCTTCTTGCAAGAAAAAAGGGAACCTTTTATCAACCTGGGTTTTGGAGTCAGCCCTTGTTTCGTTTTCCCAGGCAGTGTTGTTGCTGGCACTTCAGCCATACTGCAAATGCAGCATGTGTGGGCTTTTTGCTCACACAGTTTATTTAAGAGATTGATACAACTCAGACTACTGCAGAAAAGTCCCTCTGCTACAGAAATGTGTAATAGATATTTGGCAGTGCGACTCAAACATTTGTCTTGCTTTGTTCCAGCAGATGATTTGAGATTATTGATAGGACCAGCTTTGTGCAGGGTCTGCTGTTGAACAGGAATCTATCAAATACTTCAACTTGGCAGGCATTGAACTTCAGTTCTGTGTGATGTCCATGCACAGATCCTCATGCCTTGGACTTCATAAGCCTCTCCTGAGCTGCTTCTTTGGGCATCTGGTGCCAGTTCCTTGCAGATGTTGGGTACTCCAGGGCATCTCCACTGTCACCACGTGTCTGTGTCAGGAGTTGAGTTGAGCCCTAAGGAATCTGATCGTCCGGTGGATGCTCTTATCTCTGTGTGCCTTGTGTTGCATTAGAGGAGAGGCTGTGGCTGCAGTAGTGGCATCCTCTGCAAGACTTGACCAGACTGGGTTATCCATATGTTGGGAAATAGTTGTGGGAGGGTGGCTTTTGTACTGACTTGCTTAATATTTGCTGGCACACGAGGAGAGCTCCCGTACGGAGAAGTGTGCAGTGCTCTGTGTGGCTGTAGCCCAAACAAAGGGACACTGGGACACTGGTGGATGCTGTGAAAGGAGCGTTTGCATGGTTTAACAACTGATCAGTGCCTGGTTGCTCAGCCTCTGATTTGACTGAAGCAGCTGCCTTCTTCCCAGCAAAGGTCATGTTCAGCTCAGAGCACTCAGTGTGTGTCTGAACAACTGGATGGGATAGAGCCAGGGAAAGAGTAGGCAGGGAGTTGGGATTCTGCTCATTTAATTACAGTCCTTTGCTTTGTAGTTCGTCCTTTGAGACTGAGTCCAAAGCTGTCCACATGGTGGACATTTGACCACGTTAAGTGAAAAGCCCCTCTGATGGCATGGATACATCTGAATGTTGCTGTGGGTTTGGGGGCATCTATATTAACTAATTTTCTGTAATGTCTGAAGTGTTCACAGCTACAAGCAAGATGTTGACTTAAGGGGTGAAAACTCTCAAAATTGTTGGTGCTCTTTGGTATTTGCTGGCTGTGACCACTCACTCCTGATAAAAACACTTCCCAGGCATTGTCTATACAGTCAGGTATGTTGGCATAAAATCATACATAGCCAGCAGTTATTAAATGGGAATCCTTTTAAGGCTTGAAAGATGTATTTTTAGGGTGTAGTCTGTGTGAAATGTTCCTTGGTTAATGGAAATGTAGTGATTATTAGGTGCATGACTTAGGCTAATAATTGTATCTTACAGTACAAGAACTTGCTGTGATGTTCCTGATGTTAAAGCCAGGCAGACAGCTCCAGTCCCCGTACATAAGAGTGGAGATTGAATCTTGTTTATCATTACATCAGTCTGCAGAAAGGAGATTTGTAAGAGCAGAATTGTTTGCGTGACATGGAGTGACTCCCATTGTATAGAACAGAACAGCACTCCAAAATTTCTCTCCTCTCCCTTGCCCTTTTGATGACAGATAGTTGGCAGTGGATCAAAGCACAAACAGGATTAATGTTTTGCATATTCTGTCCTACATGGCCTGAAAGGAGCAGAGATGGAATTTTTCATCTTTCACTTTAAACTGCATTTAATATCGTGGCCTAGTTTAGAGCTATGCGACTCATTCCTTCCATTTCCCCTGAGGCCTCTGTTTCTGGTCAAGGAAAGCAAGGCATGACTCCCTCTGGAGCTCATCAGTGCTGCTCAGCTTCCTCCTCTGTGCAGGCTGGTGGAGGAGGCTAGGTTGAGGCTGGAGCAGCCCAGCATCAGGAATCTCCAAGGAGCATTTGTGGAAGCTGCTATCTCTTGGGTCTGTCGCTGTGGTCACATCACAGGTGCTGCAGGGCATGGGCAACCCGGAGCTGGGGCAGCATCCAAAGTTTTTGCCACCACCTGTGCAAAAGCAGCTGTGAAAGCTGGAGTGGTGTCACGGGTCACACCTCCAAATGGCTGCATTCACTTTGCAAGGATGCTGTCCGAGCATGTTCCTTCTCAAAGATGTCCTCGGAAAGGAATGTTTGAGCCGCGTCTTGGCTGATGAATTGTTGTACTGGCAGCAATACATCTTCGCCTTTGAAAGTAGGCTGGAAATGGCGAGAGAGCGTGGAGGTGCTGGCTTTGGGGGTCGTGTCAGTGCTGGAGCCGTGTCCCCTTGGAGCCTGTTCCTCCCTGGAGCGGCACCTGAGCGGGCACATCCCTGTCCTGCCCTCCCCTCTAGCGGGAAGGAGCGTCACTGCAGCCGCCGGGCTCCAGACGCGCGTTTGGGGGATGTTTTGGGGCCGCGGGATTTTATAGTGACCACAGCACAGCGGGAATGGCAGCAGCGACTTGGGGTGGGATATGTGAAATACGGGAGCATTAGCTGTATCTTCTTCCACGCCCTCTGCCCATGGATGCATTTGCAGAGGGGACACTGGATGGGGTGAAGGTGGTTCAGATACCTGAATCTGAGCACTCTGTAAATCCAGGACAGAATATGAGGTCCAGGGAAGGAGTAGGCTGCAGGCTGGACAGAGTAGCTGATGAGAAGAGGAGGAGGCTGCTGAAGGTTAGTTTTGTTCCAGACAGCATCCCAGGTACTGGCAACGGGTCTCTTGCTCAAATCACACTTGTCTACAGTTCTGTTTTCTTAGTCAGTTATATTCTGAGTGAATGTGCTCCTCACACAAACCTGCTACATTTATGTCTGGTATCAAAGAGATGTAAGAGCTTCAGCAGAGACAGATGGTGATTAATTGGGCCATGTCTGGCCTCCTCCACACTGAGCTCCTGAGGGTTGAATTTTGAGGGGAGCTAAGATAATGATCTACATATTTCAGGAACTTCTCCTGTCATTTCTGGGACTTTTGGCTATGGCACATCAGGCTTGCCAATTGCTGTGACAAGGATTTTTCTTGGCAGGTAGAAATGGCCGTTCATTATAACACAAAAAATGTTTGCATAGCTTGAGTTCCTGAGCAGCACAAACGAGACTTCAAGGGCTCTTTCAGTTGCTTTGCCTTACTGTGGAGTTTGAGGAACTTGTTCTCTAGCTAAATACACACTTTTTATTCAAAAAACCCCATCATGTCTTTAGCAATTCTACATGTAATGAAACATCTTCCTCTCCTTTCTGACCTCTTTCTCTTGCTCTCCCAAGTCAACTTCTTGTAAACTCACAGGGAACTAACTCAATTGGAGCTTATGTTCTGGCAGGATTGCCTGCACTTCCCAGTGCTGGGATGAGAAATGAAAGTACACTATCCTGGGAAATGCTGATAATTAGGATTTACAAATCTTCAAGGACTTGGCTCCCTGGTCTTAAAAAGCTGCTGCTGCTCCCATGGCTGCTCTTCATCTGCACTCTCTGAATGATGCAACAGCTCCTTTGCTGTTGACTGTGAAGTTCATTGGTGTTTTCATCTTGAAGGGGTCAGGAATGCTACTTCCCTTATCGGGTTGCTGAGCCAATTCTCAGGTATGATGAGTAGAAGGTATTCCTGCCAGCTTTTGTTTGGTGTAGATTGTCTGCAGGTTTTAGCTTGAATTTGTGGTTGCAGGTGGCTCCAAGTGAATGACTTGGTGGTGCAGTGGTGCTCTAGACCTGTTCTTAGAGATGGAAGACCAGTAGCAAGGAGCATTTTCTAGTTATTCTTATATATCACAGATTCAGATCATTGAAATAATCAGAAAGAATATCCAGCAGGAGCATTTGCATTTTATTCTGATTAAAAAGTGAACTAAGCTGGACCTTTGCATCCAATAAGCACAAAGAGTGTGGTTCAGAAGAGCTGTACAGTCTCCCCTGGGGTTGTTCATGGGAGAACATCATTGGAGCCTGTTGCAGAGGAGTCTGGGCCGGGGCAGTGCTGGGAAGGAGAGCACTGTCATTGTATCACTGCAAATCCAGCTTCACCCTTGTGTGAAACATTCTCAATGGCACACGTCTCTTGCAACCACCTTGCTGGTTGTGGCTTGAAAAACTCACCACTCCAAAGGAGACCTGCAGGAGGGAAGCCCAGAGCAAACACGAACAAAATTATCTTTTTCCTTCCTCTGACTGAACTCTGGTTTTCATAGGATGCCCCTGCCCTGACAAAACCCTTGGTATGTTTTAAAATGCTTTCTTCCTGTGGACCTGCACAAACACAGTAAGTTCTCACTAATACAACAGATCCTGTACGCTATCTCCAGTGCCTGGCAGGGTGGATGTAAATGTACAGTGAAGCAGAATTAATTGCTGAGATCTCTCTGCTGAGGTATTGCTTTGGGCTGTAGCAGGTAGGCCTAGTAAAATTCCACAGCACGTTAGAGAGATTGTGCATATTAAAATCTCATCTAAAGCAGCGTAATGTGTCAAATTTCTCCTTTCTGGTCATATCTGTGCTCACTCAGTCTGATTTGTCAGGTTTATTACGTGCTGGTTTTTTACACTTGATTGCTGACACTGGACTATGAATTAATATGATCTCCATAAAGGTAATAAAAACCCAGAGATTTTTGCCCAGAAGTGAACTGTGTGTTTGGCTCTTGGCCTGCCATATTTGGCAGGGGTCACTGGAAGTCCGTGCAAAAGCATGCAAAATCCTGCAGGGGCAAAAATTCCTGTAACGTTGAGTTTTTAAAAGGCTTTTGAGAGAACATGAAGTGACAGCTGAGCAGAAAGTGAGTTCCTCTCTAGTGACAGCTGCATGCAGGAGCAGGGAAAGTTCCCCTTGCCTTACCCAATCAAACCAGTGAAATGCAAGCCTTTGCTTTCTGCATGTATTAAAAGATATTAATGTTTTTCTCCTTTCCTTATGTATGCAGGAGGCAGACAGCGGGGAAGAAGAATGCCGGTCCCAGCCCAGAAGGTAGGATTGTCACTCAAGGCTCACAAGAGTCTTTGAGGATGCCTTGCTGTGTGGAATGTTCCACAGGGCTTTTGCTGTTCCTCTAGCATGTCCTGCAAACACTCACCACTTTCTGCCTGTTGTTGATGTTGCACAACTGTCTTAGATGAGCCTTACTGAAAAATGAGTCCTAGTAAAGGGTTTGCTGCAGCAGGAAATGGGAAAAGTCAGACTGCACACTAAAAAATAAATATGGGGAACAGTTGGCAAAGATGTCTGTGAATATATTCTCCAAACTGCTGTTTCTGTAGCTCCCTCCAGTGTCCTGTGTTGCTTCTCAGGATTTAGTCCACCATCAGAGTATTCTGAGAAGCATAACCAGACTAATTAGCTCTTGTTCTCTGGTTAAAAAGTCCCTGTTGCCATCAAGGGTGATCCTGAACTATACAGGCACCTGCTGCTTAAATAGCACGTTCAGTGGATTTGTGGATATTTGCTGCTGATGCAGGTAGTCAAATTTATGCTCCAAAATTAGGAGACACTGAGAATTTGCAGGGATTTTTTTTGTTTAATTGGGATTGTTTTGCAGGGAGGTGTTCACCTCTTGTAAATGCTGATTTCAGTTGCTTCAGGAAGAACATTTTTGGTAAATGTTATTTGCTAAAAAAAATAAACATTGAAACTCAGCTGATTGAATGGTGACAAGTAATGGTGACTTTTATAATGTAGGTCTAGTCTGCAGGGTAAGACTTCTTGGGGTCTTGTAAACTTTATCTCCTTTCCTCTAAGCCATCAAAAGAATTATTTCAGCCAAACCTTATAAAAGTAAAAATTGTATATATCAGGTGACTTCTCCAATGGCAGAACACTTTCTTGGCTTAAAATGTTGAGGTCAGATTTTGTGAAAGGCTTCAGATTCCCTCCAGAGAGAGTAAAGGGGAAGTGAAGGTGAAATGGTTCTCCCTTTATGAGCTCTCCAACTGTTACGGTTCTTTGCTTAATGATGTTTGTGTGAGTAGGTAGCAACAGAAGCCATAATATCTAGTATTTAAAATACTTCAACAAGATCTGGGCTTTGTGTTTTGGGGCCAACTTGGATGAATCTGCAAAAGAAAAAGCTGTCCTGGTTGCACATTCCCAATATTTCACTGTGATTTTGTGACTCAGGGAAGGTGACTGCCCTGTTTACTTCAGTCTTAGAGCCCTAAGTGGTGATTTAAGAATTGCTGTTTCTTCATTTTACAGCTTTCGTGAGTGAGAGGAAAGCTGGAAAGCACAATTCCCGAAGGCTCAAATTGAACTCAGCTAAACTCTGATTCTTCTTTTCACTCCTGGCCTTCCAGCAGTCACAAGATCTACTCATGACTTGATCTCAGTATACATAATGTATTGGAAGGGATGGGAGGTATTTAATTGTTGTGGGTACTTAGCAACCATTGTAGGTTAGGTCTGAAACGAGCATTTTTTTAATATATTTTAAATAACTTCCTGGGGTAGGAAATGACAACCTGCTGTTGATGTGGTGATCTGAGCTCCGTGACTCCTGTTACTGGGGTCACAGCGCTAACAAAAACCAAACTAATTCTGGGGGAAAACAAGGGGGTGGGTGTTAAATGCGTTTGATTACAGTAGGATAAAAATAATAGAGTCAAATGGGGTAAGTAGTGAACCTGGAGTCCTGCTGTGGAGGAGCAGCAGATGTCCATAAACAGTTCCTGAGTATATCTAATCCCCAGTTTTCACTAGAACATAGCAAGTAGCAGCTATTAAAAATCCAGACAGTAAAAAGCCTACAGATGGAGTTTGGCTTAAAAGGAAAGGTGTTTCAGCTGCAGTGTTACTCAGGTAGTGCTCTGCAGTAGCCTGACAGGGCCCAGTTCTCCTGAGGCTTCATTCAGGTGACCTGGCTGCAGCTCCAGTCAGTGGTCAGTGTTCGGGGTGGGATTTTTTTTGCTGTTTGTAAAATTCTTCTGGTGAGGAGACCTTTTGTCTCCTGCAGTCATGGAAAATGTGTTCACGTGCTACCTCAGCGTGTCAGGCATCAGGCATGTCCAAACTTATCCTGTTAACTGGACACTGAAGCCAGGAGTACTGCTGTGGTAGGACTAAATGTGTGTTTGCATAAATAAAATAACTTTTCAAAGGTTATTAAATAGGATCTTAGTGCACAAAGGCGTTAATGCTTGCAAGGGAGTTAGTGAAGACCTAAGCATAAGCACATGGACTTGTTTGGTATCAGAAGATTTTTGCAGTGGTCAGTCTTGACAATCATTGGCTAGAGTCTTCATTTCCATTCCTGTGTCCCCACGTCTCTGCATAGCCTGGGGATTGCTGTCTCAAAAGAAATACTACACTCAGCTCCAGCTCAACAGCACTGCTAATCCTGTGGTTAGCAAAATCTAGATAGCTTCTTGTGTTAGGTTTCTGCTGTTTATCTTTCCTCCCTGATGAGGTATGGGATATATATATTGAGGTGAGGGGGAACATGCAGGAAAGCCTGGCAACAGGAGGGAGGGACAGTGTTTGTTGAGCAGACACTAGGAAGAGCAGCGGACTAAGAGGCAGAGAAAATAACAAACAGAAGCTTAAACTTGTAGGCGATCACCATACTTAAACAAAATGATCTGTTTGCTGACCTGTGCTTTTTAAGATCAAACACCAGAGAGGCCTGTGATTGCCTGGACTGGATCTCACAGAGAAGGGAGGACTGTGTGAAAATGTTGTTTAAACATAAACCTGCTCTACAGAGCATTCAAATGACCTGGCAAGTCTGCACTCGCCAGCACCATCATGGACTGAGGAGCTTTCTGCTTTGGGAATTGGCAGAATCTGCTTAAAACTTTTGTCCAAAAGATGGAAAGAGCTATCAGAGTGCAGAGAGTTCCTGTGTGCTCTGCAGTCATCCTTGGAAGGTGCTTGAAATGGCATTTCCTGTTGAACTCTTTTGTGTTGATGCAAAGAGGAATGGTTTGTTTTCCAGCTGAGGAAAGTACTTGGGTATAGTGAACACAGATCTGATTTCTACAAATATTTCTATCCATTATTAAAAAACCCAGAAAGTTAATGCTGCCACTACCTGAAGCTGAACAAATAGGTGAAACCAGCTTGGCTTCTGCAATATTTTTTCTCACACCCAAGCCCTGCTCTGGGGGAAGCCCAGGGGGTGGTCTCAGTGTCCAGCAGTAGCAGTGACCTTTCATGCAGTTTATGGGTGAGATCCCCAAAGCCCTGACACAGATCCAGGTTCTTGCTCTGGAGTCACTGCTCGAGCCAGTTCCTGTCACTCTTGGCTACTGGAACCAAGACAGTGCTGCATAAGCAGATGTCCTGAACCATCTATTTATTACATTTATTACCTTCATAGCTATGTTCTGACATTTTTATTAGGCTGTCTGGAGGCTGAGGAGCTAAACTGGCCTGCACATCTCTCCTGTCCCCAGACATGCTGCTGCCACAGTGAATACACTCTTAATGGAGCATCTGTGTTAATGAGCTCTTTGCAGCATCCCGAGGTTGTTAAAATTTACCTAAAACGCACATGTATTGAGCTGTGAGTTGTGTTTACACCCGCTGAGGTATTGACATTCAGGTTTTGTGTGCTCTGTGCCAAGGTTGCAAGGATTCAGCATCTTTGTTTTGCTGACAAACCACATCTCCGGGGCCCGGGGCAGCAGCGGTGCTGCAGCTGCACTGGATTTGCTGTCAGGATCTGCCGCTTGCTTTTTGGGTTTTATGTTTGAAATGGTGCCTCTATTTCCACACCATCGTGATTTTACCACTTCTGTGTGCCTTGAAACTGCTCTGGTTGCCAAAGTGCAGCATTTGAGGCTGCTCAGTAACTGCTGCATATAAAATTGGGTGAGCTGTATTGCCTAGCGAGGGAGCCTGCCAGGGACTTCAGAGGGATTCTTTGAACTTTTATGGCCTGGCAGTGGGTCAGACTAAAGTCCATTTGCTCAGGTAAAGCTGAGGAGCCTGTCATTCCCTTCAGGTGCCACAGAAAGTGATTACATCCTGCTTGAAATCTGGGGCTTGTTACCTGAAAATGTTCTCAGAAAGTGCTTGTCCTCCCTTCTTCAAGTGGAGGCAAGAGTGTGGTGTTAAATTATAATTTAAAAAGAAAAAAAAAATCCCACACCTTTTGCAGCACAAGTATGGTTACCTTCTGGTTTGTTTTTTTTTTAGTCAAAATAGTTCCTTCCAGGAGTGAACTGGGAAGGAAAGCAAATCAGATTATTGCCATGATAACAGTTGGATGTGCCAAGTTGCCTCAAGGTCTCGAGCTGTGAGTAAATACCTTTGCTTTAGGAGCAAAAGACCACAGTCTGATGCAGGAGCTGATGGTTTATAGCAGTATAAAAGTTGTTTTTCACAGAGTAAGTGGAATAGGTGCATGTGCTTTCTTCTACAGGGCAGCAGCTCAATAAACTGTAAGCCAACCTGTTTGATTTTTAAGCTGAGACCCGTTGAACATTGTGTGTTAGTCCCTGTGAGGAATGGGGGGTGATCTTTTGATACTGAATTGACTGCACTTCCAAAGGCTCATTCACACTCCACACGGAGATGTGTGGATCTACAGCATCCTGTGACTGCTGTGACTTTTGGAGATGTGTGTCATCACCATTTGGTGCTCCTGTGGCAGGCTCCTGCCCTCCTGGTTATCCTTAAAACCTATCTGGTGTTAAAAGAGACACTTCCAAAAGCCATGCGCTGAGAGTTCTGGCAGCTAAACCTTCCTTGTGCTGCCTTTGCTTGCTGGAGCAGCTGCCAAACATTTACTGTGTTGGTACTTGAACAGTAGCTGGGTCTTTATTGGGTGTGCAAGACAGTTTGTTAACTCCAGATCTTGAATAAGAAGGGGCTGTGTGTGTGCTGTACAGGAAAATGTGTGTTTATCCGTGCTGGAGATTACTAAGCTCTTGTAGTATGAACCTTATCTTTAGAATGTGTTTCCTGAATTCATCTTTCTGTCTTTCCTTTCAGTGACAGCTCAGCCTCTCTCTGGCATTTACTACAGCTGCTTGGGGAGAGTGTAATGCCGAGATAAAGAACAGTTCTGGTCATCTGCCAGCTCTGCTGGCCACCAGAAAAAGTTCTGTGGGCCACGATTCATTACAGTGGCCTTCATTTTTTAATACCTGCTCTTTTATCATCAAACTGTGAGCAAAGGTATTGAACTGGCAGTAAAATTTGGGTTTATTAGATTAGTAACAGGTATCTGCAGGGCTGGTTCACTGCAGGGTCTGTGTTTGTGGTTGCAACGTGTTCAGTCCAGTCCGATGACATACCTGTGGATCACAATAATGTGTGAGATGATTTCAGGTGTGATCTTCAGGCTGAAGGATCAAGCAGAGTAATATCACTGCATTGCCAAATTACCGGGTAAATACAGAGAGCTCGCTCAAAATCTGAATGCTTATGAAAAGTGGTTTTGAATTTGTCATTCTAAGCGTGTGAACAGAGGAGAATGAGGAACAGGGCAAGGACAAGCTGGGAAGTAAAAGGAATGAAGGTGGGTCAGATCCTTCAGCTACCAAAAGGGTCCAGAGTCCAGAACAGCTGCTTCCATGCACTTGTGCTCCTTCAGAGGGTCACAGAGGAGGGGCTGACCAGGAGGTGCCTTAAGGATTCCATACATGCTTCTGTCTCCTGCTGAGCATGAACCAGGTGCTCTAAGCTAAAGGAATAGAAAGGGAAACTCTAAAATTCCCTTTCCTGGTGAGACACTTCCCAAGACTTCAAAGTTAAACATGAATCTTCAGAGTTTTCAGCATTTCATGGATTTCAGACACTTAAATGTATTTTGATAATCTTGGCCAGGGTTTCTGGACTCATTGCCATTCAGCTCTTTGGTGTCTCTGCATCAAAAACATTCCTTTATAAAATTGGGTGAGTGGATGGTTTGACAGTTGGGAGAATTTAGATCTTTCTTTTCCACAGGTCACTGAAATAATACATTAGCTACACTGGTGTTGCTTGTTGAGAGCAGACATTGCTGCTTGTATCCCTTTTCCTGCTCGGGTCGCTTCAGTCATCTTTGCTTCAGGCTCTGTAAAAAAGGTGTAATTGAGCATTGACCTCTCTGTGTCAGACCCTCGAAGATTTAATGATAAGTAAACTATACAGTGATTGGCTGTGGGGCTGGTGAGGGAAGGGTTTAATGAACTGATAATATTGCAAAATAGGTGTTGAATTCTCAACTAGGCAGCCTAATCATCGATCATGATGGGAAGCTGACCAAAGGGCTTTAAAAGCAGGGGTTTGTTCTTTCAGTGATGCTTATCTCCCTACCCCTGTACTTGTCTGATTTCTTTGCTCAAGAACTGGAAACAGAAGTACTCTTTGACAGCTTAAATAACCAAATTTAGAATGTGGCTTCCTGTTCTGACTGGTTCTTCAGGATTAAAGTACAGTTTTGCGTGCTTTCCCTGTTCCTGCCTCCCCCTGCCTTTTTTCTTTTTTTTTCTTTTTTCTTTTTGGTTTTGTGTGTAATCCAGCTGGTGTATGTAAGCCCTGCCTTGGTGGGTGGTATGTCTGTTATCACTGGGAAAGCTTTGTGTCTGTGCTGTACTCTATCTCGTTCTGCCCTGCGTGCATTGGCTTGTTTATGATCGCTGCTACTGAAATCGCCTCATGTTTTCCTGATAAATTGGACTGCAGAACGCAGAAGGCTTTGTCTCCCATGCTGAAACCATCCAGAAGGCTTCTGACAGATCAGCTTCTCCTCCAAGGTGCAGAGGAAGCAGTAGGAGATGAGTGCAGGAGGTGCTGCTCTCAGCCAGTCGATCTCTACCTATTTACAGGTTTCCTTCACTAATTTAAGGCTCTTCCCAATAAATCACTTGTTTGGACCCTTAATCCACTCAGACTCATCTGTCAACTCTGTTCAGTGCTTAATGCCACATGCCCTCACAGCAAAAGGATGACTTAACTGACTTCACACCAAAAACGCAGGGTCATCAGGTCCTTTGACCCTCAAAGAGCTCAGTGTGGCAGCAAATTTTTCGAGGCTACCACTTAGGACCCTTTTCCCATCAGAGCTGATGCAGAGACGCCTTTGTGGACAAAGACTGAGTGCGGCTGCCGGTGAGAACAAAAGAGGACTTGGCCCCACCTCTGCACACGGAAATGAACTTGCTACCTCTGCTCCCCGGCGCTGCCTGTGCAAGACTCCCGCGCTCGGCTGCGGGCACGGACGTGTTGTTTTTAAAACTCGGTGACTTTTCATAAATATCACCGGAAACAGCTGTTGAACAGTAAAGAACAAACTTTCCACATGTGCAGTAAAGGTGGCTGAGCAGACACGGCCGTGGCACATCGCTCGGCAGGGAGAGGATGTGCTGGGGATGAGGGGGAGGTTTGTTTGTCTAACACAGCAGCTTCACGAGTTTTTTTCATAATCCCCTGAAAACATGGGTCTGGGTTCTGCATTGCCTTATCTGTGATACTGATAATAATGACTGAGGGCAAAATTCCTATGTGTGACAGCCTCCCACTGTCCCCTTTACGTTGAACGTGACCAGTGTTACAGCTGTAGTACTTTCCATGTTTGTAGGAACAGAACATTCCTTGCTTTTGCAGAGAGTACCTGGACTTCAGTCCAAACAGGCTTACTAACACCTGATACCCACTGGAGTTAGAAAGACTATGACAATATATTGTGTCAAAAAGAGAGAACTGAGGGGACCAGAGAAAATCTCACTGGTAGGTGTACTCTAAAATGAAGTCGTCAGGTCCCCCTTAGTGTAAACTAAAAATTGAAGATGCCTAATAAAACAATCATGCTCCAGATTTAATTATGTTTACACGTGAGCAGACACTCGGCAAGCCCCTGTGGGATAGGAGTGGGTGGAACACAATGACACCCACACCTTTGTGTGGTCGAACAAGAAGCAGCAATTCAGCCTGAAGCTGTTGATCTTGGATGGAAACAGAAGCTCGATGAATACCCTGTTTGCATGTGGACTATGTTCACTGACAGGACCGGGTGTCCAGCTCTGAGCATGCCTCCTGCAAGTGTCCAATCTGGGCATGCCAGTGCCAAGCCTGACCAGAGCAGTTCATGGTGACCTGTGCACCGAGGGCTGGGCTGGACAAGGAGGAGCCCATTAGGAAGTGCTAGTCCTGTGCAGGACACAGAATTAACTCTGTTACACCACTGCAAGATCAAAAACTGCTAAAATGCACCAGGAAAGCGAAGTAGCTGCAGGTACTGTGCAAGCTGCTGTGATTGTGAGGTTTGCAATGAAGACACTGGGGAAAATGATAACTGCATGAATAAACAATATGTTGTCAGCCTTGTCTGCCAGACCAAACACTACGAGTCAATATGAGAGATTTTTGCATGCATGTTCTCCTTCCAGCCCCTGAAACTCTCTGCAGAGGCAGCTCTGGGAGCATTCCTTCTGCTCCCCCCTCCTGAAGCACCTGCTCAGACATCCCTCACACTCCTCGTTTTTTTTCCATTGTGCTTCCATAACTGGTTCTAGCTGCTGCCTTAGTGTAGCAGAGGTTTGGGGATGGGTGTTTGTACAGTGTGTCTCACGTGCTGTATATAACTCCAGGTTATTAGTTTGTGTGGTGGTCAAAGGTTGAATGGGATCCTGCCCCACAGGCTTGCGGTGTCACGGTGCCTTGCGGGGTTTGCTGCCTGCTCCGCTGGTCCCGTGGCCTCCTGGGGAGTGGGAAATTCCGAGGAGAACTCAGGCAAGCAGTGCCCTTTTCCCTGCAGCAAAGTGTGGTTTCGTGCACTGGGCCGGGCAGCACTTGAGACCCCAGACAGGCGTATTTACATCTTGTCATGCAGTGATTAATGGCTCTGCTCACATGCTCTGTTGCAGCACGGCGGTGATTTAGGCTGCTACCTGTCATCACTGCAATTTTGTGCATTTTAAATTCTTTGTGTATTTGTCCCAGCAGAGTGCACCCGCTTCCAGCCAGGAGCAGTTTCTTGGCTGTCTTGTGACTTGCTGCCTAAACTCCATCTCGTGAATCCCTTTCTTTCTGCCTGCTCCTTGCTCCTGCATGCTGAGAGATCAATTTACTGGGTCTAAACTTTCACTCATGTCTAAACACAGAAGCAACTTTGACAAAGAAATAGAGTTGTTCCTTAAGTCTGACGTTAAAAGCAAAATATGAAAATAATACAGCACTTAGTGCTGTTGTCTAGTTGACAACGTGGTGATGGGTCAAAGATTTGATTTGGTTTTGGTGGTCTTTTCCAACCTTAATGATTCACTGAGTCTCCACAAATGGACAGTGGGAACTGAAATGCTGATCTCACTAACATGTACCTGAAAGCAGTGCAACTCTCAGGCTGGGGTTTCAATCTTTATGGCAACAAACCCAACTTCAAATAGCTTTTATTAGTGTAGATTTCAAGATATGAACTTATTTGAGGATTTCCCATTTCTGTTCTCTAAAGGTTTGAAAAGAAAACAAATAGGATATTTCTATCATCATTTGGTTCCCTGGCATATGGAGTTGCAGTGCATGATTGTATTAATCCAGGACTAATTCATTTACAAATCTATTATCCATATGTTATGAGTAGCTGCTTGTAGTTAATCACTGCACTTGTTTTCAGCAGGTTTTAAGGGCTTGCCTTGTAATGGTGGCTACGTGTAAGAAATCTGACATGTCTGGACAGTATCTAAGTACATTTAGTCTTCTACAATGCTTGAATAAAGCCCTTAAGTTACTAATTAGAATAGAACAGAAGTTCTGGGCTTGTTTTTCAGTCTGTGAATGTGTGGTATGTGTTACTACTGAATATGAGGTTCTTGCCAGTCTCTTGACCTCTGGAAGGATTGAGTTACCCTCCATTTCTTAATGTCCTGATTTTTCCATTGCTTCTTGCAACCGACTTCATTTCTGCCTAACAAAATTATTTTTTTTGGCATTGCAGCAAGCTGGCACTGCATTTTCTTTACAGCTGTGAGGCACCATTACCAGAGCTGCGCTCTTGGCTCTATAGGATGCTATTGCTTAAATTATTGCAACCAAACAATACCCTAGCAAAACTTGCAGAATCACAAATTCCACTGCTTTGCCCTTTTCTCTGCCCATCCCTGAAGCGGAGATGGTTAAGACCTTTCAGACAAGTGTCTTCTTGCTCCTGTCAAGTCTCCTATCAAGACTTGAAGCAGCTGCCATCACACTTTGTTGGTTTTTTCAATCTCTCTCTGCTTCTCTGAAACTTTTAGTTAATAATTGGAAATAAAGCTGATGAAGTTTTTGGCTTCCAGCTCTGCTGCGAGATCACAGGCCAGCTCTGCAGTTGATGCCTTGGTATTTTTTGCTCTTGAGTAGATGTCATTAACAAGTACTTGTGTTTAAACTCACATCTTCCCCTGCCAGCTCACTTGTGCCTCCTTGCTGGGCATGTGCCACCCACAGCAGATGACTTAAGACTGGTATATCGTGTTCCTCTGTGCTGGGATGTCATGCATTCCTATGGGAAACACAAAACGGAGCGTGCTTCCAATCCAAGGCTCCTCGGTTGTTCGCCCGCGCTCCTTGCTGGGTGTAAGGGCTGGAGAATGCCGGTCTGGGATGGGCAGTGCAGGGCGGGATCGAGCTGCCCCCGGCTCTCCCCAGTGGAAAACTGTATTAAGTTTCCCTCGCACTGTAACATCTGAATTCCCAGCAGCCGAACGACAAGACTTTTGTTCTAAATAACTTCCTTTCTTCCTTTTCTCGAGAGTAGATGGAGCTAAAGATTAAACGGCACTGAAAGGCAGCTGCTTCTCTTCTCCTTTGGCAGAAAGCAAGTTGTCGCTTCTCTGCATATGAAAGTTACTGCCAAGAACTCTTCCCCCCCGTCTCCTGCAGGAGAGAAATTAAGGTCGTTTCCTAAGCACCCGAGTTGTCGCTGCCTGCCTTTTGCAAAACGTCGTTTGATGTGCTGATCAAACCCGGTTGCAGGGCGTGCAGCATCCCTGGCTAGATCTGAGGGAGAAAAAAGAGGGGGGAAAAGGGGAAATGAAAAGGGAAGGGAAAAGTGGGCGCAGCGGCGCGCGGTGCTGTGCCCCGTCCCTCGCTGCCGCCCGCCGGCGGAACCGGCAGCTGAACGGCGGCCCGTGAGCGGGGCGGCCCGTCCGCCCGTCCCGCGTGTCCCTGATCCGCCGGTCCCCATCCCGCCTGTCCCCCTCCCGTCTGTCCCCGTCCCGCGTGTCCCCTCCCTTTCCCCGCAGCCCCGCGCCGCACGTGCGGATGTGGGCGGGGCNCGCGGGGCAGAGCGGCGGTGCCGATGCCGCGGGGCAGGGCGGCCGCCGCGGCGGGGAGCGATGATCCCCTACTTCTCCGACAACGCCGTCATCTCCCAGGGCGCCATCGCCCAGCTGTGAGTACCGGTACACACCGCCGAGATTCCCCTTCTCGGTGCCGCTCCGCCTGCCCCGGCTCCCGGCGGCTCCCCGTGCCCGGGCGTGCGCTGCGCTCACTCCGCTCTCCCCTCTCTCCTCGCACGCCCCGTTCCCCGTAGTTCGCTCCGCCGCCGGTTGCCTCCGGGCGAACTTTCCCCGGGCCGGCACCGCAGTGTGGAAGTGCTGATAAGCACCGGCAGCGCCCGGCGGCTGCTGCTCCCTCACCGCTCACTTCCCTGATTTTTTTTTTTTCTCTACGAGTACTCCGCGTGCCATCCGAGCGCTTCTCTCGGTATCACACGGGAGCTGCTCGGGCAGCTCAGGGCTGCGCTTGCTCCCGCCGGAGCCGCCGGTTCCCCGTGCGGTGCCGGTGCGGGACCCCCAGCAGGCTGGGCGCTGACAGCGGGGTACAGATCCCCGGCCCGCATACTTCGGCCGTCTTTTGGGCTTAAAGCAGAGATTAATCCCCTTATCTGATCTCTTGGCTTATCGCAAAGCGGCAGAGAGGGACTGCGGGGCTGGAGCGTCCCAGGTCGGAGCCACAGGAGCAGGTCTGGGACATTACACTCAGCACCTGCGGGTCACACGGCAGAGACGCGGGCTGCTGCCAGCTGTTAAGTACTGTCAGTCTTGGGCAGCTCGAAAGTGCGGAGTGTCTCCGTGTCCCAAACTAAGCCGCATGGAAAATCAGTCTCTCCAGCTGCGCACCCTTCCTTTGATATGCAGATACGAATAATCATTTAATTTATAAACAATTAACAGCCACTGCCTGAGTCGTGGGGTTTGGCTGGAAGGATTAAGGAGGGAAGTGGCAGCTATGGGGTGGTAGATAAGGCGTTCAGGGAGATAGTCGCTGTGGTCTAGCCATGCTTGATATTTCTTTAAAGAAGCCAACAGATTGTTTTATCTCTTGAAAGCATCATGAAAGGCTTACAGATAGTGGGATAAAGTGCTGGGTCCCACCTGGAACTGTGTTCTTGTCGCAAGAAGCTCCTGCTAGAACTGCAGCTGCTTTGCACTTACCAAGTCTTTAGTAGATATCTCTGCTTATGCTTCATATGGAAATGAGTCCCTGGACTCTGTGCCTTCTTTTGTGAGCACTAGCAATCACTGCTGCAGTTGGTAGTCATTTCAGTTAAGTCTCTCTGAGCCTTTCATACTCAACCCAAAATATTTGTAATTAGTAATTTTTTCTGCTTGCAGTGTTGCCTGTAAACATCAGGGCTTTCCCTGCGGTTGCTGATAATGTAGGTTTAACAGAGATGTACCTAAACTGTTCTTCCAAAGCAGTGATGCAAACTGGATATGCCCTGGGCTTTGAGAAGTTGCAGTAATTCTGGAATTGTGGCGAAAACCCCAGCATACTGTGGGCTGAAACATTTCCTTGGAGCTCTGGATGATTTACCAAGCTAGAGTAGGTAGCCAGGTAACAATTTAAGTGCTTTTAAGGTGTTTGTTTTATCCGCTGCTCAAACACTTAACCCACACTTGGAGACTGTACAGAAAGGGATCAAAAGAAAGGGGAAATGCTGCTGGTCTCTGCTCCCTCCATCACATGCCACACGGATCCCTGCAGCGAAGTGCCTCGTGGTGGTTTAAATGGCCACTTGGTTGGAAGGACCACCCTTTCCTTTTCTGGGGAGAGAGATAACAGAGTTATCAGAGTGGAGCTTACGCTGTCCTTTGCCTTCTGTGAGGGAAGATTAATAAGCATGAGAATGACAGAGCTTTTGGCCCACGCAGAAGTGTTCTCACAGGGCTGAGTGCTGGATTAATATTTTGCTAGTGTTCTCAATCAGGATGGTGCTGCGGCTCTCGGGCTGGCCTAGTAAAGGCCAGTATTTAAAGTTTGTGCTCCTAATTACAAGTTCACAAAGGCTGATTAATATTGGATGTCCTTATTTCAGCATGGGCAAGACCTAAAAATCCAGATTTAGTTGTTTGCTATGCTAAAAATGTGTTCTCTGTGGAGTGGGAAGGGCAGTGGTGACCCAAACATTATCAGAAACTTCTGTTTCAGTGTATTCTTTAGTAGATGTATTTGGCTGATCAGCTCTGACTTTCAGAGATCAGCAGAAATTACTCTTGTGTTGACGCTTTTAGTCAGTAATGTAGTCAGCTGGTCTGGGTCTAATTCATTTCAGGTTCACAAGGATTCAATGTCCGGGAGACTTGTGTTTATCAAAATGCTCAGAATTTATAGTTGTAACTTGTTCCAGAAAGTCTTGCTACTCTCACTGAACCTAGGGGGAATTCTGCTGATTTACTAGTTTATTTGTGTGTAGGATCCAAAATTTACTTTGGTCTACTAAAACTCTAAGGCAGCTGATAGGAAAGATAAAAAGAAAAAAGCAAAGCTTCAAATAGTCTGCAAATATCAAAGAATTTTTAATGAGAAACCTGGAGGAATTGCCATGGATCAGTTCTTCCTGCCTGCAGTCGCTTCCTTTGCCTCTGGCCAAGTTTTAGTTATTCAGTTCATTGCTGGTGTCCCTGAAGTGGCTTTTCCAAGTTTCTCTGATAATGCCAGATTCCTCTGTCACCCAGTTTTCCTCTTTATGTCAGTGACAAAGCAGGATGACCCAGCCATCAGGGCGCTCACTTGGGCTTTGAGAAAACCCAGCTCTTGCTTTCACTGTGCCACATCCTTGCTGTGTGAGTCTTACCAGGCTGTGTTCAGCGGGGCCAGAAGGTGCAGAGGGATGCTCAGCCTTTCTTCAGAACCCGAGGATTGACCACCTCCCTTTGGTGCCTGCATCCCTCTGGCATTTTGAAGCATTTTTTGTTGTGTTTCAACACTTCTGACTCTGCTGTGGCTTCCTTTCTGCCAGGCAGCAGTGGGAGCCCTCCCTGGGCATGGTTGAGCACATGTTGAAGCACCCCTGCCCTGTTTACTCCTTCGTCCTCCAACACTCAGGAGCCAGATGGATCTAAAAGCACAGACACACTCACTGCTTTCCGTGGTTCTCGTGCTTGCCTCATACCAGTCTATTTTCTATTACAAGATGTTAACTCAGTTTTTAGATGTATTTTAAAATTTGAGGGGGAAAAAAGAAGGAGCAGGAGTAGATACTTTCTTCACAGCATTGTGAGTTTATGGTGGAGCTCTTAGGGGGAAAAAATAAACTCAGGAAGTTAAACTGAATTATTTTCAGTGATAGGTAGAGACAAAATCTCCTTTCAGACCTGGCTTAGCAGCCTGTTGCTCTCTCCCGTAATCAGTTTTCTTCTAAGTGACAACCCTGGTGTGCAGTGTGAAGAAACAACACTTCACAGTGTAAGAGGAAGTTCTGAGGCTGTGCAGCTAATTACAAACTGTACAGTAAATGACAACACTGGGTAATTCAGGCTCATTGTGTTGCCACCTCCATGCTGTAACCTGTCTTTGTGCCTGGCCTGTTTGGCCCTTTGTCCTCCCCCACCCCTTTCATTTTCCTCTGTCATGCAGCCATGGCCTTTATGGTGGGAAATTTCATGACCACCTAATCTTGAATTGTGCCAAGTGCCGAGTCAGGAACTTGGATAGGTGTGTGGCTGCTGTTGCCATTCTTTGGAGAGCTGCTTATTTATTTATTTCTTGTATGGGAAGCCCTACAACCTTTTTATCTCTGTACAATGTTATTGCTGCCAAAACCCTTGACCATTCAGCAATTAGACCGCAATCCTCTGAGCAGCATGTTATTGGAAATCTTTAATTGCTTCTGTGTAACTGTAAAGCACTGTAGCTTTGTGAGTGTTTTACCATTGTGCTGAGAGTCAATGATATTTAAGAGCTGAGGAGGAGACGCTTGGAAACCGCTGCAAAAAGCCTGGAAGATCAGCAGAGCCGTTCCAGTTACCACTATCAGCTCTGACTAAAGTTGCCTTATGAGCTGAGGGTTGCTCTGGTTGGAAGTGCTTGAAATGCAGAAAGCAGTTGATCAGCCCTTCATGTCTTGTAGAGCCCGGTAGGATCAGGGCAGACTGCAGCAGTTGTTTTCTCCATTCAAGTGTGCATTGTGTGCTCTGGGTTTGTACGGCTGCAGAAGGCAGACTCTTACTCCATCAGGGATGTGATGGCAATGTGCAGGCAGGGGAACCTGACCCCTCACCCTTCCTGCCCACTCCTCCACACAGCTGAGCTCACCCTGCACAGTGGATGGGCTTCCTGTTGACAGAGCAGAGTCGTTGGGGATTTCTCATTTTTTTTGTTTCTTTGTTGCTTGTGATGAAACAAATTCGATTCTTAAGAGGCCTCTTACTACCCGCTGGTTACTAAAACCTATTCAAATAGGTTGTGGTATTTGTGTATAAGTAGTATGGTCTGTGCAGAGCTGATCATTAACTAAGCCGGGGCTGTATTGTTCATAACTACTTTTCCTGTTTGGCTTTTCCTTTTATTCCCCTGGAAGCTGTGGGTATTTGTCTCACCAATCCTTCCTGGTAAGGGCTGGAAGAGAGACAGAGATGGTTATCGGACATCAAATCAGAACCTGAGCCACAAACCAGTGTTTCAAGGACAAACCCCCCCACGCCACCACCCTTTTTGAGCAATATGTTTTAGTTAGGAAGCCCACGCTTCTGGACTGCCAAATTAATGTTTTAAAAGTATTTAAATGGTAGAGGTGACTCTGAGATTGTGGTGTCTTGAACATCTGCAGATGTTCATGTCTCTGGAAATGCTTGGGATTTTTCTAAAGACCACAAAGCAGAAGGACCCCAGTGAGATTATCAGCAGAAAAAGACCTTTTGGGGCCAGTTAATAGCTGGCTGGGATTTTTTTGCAGGACTCTTAAGTCCTTGCACCTTTATCACAGAGCCCCTGGTTAAAATATTGCTTCATTGTTTTTAAAACAACTTCAAGGTAACTTTCTTGACAGTTGCTTCTGACTAGTGTTTGTGGGGTCAGAGAAAGTTTAAAATTCTGCATCCCGTTCTGCAGTAGGCTCTGAAGAGCTGCTGTCTCCTCTGCACTGGTCTGACAAACGGCGTTTAAATTATCAGCCCGTATGGGCTTAAACCTAGTTCAGCAAATATTTTTCTCCAGTGTAATGTATGTAATGTGTACAGACCAAATCTGCAACTTGAGTTTCCAGGCGTGCTGTTTCATAGCAGCTGGTTGAAGACTCACATTTTCACAAACACATGGAGCAAAACTCACTCCTGTCCTTAACAGTAAACACTTGTGCATTTGCTGAAGTATTCCAAAGCCACCCCTTTGCTTTCCATGTGCAACTTGGCCAGAGCTTGAATCCAGCAGCTTGGGAAGGAGCTGCAGACTGGCAAGAGCTGTTCTGCAGCCACCTCTTGCTGGGTTGTGTGGGATTAACCCAGTGGTTTGTGACAGACAGCAGCTTTCTGGTTCAAGGACATCGGTGGATGAGGGAGGGTGGGGAGAAGAAAAGCCTGTAAAAGTAAACTTAAGAGACAAGTCCCAGAGTTGCTGAAGGCTGGGAGTGACAGGAATCCAACCTGGAAGATCTCGACGTAGGATTGGCATTTCTTGGCGTTGGCAACTTGATAAATTTGGGCACTTCTATTATACTGAGGCGACAGGCTCCTTGTTCAGTGCATATTCCTGTTTATCCACTGCTTATCTGCCCCTCATCAACACCGTGTTCAGCTCTTTGGGTGCTCTGGTTTACTTGCAATAAGCCATTTAAGCAGAATGCTTTTCCTCAAAACACCTTTGTTACAAGTAGGCTAAATCCAGACTGCTGAACCAGAAATGATTTAGTCCTTTCTTTTAAACAAATGATCTTTGTCACATATTAGCGAGCTCCTTCATTTGTTCACACACTTCTCACAATGGCATAATGAGCTCCATGCTGTCCCACGGGCTGGGGCTGGCTCCTGCCTGGGATCTCCTCAGTTGCACTGTTAAACTTCCAGCTTTTCCCTGGAAGAGCACAGATCTGTGACATCTAACTGTTGCAGTGTGGCTTTAGTGGAGGCACCCAGGTGGTTCAGAGTAAGTTCATCCCAAGGTCCAGAGCTGTCTGGAGGTGCCTAGGGTGGACTGGGACCCCTGTTGAGTTGAGCTTGGAATTGTCTGTGCAGTGGTGTTACCGTGTATAATGTGCTGGATTTCCTCACTCCCTGTGATTTGTTTGCCAGCATGAAGAGAATAAATTTGCTTCTCTGAGCCTCTTGTTGCCCTGCGACCTCTTTTGGTACAGTACTCCAGCCGGATGCTTTGGAGTGTGCTGTTACCTGTGTGTTGGCTCAGGCACCTGTAGCTGTCAGGCACGGGCAGCCCTGTTCTGGGTGTGTTGCTGATGTTCTGTGAGACTCCAAACGGTGGGACTGGAGTATGGTCATTTTGATTAGCAAATGGTAAATTTACCTTGGTCAGGTTACAATGTTAGGGGGCATCCCATTTGCAGAAAGGTGTAAAAAGCTCTCATTAGTCTTACCTTTGTCCTCCTGTTAGTTTCCTGCTTGCTTTCTGCAACTCGATGCTGAATTAAAATGAACCCAAATTGTGGGAGGAGTTTTACTGGGTTTTTTTGTTTGTTTAGTTTGTTTGGGTTTTTTAAGGGCTCATTGCATGGTGGTGTGTGAAGAGCTTGTCACTGGCTTTGTTGTTGTTATTGTTAGGGTTGGTTTGTTGGGTTTTTTTTTCCTTTATTTGCTTTGTAAAAGAGATGGAGAAATCAAAAAACAAATGCAAAGTGGAACAGCCGCATTCCTCTGTGGCGCAAAGACCGAAAGCCAGTTAGTCTAAATAAAAACAAACAGTTTGTCAGCACCATTTCTAGCCCTCCTGTTGGTTTGCCACGATGAGAAAATTGCAAGAAAGCAAAAGAGGAATATCTGTGTGCCCTGATAGCAAGTGGGGGTGACACAGATATCCACCCCAGAGGTGGGTGATGCTGTGTCCAGCGTGTGTGGACAGGATTGGTGTGTGGGGGTGCCTGAGCCAGCCCAGGAGCTGCGTTTTGGAAAGGGGGGTCAGGAGATGGACCAGGACATCACCCAGATTCCCAGCACAGTCCCCAGCAAAACCTTGACACTGCTGTAATCTTCCTGACTCTTTTGTCCCTAGTTCCTTCAAGTACATAATGAAATGTTCTATGAGAGGCTCTCTAGCTTGAAATTAAGCAAATATCTATTCTGGAGCCTTTTAAAAATCTGTTTAAGAGCCTTTTCCCTAAAGTACACTGTGTTCTTGTTAGAGACTTCGCTGGGTCTGTGGTACATAGCAGTGTTTGGTATTCTGATGGTCTTTCTACTTTAATGTGTGGTTTTTGAAGGGGTTTCTATGCTTTTAGGAAATACGAAGACCTGAGTTAACCACAGAAAATTGGCTGCCAAACTGCTTAAAGTGCTAATTCTGCTGAAATTTAGCACCTGACTTTTGCAGGGATAAACACATCTGGAATCTCTACACTTCTGAGTTCAAACTCCTGTAAAATAAAACTTTTATTTAATGTGTTTCCAGTCTGAGTCTTAGTCAGCAAAACTTTGCCGGGTTTTTATGTTGAGTTGAAAACTCCTTTATACGCATTTTGAAGTAAAGCATTGACATCCCCCTGAAAGTCGCATGAAGGTGCTCAAAGAGTCAGTTAATTTGCAGCTGTGCTGAGAAATCACAAATGCAAAACTGCAGGGTGATGCTTCAGAATGAAGCACTTCACTGTTTTTCCTTTAATTTACTTTTTTTGTGAGCAGATACCATGAAGAGTGGATGGTTCACAATATTGCTTCCCTGCTTGTATTTAAAGCAGCTGTATAAAAACATTTCAATTCTTAGGAACATTTTGAAGAAGTTTTCTTGTCTCCTATTTCGAAATCTCCCAGTTCCTTTTGCCGCTTAGGGTGCCCTTCGTTTGAGCTTGTATTTAAGTTGGGAGATGCTGTGCTGGTGTTAGACATCCCACAGTCTGTCAGCTTCTGTTTAAAGTGGTGTATGGTGAGTGATTAATGGAAATTATTTCGGGAATAAAGGACTCCTGGTAAGCTGATCCCTATTCAGAGCACCAAAAGAAAAAGCAGAGTCACAAGGGATGTTGTCTCCAGGAAGAACTTGTAACATCCGCGGGGGGAAGAGTTGGATAGGAAAGTGATGCTGAGCTTGCATTTTGAAATGGATCATAATTATATCTCATAGTCTGATTTGGAGAGCTTTTCCTGATGGCTCTGGAGGCTGATTGTCACTTACACCAGCAGGATGTTGGAGTGGTTTTTGTGGCTGCTGTCAGGGTAGGTGTGCTGTGTTGGGGGTGCGTACTCTGAGCTTCTAGGGACAAGCAGCCTTGTTACCCCATTCCCTCAGTGCTGGGTTGCTGAACCCAAAGTGAAGCAGTGTTTCTTCTCTGGTTTGCAGTTTTAAATCGAATCTGAAGTTTGTATTGATCTTGCTTTGTGCAAAGAACTAAACACTTCTAAGTGTTGCCCTGGATTGAAGGCACAGAATCCATTAAACTATTGCAACTATAAAATGTTTCTGATTCTTTGTCTTTGATGATTCCTTACTTCTAGCTGATTAAAATTTCAAGTTATTAGCTGCAGCCACATTTAAGTTTGTATTCCCTTAATTGTAGCTTCCCTGTTCCCTAAAATAAAGCCCCTGGTGTATTTGCAAGGGGGAGCAGATCAATGGCCCAATTATGGGCTGTATCATCACAACAGGTAAAGCTCCCTGCGACTTCCAGTTTCAAATCAAAACCTATTGAAAGAAACCTGGCACATGGCAGTTCTCTGTGAAACAGCCACAAACCATCTCACATCACTGGCTACTGCTGACTGTCCTTTTTGCTAATCTAAAGGGACAGTTGTTCCTAAACTGATTTTACTGTTCCTGCTGGAAACTGTCATTCCGGGATCAAATACCATTGCTTGGAGAGAATGCAGTAAGAATGAGAGAAAATTGAAAGTGCTGAGTGCTGCAGAAGTTAAAATACTGAACAAATAACTTCCTTCTATATTTTTATGAGTCCAATCCAACAGCCTCTTGATGATTTTTGATGCTTTTGGTAAACAAGCATCTGCTTCTTCTTAGCAAGAGGAAAAGGCTTATTATTCAGCATTGATTTCTTTGTGTAGAGACAGAGTGGTCCTTGTTTTGGTGTTCTATTTACAGGGGTCTGTTAATGTATTTACTGAGGGCAGCCAACAAGGCTGTGATCAGAGCCAGGCAGCTTCCCCAGTGTAATTCCTCCATGCCATGCCCTGGCTGGGGTGCTCACAGAGCCAAGTCCTGGCACAGTTCCTCTTCTCAAGGCATCAGGAGCTCTGCTCCCTGGCTGACCACAGGAGCTCTGCTCCCTGGCTGACCACAGCCATGCTCGGTGCTGGCCACATCCACTGAGACCAGAAAAAGACAGAGCAGCATCCTCCTCGGCCAGTCACATCCTGGGCCTGTGCCTGGGCGAGCTGTGGCTGCTGGGGAGGGAGTGGGGGGCACAGGGTGCCCTGTCTTGAGCAGGTGCTGGGGACTTGTCATCTCCTGGTCCCACCCATCTCAGGGAGATGGCCAGCGCTGGCCGTGGTTCAGGCAAGTCAGTGATCTCCTTCCCTCTGTAAAGTGCTGGACATACTTTGTCTAAATATAGGGGACCCTGGACTTGGCTGTGGCGGGGAGGGACAGTATGTTGACCTCAGTGTGTCTTCTGTGACTTGCGTTACAGTCGTATTTAAAGCAGACGGGTCCTTCTTGCGGGATGCTGCCAGTCGGGCCAAACATGGTCACGTCTGTGACAGTGACATGCAGAGAGATTGGCATAAAAATTTGTTATAAAATATCCCGTCTTAAATGTGTTTAATCATAGTGGGGAGAGACCCAGTTGTTGATCAACTGCTGGAGGGTCTGGCAGCTGTCATTCAAGGTTTAAAAAGAAACGTGCTGTGTATGAAGGCAATGCTTTCAAACTCTGGTGGCAGAGGAGATTACTGTGTGGTTTAAAGATAATCAACATGGACTGTGTTAATTAGGAGAGAAAAAAGATAAGTATGTGTCAATCAGAGGGGTGTTCTTCCTGAGGATTAACTAATCAAAAAGCTGGTGGTTATTTTTCTCTGTTCCTTGATGCGATAGATTCTCCTTAGGAAGTTTTCTCATGTTGATTAAAGTGTTTCTAAAAGCATATTTGTGAAAGCATTTTGTTGGTACCAGAGCAGCTGGCTCACTTTGGGCAGGCTGAGCTGGTAGGAGCACGGCATGTGGTGGTAAAACACTTTGGAGTGTTCTCCTGGGTATTGCTGTCCTGCTCTGTGAACCCGGTGGTATGCATTAAAAATGCCCAAGGATGTTTAAACAGTATATGGCACAAGAAGAATGTCATGTAGAGCTTTCATCTGGGAATGTCTTGACTTGGAGACCTGGAAGCCTTTGGGGACTATCATGTAAAACAAATTCCTTTCTTGGTCTCACTTCCGGTCTGGGTCTCTTGCTTTAAAAAGTGCAGAGAATCAAATTTCTTCTGTAAACACCAAGTGCCTGGATTTCTTAATCAGCATCCTAATTGTGTTAGCCACCCCCTTTCTAGTCCGTGAACTGCCCTGCTTGGACTACAGGAAGAACAATTTTGTGCATATCTTCAGTCTCAAATTCCAGAGACATCAGGGCTTTGTTTGCACAACTTGTTTTGCTGTTGCATTTTGGAATCCTTTTCTTTCTCTCTGGATGGATTCTCTGAAGCTGCCTTGGAAGCTGAACATGGGCCACCAACATGTGCCTTGCTGGGACTCCGTCCGTGTTGCACAGCCAGGGAGATGGGCAGTAAAGCTTTTTGCTGTTTGTGCTGCATGGAAAATGGGTCCTTTTCAGTCTGTGATAGCTTAAATCGTCCCTGCTTAATTCCCTTCTTCATTGCCATGGTGATCCTACAACCTGCACCCAGATTCGTATTCCTTGAAATAAATCATTGCCTGATGATCTGTCATCAGCAGGGTGTCCCCCCGGTCTGTGCTGCTTCTCAGTGGTGACAACAGCCACAGCTCAGCTCAGCACATCTCCCTCTCCCCAGCCTCAGCACAGGACATTCCCTCCCTTCCTAGGCCGGCAGAAGCGATGGGGACAGGCTGGGCAGCGAGGTGACACAGGGAGGGCTGTGTCAGGGTCACTGCAGGAGCACGCGCTCAGCAGCAGCCCAGTGAAACCCAATCTGGGGCTGCCAGCAGCAGGCTGGGCACAGGGCTGGGTGGTGAGGAGGCTCCTGCTGTCTGTGCCAGGGCTCTGCCTGCATCATCTGGGCTTTAGGAGTTTGTTGAGCTGGTTCATCTGTAGGCCAAGAGTATGTGACGGGAACAGGAAACCCACATGGACTTTCACTTCCATCAGACACCATAAAATGTTGTCCAGTTTAAAACAAAACCATCTGCTTTCCTTTGCCTGTAAGGAATAAATCCCAGCCCTGCCTGTGAGGGAATACATTGGATGCGAGTGTGAAACTCAGCCCTGCAGAGCAGGGCTGGGGGCATCGGGAGGCAGAGGAATGCTGCAGGTGGTTGGGGTTGTCTCGGCACAGTGCAGCCCTGTCACAGCTGCGTGGGCTGCAAACAGCAGCTGTTGTTGCTCCCTTCGCCGGCAGCGAGGCAGGGATGAGTTTCTGGCAGGGGTAAGTTTCTCAGCCCAGAGCTGTTGTCTTCCGTGCAGTCTCCAAAGGATGCCACTCCTCTCTCCAGCATACCCAGGCTGCCCAAACTCTCACTGAAGTTTGCAAAGTTATTTCTGGAGCTCAATTCAAATGATCTGGTGGCAGAGGAGCTCTAATGGCATGTCGTGGTTGGTTCCAGCAGTGGGTGTGAGTTGCAGACTGGTAACTCACTCGGGCATCGAGTGGGTATCAAAGCTCCCCACGGCCTGGTGGGATGACCTGAGGCTGGTTTGATCCTGTCTCTGAAACTACGTCTGAGTGTGGTTGTTTCGTGCATCTGAAGCGGTTGTTCTTCACTTGCACACACAGTCATCAGGGTTCCCTTCTGCCAGTTGTATCCTCTCTGAATTCAGCAGAAATCCTCTCCTTGCTTGGAGCAAAGAAAAGGAATTAGTCCTTTGAAATTCAGATTCACACCCATCCATCCTCACCTTTCACTGTCTTCTGGCAAACTGTGGGTTTTTCCTGTTGTCTTAGTTTGGCTTCAGAAGTTGTCCATATTGGAGCCCAAAGCAAGGGAATAGGTGACGTGGTGCAGGTGAGAAAGGATCAGTAGGTAAGTTCATGTGGATGAGTAACAGTTGGCATTGCAGATCTTTCTGTGATGATGCCTGTCTGTGTCATGGAAGCTGAGTTCTCTCTCCAGGGAGCCCCACCTTGGAGCAGAGGAAGTGCCTGCAGACAGTTCCTTTTTTAAAAAAAAGAAAAAGGCACAAATGCAGATGTTGCTAAAAATGCAGTTTGCGTCAAACCTCTGAGCCCAAGTGGGTTCCCACGCTCGGTTTGTTTTTCTCCTTGGGCTGCTTCTTAAGTTGCAAAAGTGCTGAGTGCTAAGAGATGGCCTTTGGTGGAGAACCACTTCCCTTTTCTCTCCCTGCCCTCGGTGGTGTCACCTCTGCTGACAGTGTGACTGACCCCTTTTCAGTAAGTTGTGGCCCTTGTTTAGCTCAGCACTGAGTTTGTTTCTGTTTTGGGTATCAGAGAAGCCTGCGCTTGTCTGTGTTTGTTGCCAGCTGACCCTGTTAATACAAATGTCAGTGCAGGGCAATCCTGAGTTATCCTTGCCTTTTCATTTTCCCTGTTGGGTTTTGGTGGGTTTTCTTTATTAGTACCTGGTATTGTGCTTTACACTGCTCTGAGATCCACCCTCTGTGTGAAGAGAATCGAGCACCTTCATCCCTTGCCTAGGAGCAAAGGTTTAAACTGGAAGCCAAACATTGCTTCCCTCTATTTAATCCATTAATACTCTAGGCAGTTATTAAACCAGGTGCTTTAAAAAGTAAACAGGGGAAGTAGGGATGTTGTTTATTGAAAAACAAAGTGAAGGTGAAAGAGGCATTTCCCTGGGGAGGGATGCTGGAGAAATGCAATGCTTTTATCTGGTGTTGGAGGGAGAAGTGCCCTGGACTGCCAGGCTGCACATAATCCAGCTGTGCACCCAGCTGCTGGTGCACCCTTGGCTGTGGGACTGATGCTTTATTAACCAGGACTTTTCTTGTGGGCAGGTGAAGGGGATGGGAGGCTGGCAGTGAGAGCTGCCCCCAGAGCAGGTGTGATGCCAGGCCCTGGACCTGCCTGCGGAGAAAGGGAAACAGCCAGTTTGGGAAGGGGAGCAGGTAGATGAAGGGAAGTGGCTTGAGGTGCTGAAAAAATCAGCAGGCTGCTGTGCCTGCCCTGCTGTTACTTCTCCCATGCCAGGCCCAGCGGGCTGCGGGGGAATTGCTGCTCTTGCAGTCCTGGCTGCTCCAGAGCTCACTCACGTGTCCCCAGCTGCCCTCTCTCCCTCCTTCCACACCTCGGGAATGAGCTAAGTATTGACTGCTGTGCCATTCTTGCCAGCCTTGGAATTTTGGTCTTTTTGTTTGGTTTGTTTTGTGCTGGATTAAGGGAGGATGATAGAGCTGAGCTGGCAGCTGAGGTGTGCAAGGCAGCATCGACTTCTCATGTTAGAGCAAAATCTGGGGGGCTGTTGAGGGACTGCACAACTCTCTTGTCATGGGGAGCTACAGCTGGAGCCAGGCTTGGCATTGAAATCGCATTGTAGCTACTTCAGAGCTCTTCTCTGCAGGGCTCTAGTCAATAAATACCCACTAAGAGAAATTGTATTTGTGTAAATCATACAGGTAGTGGACTTCCATTCAAATGTGAAGTACCTTGATATCCTCATTTCCCCCACCACCACTTTTTGATCTCCCATTTCATCTAAGGATAAGGGTGAGCAGGGTGGGAGGATGTGACCACATGCAGTGCCCATGTGCCTTGGGCATGGCTGCGAGGAGGTGACAGCACAAGGAGCTTTTGGCCTTTGCCACACTGACCTGTCCTGTACGTTGTGTGGGAGGATGTGGACGGAAGGACTTCTCCTGCCGAGCCTGTCGGGGAATGGTGTCAACTTTGTGGTTGTGCTACTTGGCAAGTGCCCGACCAAGGGCTGGGCTGGACAGGACAGAGCCTGCTGTAAGGGAGCTGCTCCGATGAGTAAGGAGAGCCGACTTTTGGAAAGTCATCCTCAGGCTCACAATAACTTAATTAAGTGTTTATTAGGATAAAACATTGCCAGCAGCTGTTCAGGTGCCTCCTTGCCTAATTCCTAAAAAGGTTTTCTCTCCTTTCATTGTGAAGCAGTTTCAAACGAAAACAGCAAGGGGTTTTTTGAGTATTTTACACTGAGGACTGAGAGTTTCTCATTGAAAGTGAAGGGTGGTGCAGATTGACTTGTCTTCTGGCTGGGAGCTGGAAGGCATTGTCCATGGGGTTGTGACAATGCATCCAGTGATTTAAGTTATCACATCTCTTTGGCACAGTCCCTAAACCAGTAACACTTGCTCTTTTGTGTCCTTAAACCAGTGTATTTGGTGTTTGTCCTTGCAGTTTATGAATGGAGCTCTGCAGTGTAACATCTGGGAAGGCATTTATTATTCATTTGCCATCTCTAAGTTCTGTGTGGATCTCATTTTGTAGCATAATGAGAATTTAGTTTGAACCATGCAGTGATTTCCTTGTGCAGGAGGAGCTCAGCCCTGGGCAGCACATCGGGGAGCAGGGAAATCACTTCTGTTTCCTGCTGTTACTGCTGGTTAGAAACAGAGCCTTCTGAGGGTAGTGTCTGTGCTTTTTGTGCAAAAGACTTTAAACAGTTCTGATGTGACTTGTACAATTTCTGCAAAATCTTTTCTGCCTGGGAGAAAGATTGGTACAAGTAGTGATTTCCACAGGAGTTGCTTAAGTCTTCTGCTTGCATTGGTTCTCTTCCCAGTGAGCAGGGAATTAAACAGCACATCCCTGGTGGCCTTGAGGCTGTTGCTTCACTGCAGAGGTGAACATGGAACAGAAGGGGTTTTTCCCCCAGCTGTAGTGCTGAGGATTGTGAACTCTTTAATAGGTATGTCCTGAGTAAGTCTTCTCCTGAAAAAACCTGCTGTGCAGTACAGAGGACTGATGACAAGCCTGGGGTGCTGATATAACACAGCTCAGCTTTGTTACCTGTGCCAAGTTGGCTCCTTGTCTTCTGCTGTCCTGGACTCAACTTCTCCCCTAACCACGTTGAGTGTCTTTTAACACCAGTCTGTTCCAGGAGAGTGTTTCAAAGAGCACTGGAGCTCCCGTAGGCTCTGGCAAGCCAGATTTTGTGAAGTATTTCAAAGCCTGCTTTATGCTTGGGAGCCATCGAGCTGTCAGCAGGGTGAAATCAGTAGTGGATGGCAACACTTGTTTAGAGCCTTAATTGCCCTTTTCACAGACATCTTTTCTACCTTTTGTGGTTTTGAAGTGTCTCAGACTGAGGCCTGGTTAGTGTCCCACCCAAGGAATCCTTTTTCTTTGTATATATCAGGGACAGTATCCAAAGGTGATCTTGCTCTGAAATATGATGCTTTAGGTGAAGATCATGGCAGGGACTGTCCAATCAGGGTGGACCCAAATGGAGCAGCCATCTGAGTGTGGCACAGAGGATGTCAGGCCAGTGATTGCTTTTTTTGTCCATGTAGTGCATCACAGGCACCAAAATCAGCATCTGCTGAATTTAGTATTAGAGCTGCTTTGACTTCCCTATGAATTTGTTGCCTTTCCTCCCAAGATTTTCTTTACTGCTTGAGTCTCAAAGCAAGAGCTTTGTTATTTATATGTGTGTGTATTATGGGTTTCTTTTCTGGACACTGATGCATCTGGGGTTAGAATTCAGGGCAGGTGATGCTAAGGGTGCCAATAGTGTGCCTTGGCTGCACGGTGAGTGTCCCCACAGCTGGATTTGGCACAAGGCTCCTGTCTCCATGGAGCTGCTGTTCTCCCAGCAGTGCTGATGGCCATCTCCTGCCCTCGCTGCTGCCCTGCGGGAGGTGCTGCCCTCCCTGCCTGACCTCCTTGTTCCACAAGAATGATCTGCTTTGCCACATTCTTCAGCTGTTCCAGCCCTTTGTATGGGAAATTACTTTCCCTTTCCCTAGTCCTACCAAGTTACACTTAAGGCCCGTGGTTAATGGCCCAAAACAAGGCTCCCCTGGCCTTAGGAGAGAAGGTGGCCTCCTGGAAGGATGCACCTGATGGGATCTCTTTAGTTCTGCTGCTGTTTCCTTTCCAGGCTGGCGGCTGAGAGCTGGTGATAAGGGAAAGTGATGGAATTGAGAAGATTTTTAACCTCCTGGCCCTCTTAGCTACATGCTACATTATCCACTAAAAATAGTTGCTAATTCCACCTTCTGGGGGAACCTCAGGCACAGGCTAAAGGCTTGCTAATATTAGTGGTTGGCTTTGCTGGTAAAATTAACTGTGTGAAAGCTGTCTCTGAATTCTTTCTCCTCCTCTGCAGCCTAACATCTTTTAACAGTTTTCTTCTATGGTGAGATTATAATGGGAGGAGGAGAATTTATTTTTATAATTAATAATACTGTTATTATTTTTTGAGTGTCCTTAAGATAACTCAGTGTTTCTCTAGTTCAGGCTGTAGAAACGGTGTAGCTTGAGAACTTTGAGTGGATTTATTTGTCAACAAAAGCTAGAAAGGCTCAGTCAAATTTTTTAATGTGAGAATGGTCTAAGGAAACATGTTCAGTGTGTCCAATGAACTTACTATTTTTTGTTTTTAACTTGAATATAAGTAGAGAACTCTGATCCATTTTAATTTAGGATGAGTGATTTTCTCCTTTTCAAAATTCTGTTTTTGTTGAAACATCCAGAGCATGTTTGACATCTGGTTCAATTTTAGGAAAAAAGTTCTCAGAGAAACTTTGTCACTCAGGAGTGCTGAGGGTATGACAGCACAGTCTAAACATTGGGATGTGCTGCAGCCTTGAGAAAAGTCTTTCTGACTTTGTGCATCTGCTTTTCTGGAGCTTGGAAAACTTCATTTTTTTATATCCCTGGTAGCAAAATGGAGAGGTGCCCAGAAACGTGCTTGAGCTTAAGGAGAAATCCAACTTTAATGCAAGCTTTTCTAATTCTTTTACTTATAAAAACGTAGTCAGAAAACCCTTTGCTAAAGCAGTCAACCCCAAATAATGAAAATAAATGGCAGGGCTTTTTACTCTATTAATTTCCCGCTCCTCATCCCTTGGAGGAAGGGAGTAACTAACTTGGTTTGATATTTGTTTAAGTGGAGAAAGGAATAAAAAGTTCTTAACCTCTTGCTCAGTTGAAGGACAAGCCAACATCTTTTTCAAAGCATGGAGCTGTTGGGATGCACAATGCCAGGACTCTCCCATCCTGTCTTATCATATTCATCAACCATCCTGTTGACTAGAGAATTGCTTCTGGCTTTCTTCAAAGCCTCTAGGACTGTCTTATCAATTCTGAGAAAAGCAGGAACCCTCGAGTATGCAACAGGATGGCTGCATTGCAGAATCTGGAGTGTGTCTTGCTTTTTCCACAAACCACAGCATCTGCAAGAAGACAGCTGGAAGATGTGCTTAAAATACCAGCTGTTCCTGAGTACTTGAGAATTCTTTATTTTGCCCCTTTTTACAGACTTCTCTCCTCATGTGACTTCAGAAAGGGCAAAATCAAGGCATGAAGTGATGGCTGATTTCAATGGCATTACAGTTTCTTCCTTTTGTGATTTATAGGTCTTTGAGAGTTAAGCATCATGCAACTCACAGAGAGTAGTTTTATGATTTCTTAATCTTTTGTGTACACTAATTTTCTTTTGGCTAACTGCTGAAGGGAGACATTTGTTTCTGCAGGGCATCAGCTGTGTCTGAACCACAAACCTCAGGGTTAACAGAGTCCATAATTACCCAGATGCGTGGGCTTGTTCTATTCATCACCATTTAGAAATGTGGATCTGTCATCTTGACTTTCAAATCGAAAATGTAGCCATAGGTTAATCCCCTCTGCCTGCTCAGGTTGCACCTCTGCAGGCAGAGTGGCACCAGCATATGTTCTGCTTTTCAGTGTTTCTCTGTTTGTGTTGTTCTCAGTTATGCTTTGAATGTTTGCAGTACTTACATGGGGGAAAAGTTCTTTACCAACAGAATGATTTGGTCTAAATCACTTCATTGCAGAACAGAGCACGCATTCAGTGCTTTTAACCTCTCTTGTTCATTGCTTTTTTCCTTTTTGAAGACAAGACACTTTTCCTCACTCCCTTTTTGTCTCTTCCCTTGCAGTATCAGCGAAAGCTTCCTCACTGTGAAAGGTGCAGCTCTCTTCCTGCCACGAGGAAATGGGTCATCCACTCCCAGGATCAGCCACAGGCGCAACAAACACGCAGGTAAGTGTGGTATCAATGACTGGGGCTTGTCTGCTCCCTCTTGTTTCAGAGTCCACCTTTCCTGAGCTCATTCTCACCTGATGACACACGTTTGTCTGGCCCACGTGTGTATTAAAGCCTGACCTGCCAGTCTCAATGCTGATAGGAAAGAAAGGTTTCAAAACTCCCCTGTTCAAACAGGATCATCAAACAAATGAGTGACTTCAGGGCAGCAGCCATGGCATGGTGGAGACTTGAGATTGAGTGCCCCCCAAAATATCATCCTGTAATTTTAGGATGAGAGAGGGAGGGGAGGATTGCCTTCCAAAATCTTTGTGCACTGCAGTGGGAAACCTGAGTTTGTGATACGGGTGAGTAATGGTCCTTCCTAATCTGAAAGGAACCGGTTATGATGGAGGAAAGGGAGGAGACTTACTCCACATGGGAGTGAAGAAACCTCTGAGCAAAGTCAGTGTGACTTCTCAGAGGTGTGAGCAGAGTGAGTAATACACAGTCAGTTATAATTCCACCTCCTTTATCTGCTGCAAGTTTGATTAGTGTTTTTGCTTTGACTCTCTTTGAAAAGTTGCTCTAAATATCATAACTCAAACATTTCAGGGTAGGGTATTTTTCATTGGCTATATGATGCTTAATCACTGACGGTGTTTTACAGGCATCAGATAGTGTGGGGATTTTTCCCTTCCATGAAGCAATTGGCAGGAAATAAAAATAAATTCAGACCTTCAGATGTTTGCAAATGGGACAGAGATAGAAATGGAGACGGGAGTCAACGTGCTTTGCCAGAAAGTGACCAGGAAAAACATGATTTGGTTTGGTTCCAGGTGTAGATCCCTTTGTACTTTGACACCATCAGACTGTCATCCACCTCTGCATCTGTCAGAGTTACGTATGTGATGACTGGCCACCTCAAAATCTGTTTGCAAACATATTTATAGAAAAAGTTTAAGTCAGAAGGCATTTAATTATATACTTCCACTCAAACATAGCACAAGCAGTACCCAAATTGCTTTGGTGAGATGCATTAATTACCAGTTGTCAAAAGAAAATGTTCTGAAACTTAAATTAAAGCTGGCCTTTCTGGTCGAGAATGAAGTGAATTGTCCTTTAGTGTGAAAGTAGAGTTAGCAGTCTTTAAAAAGTTTCTCTTGGCCTGTCTTGGATTTTAATCTCTCCAAAGTCCATTGCTGAGGGCCAGGTCTCCCTCTGGCACTGCTGCCTTGGCTTTGCCTCGCTGAGGAAACCCACAGATTTTCCTGCTGAACCTCTGCAAGGCTGCACAGACAGCTGTTGAGTCTCTCTGCTTGCCTCATCCACTTGCTCCTGCTGATTTGCATGAGGTCTGGAGACCTTGGTGGAAAATAATTGCTTGTCTAATCGGCCCAGAGCTCTTGGAAGCCAGATTGCCAAGGAAGCAAATCCAGTGTGTTGTAATTGCTTACAGCGAGGTGTTTGGTATTGCCGAGGCTGGCTTGCCTAAGGGGTGGGATTTTGTTCTTAGAAGACTTATTTTATTCCTGTCTCTTCAGTTTACAGGGTGAGATTTAATGAGGCATCAGTGGCTGTCCTTTCCTTGGTTTCCCTGTCTGTCAAGTGATGGGAATGCTCTAGTGGTTTTTTTATGGTGCTTGGAGGTTTCACTGAAGAGAGTCCTGTGTCTCAGTGTGCACCAGATTTCTGTGAATTTTTCTAGTATCAGCAGACCAAGGCACCAGTATGTCACCTTCCTGAGCAAAACATCTGTACCACCAGAATTAAATCAGTGATGTGGAGAGCGTGGCTGGCACAGTGTGTGCAGCTGCCTCCTTTCTGGGACACCGATAATCCATGCTCAGCTTCCATCCGCATGTGTGTTGTGACTTATCTCTGGCACACAAAATTAGAAGGGGGCAGAGAGCAGACATAACTTTCCAGTATGGAATTGCTGCCTATAGATGCAATAGCATTTCAAGTGGCTCCAAGAGCATTTTCTAGGAAGGCTGACTGACCTTCCTGACCTGCCTTTCTAATTCATCAGAGGCGCTAGAATCCAGCGTGAAGAGTGAATGGGTAACAGGAAATAATGCTCACACCCATTTCTCTAATCACACCTCCATCAATGGGAATCATTGGCAGATTGACTAGATATGGTACCAGCTGTCCATATTCCTCTCCCTGGGTGGTCCCGTGCCACCTGGCAAACTTCTGTGGGATGGTGGGCTTGCTTTTCCACAACAAACAACGCTGGAGGAGGCCAGAAAGGGATGTAACTTCCCTGGGGCTGTTGCCATCTCTGGAATACTGTGAATCACTTTTCAGATCCCACCCTTGCCCATGCTTTGCACCTTGCCTGCCAGCTCCAGGAAACAAAAGCATCTGCTCGGTGCAGGACAATGTGATAGGAAGCAGCAGCCCTGCCATGACTGCCAGCAAAACCAGCTCTTCACAGGACAGGATGTGATATCTTTGTGCTGATTCTGGCATGTTAAAGCCTTTCTTTTGGTTTTTCTTAATCCAGGAAGTTTACAAAATGCCTTGTGTGTTTGGGGCTGAAAACCCTGCAAGTTGATTAAAGCTGGCCAAGGAAGCAATCCTTTACTTTCCAGCTCTGGAGATCCCAAGGCTGGCAGGGGAACAGGGAGGAGGGTGATAAACTTTCTGAGGATGAAGGATAATGGAGCTCCTTGGCTGAGCCTTGCAGAAAGGGTTGTCATAGAAACTTCCTCTAAGTATTGAGATAATCCAGTAGTCCAGGTGATTTTTTTTTTAACTCCAGAAACTTTGGCTCTTAAGATGGTCCCTGAATTACTGGCAGCAATAAGTGGGAACTGCTGCATTTTGAAGAGGGAAAAAGCTGAGGTGAAGCATCTTTCATTTCAGACTAAGACATGTGGGTGCTTCATGAGTCAAATACTTGCTGAGCTCTTCCAGGCTGTGGGCAGGAGGTGCAGGGGGACCTTTGCTTGTTGACTGACAGTTCTCAGCAATTCCCACTGTTTTATTAGCTGGAACTTGCTGGAACTGAGCAGTGCTGTCAGGATTTTGCACTGGTGTTGACGTGGGGAGATCCTGTCATGGCACTCCTGGCAAAACAGGCATCTGATGGATGACTTGGCCTTCCTGAGTACCCTATCTCCATAAATAATTTCTATTTAGGGAGGCTGGTGCCAGCCACTCCCGTGCTGGGAACAATGTCCATGAGCAGGAAGCGGCTTCAGGTGCTTGTCGCCGGTGATACTTTGTGATTTCCCTGGCCCTGCTGACTGCCTCAGTTTTCCCACCCCCCAGTTAAAAATGCATTCCCAGAGCCTTGACTCATTCTCCATATGCTGAAATATGTTTCAAGGAGGAAGGAAGAGGAGAGCAGGGATTGCAGTGTCCTGTGTAACACACTCCATGCTAGGTTGTCTCTGTCCCATCCAGAGGGGGGCTGCACAGCCCTTCAGCCTTGCTCTTCCACCAGCTATAAAAATCATTTGGAAACCAGGTACTCTCGTTGGACAGCCTTTCCTTTCTTCTCTTTCCCTTTTTTGGTATTTCTGGATGCTGCTTCATGTCCAAGCTTCCCTTATTTCTGAGAGTCTGTGAAATAACATGGATTCTAGCACCACTGGTGAATCAGAAAGGGAGGTCAGGGGGATTAACCAGCCTTCCTAGAAAAGGTTCTTGTAGCTGATCCTGCTGAATATTTGCTCCTTGCAGTGTTGCCTAAACTCAGCTTCCTGGCTGTGGGGGAGTGGAAGAGTAAAGGCTTCTCTTCTTGCTGATCTGTGCCACCCACCTGGCAGCCCTGCACTCTCCTTTGTGGGACTGCAGATTAATTTTCCATGTAATGATTGAAAAACCAGCCCCTTGCAGGAGGTGTTGCTGCTGGCCAGTACTCAGGGGGTGATGTTGGCTCTCTACATGCCAGGAGTAGTGCTGAGAAGTCAGTGCAGCAGTGCTGACAGAAAATCATCTCACTCGTCTTTGAAATGTTTGATGTTTTAGGAACCCGTGACACTTGTCTCTTCTTAATAAAGTCTTAAAATCACTGTCATGCACTAAATTTAATTTCCTTTATTTTTCCTCAGCTTCACCAGGAAAGGTGTTGCAAGTGTTTTCTAGGAAAAAATTGTAGGTGTTTGATTTTTCGGGTGGCAGTTCTTAGCTGCTTTTGGGTGGAGTTGGTATACAACCATAGGTGGGCACATGCTGCTCTAAAGCAGGACTAAATCTCACTCCAAGGAGAGTATACTTTTGCCTGGGTAATAGTTCTGCACTGAGTAATAAGCTGGTGTAACAGAAATGGCAAATTTCTGGTTTGGAACATGTGGTAGAATGAGATGTTGAACCACAGGGTGCCGTCCATTTCTACCTAGGTTGACTTGTCTGTCAAAGGAACAAAGAGTACTGAAACAGTGTTTATTTCTGTTAAAAATGTAACAGAATTTAGCAGGGGGTAACACAGGAACAGGTGAGCACAGGGAGCAAAGAGCAGCTGACAAAACCCCCATCTCTGAGTAGGTGGGAGTGACAGTGACGACACTCCTGCTGACATGTCAGGTTTCTCGGTGGACATTTGCTCTGGCTGGACAGCCAGGAACTCGCATGTGATTTAAAACTATTTTTGTGCATTCACCTTGCCCTCTTGCCCACAGGGGATCTCCAGCAGCACCTGCAGGCCATGTTCATCCTGCTCCGCCCAGAAGACAACATCAGACTGGTAGGTTGGCTTCCTGCTTATCTCCCGTGAACCAACGCAAAGGTTAAGCGCCACTGGACAAACACACCTGTGTAACTCGGGGAAGCAGTGATGTTGGAGTGGTTTCATCAGCAGGTTTAGGGAGTCTTTGCAGCCACAAAGGTAGGAAAGCAGCTAGCTGTGAAAGGCCTGCTGTGGTTGTTCAGTGAGACAAATGGTATGGCTAGAAGGTTGTCTTTGAACCGAGTACTGAGTATCTGTGCTCCCAAAAAATATTGTAACAATTGCCAGAGAGGATGGGTGAATGATCTTGGTGTCCCGTTTAAATCAAGAGTAGGTGACTTATGTCTGACCAGTGTGAGTGAGCATCTGCCCTTCTGTGAGAGTTCAGTTGTGTTCCTCACTCTGCTGTCCTGACTTGTGGCATCCCAAAAGGCCATGGCTGAACAGGTGGGAGCATGTAGGGTCCCCCTGTAGCCATGCACCTGCACTGAACCTTGGCCTTCTGCTTTCCTGGGCTGTCGCCTCCTATAATGATGTAAAATGAGGCGTTGCTGTTCATAGCATTGATGCAGAGAGCTCCAGAAGCCAAATGTGAGCAGTGAGGAATTTGCCTGGGACATGTTGAAGTGCTCTACAAGGCCAGGCATGACTGCAGTGAGTCTGCACCTTTCATCACTCAGTAGCCTGAAGTTTGTTTCCTGTGTTTTCTTGGTGCGTCTTAGCAACGTCTGCCCAAAGAAGGACTGCCAGCATCACAAGTGTTATTCTGACACCTCTGGTTTGCTGAATCCTCCTGAGCTGTGCTGGAGATGGACTGAATGGATGAGTATAGCTAGGAAACAGCCAAGATTACTATGGAATGCTTTAGCTTCCCAAATGACCACCGAAAATAATTTGCCACAACCAAGCCAAAGGACCTACTCCCCTAAACTTTGCTGGGCACACCTTGCTGTCACTAAAATTTCAGTGAAAGTGATGGGAATAGGGGTTCTCAATGCTTTTCAGAATTTGAGCCAGGGTTAGAACGTTGGAAACTATTGAACAAGGCATTGTTCAGTATCACTGGCTGCATTGTGTGATTTGGGACAAATTAGCCTTAACAGCTGAATAAGGACTTTGTGGGCTGAGACATAAACCCTTTTGTCCAGAGCTACATTTGGAATGCTGAAATCTTGCATGAGGTTAAGTTCGATAGTCTACTTGAATTTAATTGATTCTTGACGAACGAAGGGTGTGCGGGGCTGCAATGGACTCTCTCATAAAACAGCAGATACAAATGAGATTTGAAATATAAACAGTACTGAGAGAAATGCATTCTCTTCATTTTGTTGGCTGCTGTCATTTGGACGGCCAGCTTCACAGCTCAGGGGGCAGCAGAGGAATCTAATCCTCTAAAAACCTACACTTAAAATTTGGAACAACTCTTGTTTCTCTGAGCTGTTGGCAGAGGTTTTTAGCCTTCCATGAGAGCAGGATTAGAGCTATGGTGCCAGGGTAAGATCAATAGGAAGGAGGAAAAAGAGTTAAGAATGTGAAGTGATTGAACATGTTCCTGTAGCTTGGCAGAGCTGGGAACTTGGAAGTTGGACACATTTTTTTTGTCTTCAAATCATTTATCTCCATGAGAAATGTGTTCTTGTATGAAACACCTACTATCGTGGAGCATGAAAGGTCAGTATGAACTTCTCGGAATGTGCTGTTCATAAGGGCTGGTGAAATATCACATCATACTTCTGATGATACAAGAATGCAGCAGAAGATAAAGTTGGCTTGTGTTCAGGTGAGCCTAAAACTTAAGAAGAATGTGGCTGGCCCTGAAAGGACTACAGGGGATGACTTGTTTTGACCAGACTACAAATAACCTTCCCAAATTGAGGAGAAAGCCAGCTCTGTGTAGATGAGCTGGTTGAGAAAGAACTTCCCATCTCATCACAGTCCCTGAAGTCAGGCCATCCTCCCTAGAGTAACTGAGATTTCAAATATCTTCATTTAAAAGGCATCAGAGCACTTGGGAGTGCGCCTGCTGGCAGGTGAGCATGTGAACTAGCACTTAATGGAAAGGTTAGAGATTCATTTGTGGTTTGATAGGCACGTTGGGGCTCTAAGAGTAACTTCTGAAGTTGGCTGGTTTATAATGTTAATTCTGCTGTTTTAATACTCCAGTAAATTCAGCAAAACATGTTATCTGCCCAATCATGGTTCTTCTCTTTGTGCTAAGAGTCTAAGTGTTCAACCCAGAGATCCACACTAAGCCATGCCCTATTTCTCTTAACTGGCCTCTGAAAATCCCACCCTACCAGCGTGTAGCTACGCGACCTTTGCTCGCTGTTTGTCTTGCCCTGTTCTAAAGGGTCTTGCATCAAGACTTCCCATTACTGCTGGCCAAATTGGTTTAGCAAAGTAAGTTAGATTTTGTTAATCCTCTTGCTGCTGGACTGTCCTCAAGAGAAGCAGAACAGAAACTCCTGTGTGGAGGCCCCAGACATGGGGCAGCTGCGTCCGTCTGCTCCCGTTTTAGGCAAGTCTGTGCTGCTTGTTGAGGTTTGGTTCCTAATGTAGATAATTACTATAACCACCAAGACCTTGGTGATTACGTGCTCTTCTAGGTTGAAGAGCACCTTTTTGTTTTCCCAAAAGTAGTTAGTTCTGGAAACAACCATCTCGGGGAGAATTCGCACCTTGAAGGACTGACCACTTTGATCCTCTGTGTTTCCAAAGGAATCTCAGTGACTCAAGAAGCAAGAAGGAAAATAAGGCTGGTTTTAGCATGACTTATGCTAAGGAGATGGGGTGGGGCACAGTCTCTGGCTGTACAGAGCACGGCTGTCTGCTGGCATCAGCATTTGGGTAGTTTCTGTTGGTCTTTGGTCCAACTGGGCAAGTCTGGAAGACTCTGTCAACACTGTCTCCTGCCTGCACTTGCTGTTCCGCCCCATCACCAGAGCTGCTGCTCCCTGCAATGCCACTGGGAAGCTTTCCCTGCCATGCTCAGCATTCCCTGCCACTGAGCACTCTGCTGGGATGGCGAGTTCTGTTCAGCTGCCAGGCACTGGTGTCACCTTTGTTGTAGACTCCACCATGTGTTGTGGTCAAGATTTCCCAGCTGCTGGACAGGAGAGCTCTGAGATCAGAGGGGGCTTCCTCTAAGCTGGGAGGCGCCGCTCTGACCTCAAGACCAAGTTGTGAACAACTAAAGGAGCATATTGGGAAAAGCAGCCTGCTCCTGAGAGATCTCACACAATAGTTAATTTCTTAGCTTTTTTGAGGCTGACTGTTTAAACTGGGGTCTCTGAGCCATGACCTCCTGGGGCCACCAAGAGGCATCTACACAAGCTGTGGCTCAGGAGGGCTGCTGGTGTTTGAGGAATTTGGGTTCAGTTTGTGGAGGATGTCAAACACCACTTCAGACTTCAACCACTGGGTTGCAAGGCATTCAGGATCTGGGTCCCATTGCAGCAGGCAGGGATCTGTCCAGAGCACTGTGCAAGGCTGGGCTGGGAAGGCTCCTTCTCCCCCTGTTTGCTCTCTGCAGGCCCAGCTCAAAGTTCAAGCAGCAGTTTAACAATGTGATAAACACCGAGGCCAGACAGAGTCTTGGGGTTGGATTGGGCCATCCAAAGTTAAGGTTTAGTATACAGAATTAAGACACTTCCTTTCTAGGGATGTCCTAGTTTCTGTGGATGGGATCCTGTGACTAAAATAGCTGCAAACAGCTCGGAACTGAGTCCAAAAAGTGTTGCAAGTAAAGGCTGCCTGCTGCAAGTGTTGATAAGCAAAACTTTCAGTGCTGGGCTCCCTTCCCTGGGCTCCTCATTAAGTAGCAGTCTGTCTGCAAGACTTCCTGAAGTCCCTTCAGTTCTCACTTCCTTGTGGCTTCTGGAGGAGCAGCTCACCTCAGTGCAGCCTTCCAGGAGCTTCAGTGTTGGTCTGACATTCACAGTTTAAGTTCCACTGCTCTCTGAATGGTCTCAGTAGTATTTGATTTGGGGGATTTTGGGCTGATCACCAGTCCTCCTAGAGCTCTTTTGGCACTGGGGTACAAGTGAATGTGGCAGGAGCAACAAGGCACGATGACTTTCACCTTTCCTGGGCAATCTGAACCGGTGAAGGATACAGCTTAGTCACAGGGATATCTTTTCCTGCCAGGTGTAAGGCAGTACGGTTGTTTCTGCACTGGGGAAGTTGCCAGAAGAATTCAAAGGGCCATCAGGAAACCACGTATGAATTAGGTCCTGGTTGCCTATCCAGCTGCCTGGGAAGCTGGTGGAAGGAGACTCGTTGGAGCTGTTGTAGCACACAGTAGTTTAAAGGAAAGCTCTTGTTCTTGGGGTAAAGCCCTCTGAAGGTGAAGGTTCAACACCCGTCTGTCTCACTGATGGTCCACGAAGCTCACTGGGCTGGGACCAGTCAGAGGGCTGTAGGTTGTTCAAAATCAGCCTTGGTGGGACAGAGCAGGGCCTGCAGCCAGGTGTGCAGAGTGCACCAGGAGCATTCCAGCTGTTGAGGAAGGCACTGTGTGGGAGTAAAGCACTTCTTACCCAGCTGAGGAGCATGGGACATCCGTACCAGTCCAGACTGCATCACTGCTTCTGCGCCTGTCTCTCAGCATGAAAAAGTGGCCTGTAAAGGTAATAATGTGTGTTTTGCTGACTGCACTGCTGATCTCTTCCCCTTCTTCTCTTCAGGCTGTAAGACTGGAAAGTACCTACCAGAACCGCACTAGATACATGGTGGTGGTGTCCACCAACGGCAGACAAGACACGGAGGAGAGCATCGTCCTAGGAATGGATTTCTCTTCCAATGACAGGTACTCAAAGTGTCCAGATGGGGAAGTCCTTGTGCTTACCCCCACATCAAGTTAACTGTAGAAATCACTCTCTGGTGTCCTGTGTTTTCTGGGGATAGGCTGCTTTAGCTTTTCTAGACTAACATTTTTCTTGAGATCCAGAATCGCCTTTTTATTTCTTGAGAGGAGGTGGTAAATGTGAAGGCAGCAGTGCAGGTCAGCATTTCCCTCATTCCTCCAAGCTTCAGGCTTCTGTGAGCATGTTCAGTGGCTCTGAATGGTAAGGACCCCCAGCCCTGCATCTGCACACCAGAGACAGGGACAATCTTCATGCAGAGAAAGAAAAAGCTGCAATTAGAGAAGCTGGACCTCAGGGTTCAGGAGAGCAGGTAATAAGAAAGGGAAGTCAGGCAGTCCCTTGCCAAGGTCATGGCATGAAGGTTTGATGGCAGTGTCAGGGTTGGTGATGGCAGATCTAGCATGGCAGCAGTGTGTCATCAGGGTTTAGTGCTTCTGCTTCATTCATTTAAATTCCTGCTGACCTTTCCACAAGGCTGCAGAATGTGGCTGGGAAGCAGCTTTTGCAGCTGGAGGGGCTGTAAGCCAGGTGACAGCAACCCAGCAGCTTCAGGGGCAGAAGCTTCACAATTAGAAGGGAACAGTGGGCACTGTGGAGAGGGCATGGAGGCACATGACTCTCTTAAAAAGAGTTTTAAGTAAATCTTGGCCTCTATTGGAAGACAAATCAGCTGGATATTCAGTTTTGGAAGGTTTCATACTCATGCTTACTTCCAGCACAGCTCCTACAGGAATGAATCTTGCTTGTGACACTAGTTGGAATAAATTACTTCCAGGTAGTTAGTAGGATCACTAGAAAATATTTTTGAACTATTTATTGAAGAAATTGCCTTCCAAACATTGCCTGCTGGTCACAGAAGCTACCACGCTTGGTTTGGATGCTGAGCTTGGGTGATGCCTGCTAAAATGGGAGACCAGCTTGATGCTGCCCGTGTCCTGTCTCTGCACATGTGTGCACAGCTGTGACTCAGAGATGCTCTTGCCTTGGGGCAAGAATAACTTGTCCTTGCACAGGTTGCTGTGAGCTTGGAACTCGCTGTTGGCTGTGATGTACCAGCTCAGCCACCTTTGATAACTGAGAGCTCACTGGTATTCAGTCTCTAATAACATAGCAGGGTCGATTTAGCTTTCTGCTGGAGTTCCTGGGGTGCTGGATGGTCACTGTGATCCGCCCTCCCCGAGCCCACTCGGTATTTATAACTCCATGTGGACTTGTTGCTATGGTCTCTGATAAGCGCTCGCTGAACAGTATCACTAAAAATACCCTGGCCACCTTGGGAAGCCTTTTAGAAACACATCTTTCCATGAGCTCATCTCATGTTGTCAACAGAAATAGCTGCGTGCCGCAGTGTCTCTTGGTGCTGGGCACCAGGCATGTGCATTTCCAGGGCTCCCTGTCTGACCCCCCAAAGCCTGGTCTCTCCTTCTTCCCACTCTTCTCTTAAGCTGGAGACTGGCAGGTGTGCTGGAACTGGTGGAAATCTGGGGGCACCTGGTGCAAACATAAGAGCAGGAGGCAGCTGAATTCAGTTCTTGAAGATGCTGCTTTGATTATGGGGCAGTTTTGCAGCTCTATGAGATTCAGCTCTTTTCATTTTAACAACGTGGAGCAGGTTGTGTTGGGTTCCCCCGCCCCTGCCTTTTTTCTCATCACTTGGTTTCTGCTTTTAACTTGGCTTTTTGCTCAGCCTTACAGAAAACTGGGGGGAGTGTGAGGGCAAAGAGAGCAAAGCAGCTGAGAGAGGAGTGGGATTGCCAGGAGGTGTCTGTATGGGATGGCTGTTGTGCTTGTTCTTGAGGTGTGGGAGGGCAAAGAAGGGTCAGGAGTCAGCCAGGTGTGATAGGCTGTGATTGCCAACCTGCCATGCTGCCAGTCACCCTGCTATTGCACTGCTCTGCTCCCAATCCCCAGCAGCTGTGGCTGAGGGACAAACAAGAAAATAAAGCTGTGGATTGCAAAATCAGAGCTAGAACCAAACCTCTTGAGCCTGAGAGGGATTAATCTGTAAAGAAAGCCTTGAGCTGACCGAAGACTGTGAGCCCCCTCTGACCTTCTGCACAAAGTTCAGTGGTTTTGGGTCCTGTTTGCTCTTCTCCTGGGTGTGTTAACCCTTTAAGCTTGCTTGAAAGGATAGTGCTGTACCCTGAATCTGGTTAGTGATCCTTGCCAGGCCCAGGCCCAGGCTCCTGTAGAACAACACTGATGCTGTTTGTCTCTGAAGCAACAGTGAGATTTTTTTCTTTTTCCTAGTGAATACAAAAATATGCAACTATTGCCTTGAAGTTAGAATAATAACACGGTGCTGTAGTAGATAGACTGACTTTCTCTTTCTCACTGCAGTAGCACTTGCACAATGGGCTTGGTGCTGCCGCTCTGGAGTGACACCTTGATCCACCTGGATGGGGATGGGTGAGTGCCTTTTGTGTGTTCTGTGCTAATACAACTTAGAACAAGGTGTATGAGGAAGGATTCCAGTGCTTGCAGAGCCCTCACAGGTCCAGCAGCCCTCCTCTGTTGACCTGTATAGGGTTAGTAGGCTCAAAGGCCCTCAATCACAGTGGTTGTGGCAGGGAACACCAGTAATTGACTTATCTGTGAATAAACACGCACTGAGACAGTGGCTTATGTGTGTGTTTAAGCTGGAGTAAAGGAGCTTTTACTGGAGAGTGGGTGTGTAGTGAAAGCTCCTTAAAGGGATCCTATTATGTGTTCCTCCATCATGCTTGCAGCAGGCAGCACTCAGCCCAACATAAAGCAAGAATGATTTTCTCTGCCAAATAGACACCTGACTTGCAGACTCCTGTTTGTGCCAGTTACTCAGGCTGTCCAGTGCAGTGCGTGGAATGACTTTTCTTTCCTTGGTAGCTACCCCAGGATCTCTTTAGCTGGACTCTGTTGCTCCCAGCTGTGGCATTGAATTTGTGTTGCCAAGGTAAACAGCACAGCCCAGCACTGTCCCACTGTCTTAGTTTCGTTCCCAAACAGCAGCTGCTTAAAGAAGTTATCTTAGAGCTTTTAGTGTGCTATTTTGATCTGTTTGCTAGCTGAACTCAGCAGTGTATGCATAGGGCTAGACCTTTGCTGTTCTAATGTGCTACAGACTATCAGTTATTAACTAAAAAGTGACTTTTGGGACACATTTTTACTGTGTCTTTTTTCTTCTCACCAGAGGATTCAGCGTATCAACAGATAACAGGGTGCACATATTCAAGCCCGTGTCTGTACAGGCAATGTGGTAAGTACTTTACTGCAAGCTGTCCCAGTGATCCTTTTTCCAGGTGTTTTGGCTGCTTAAGCTATTAAAAACCAGATGCTGCTTTATGTTACTGTTGTCTTGAGACCTACTTGAGCAGCCAGAAGTTTCCTTCACAGGCAGGGAAGGAAGTTTGGTGCCAAAGGAAAAAAGACATGTAAGTGCTGGTGTACAGCAGCTTTGTCTCAGCTGAGGGCAGGAAGGAATAGGGTTCTTTTCCTTGCAAAGGGCTGCTGCTTTGAGCCCAAAGTCACATTGCTTTGAGTATATGTTTGAAATATTTTGAGGTATGTTCATTGTGATAGAGGAAAGAGAAGCTGCTTGCATTTTTCTTTCCTTTTAGGGTGGTTCATGTAGTGATCATGAAAGTATTTCTGGCTCGAGCTTCTTTGCATTGCAAAAATACATTGCCTGTCAGCGATGCTGCTGTCACCCCAGTGATTTTGACCTGGATCCTTCTGATCCCAGTCAAAGATTTAAAATAAGCTAAAAATAGAAGAGGGGGATTTGTTTCCCAGCAGCAGCTGAAGAAACTTCTGACATCCCTCGTGCAGTGAGAGGGGGCAGGCACCTAAACATCTCAGTGCAGTCCTGAGCCCTTGGTTGTGCATGTCTGATTCCTGCCCTGCACACAGGACAGCTGATGGCACAGTAGGAGCTGTCAGCACCCTGTCTTGGACACAAACTCTGTTCATCTTATTTAGGGCTTGGGTATTAGTAGCAGATTTTGGAACCAGAGACACGGGTGCCTCTGCCCTCTGAATTGTGGGCACCTTCACTGCTATCCAGGCTTGTTTTGGCATGCTCCAATTAAGACATGCAAGCTCTGGCAGCGTGTGGGAATCCACAGCCTTGCAGGACAGCCTCGTGCACAGTGCCAGGGGTTTGTACCAACTGATGGGGCACGAGCAGCATCCTGGATTTGGCTGCTGCTTAGTGCTTGGTACCAGCCTGAGGAAGAAACGCTAAACCTACAAGTGTTGTTCCCTTGCTAGGTCTGCTCTGCAGAGTTTGCATAAGGCTTGTGAAGTGGCACGGAGCAACAATTACTATCCAGGGAGCCTCTTCCTCACGTGGGTCAGTTACTACGAGAGCCATATCAACTCCGACCAGTCCTCGGTCAACGAGTGGAATGCCATGCAAGATGTCCAGTCCCACCGGCCCGACTCGCCCGCCCTCTTCACAGATGTGTAAGTTGGGCTGGCTCTGCTCAGCCAGTGCTTGACTGTCCCCAAATGAGACAAGGGATTCCACAAGAGATTGCTCTTAATTAGGTATTAATAAGGAGAGGCTTCCTGTTCCATGTAATAAGTGGACTCCTGGTTAGGTAAACAGCAGCACTGGAAGTTTAGCCCTCCTGGGGCTCCCTTGCATCTCCTCCAGCCTCTGTTTTCAGTTTAGCTGTTTACCTTGGGCTTTAGGCTTGCAGACCTTTGCTTCTGCAAGGTAAGTCCCATGTTACTGGTGAGAGAGGTGTGGTGTACCTCAGCCTTGTCTCTGCTGGTTTTGTCCTCTTGTTCCAGGCCTGGAAGGAACAGGTTTCTCTGGACTTTGCTCTTACACTGGCACGTGTTTGAGCACATGTTTAGACTAACATGGTCTTTTTATCCTTACTCAGTTCATTTTACTGTAAAGTGAAGTGTTCATGTATGGACTTCTGAGCCTGTGATCTCAGAAACATGCTCATCTCATCCATCTGAAACACCTAAGAATGGGGGCAAAGAGCAATGCAGGTTTTTGTCATTCTGAGGAGCTTAGCAAGTGTGGAACAGGACAGTGTGTAGGTTCCAAGATGCCTCCAGCTAAATGCTTGGGTATCAGGTGATAGATGGTCCAAAACAGTGGCTGAGGTAAATGGATAGACAATTCAGAAAGGTACAATTTATATGCTGTATCAACATTCAAGGTTTACCACCCCTGTCATTAGTAACTGCTGATGGTACTGATACCATATAACCTGAAAGGTAGTCTGTGATCAGATGTGGTGCCAAGTGTGAGGGTTTTCACTTGCCCGTTTTGTAATTACTTCACTGGCCCCAGCCTCTTTCCCAGGATAATAGTGCCTTAGGTTGATTTATGCTCCCAGATATTTCCTGCTGCTGGAGTCCAGTGAGTGAATAATGATGCTAAGCAGTTGTTCAGCTGTGAACAAGTCTTCACACTTGATTGTTTTTTAATGTACAAGGCGGGTGGCTGAAAAGTTTTGGCAGGCTGACAGATTAATATTTTCTTGTAGCTCTTCATATATAAATTTTATCTAACCCACCCTTTCCCTGGTGGCACCTTGAAATTGAATGTTTTCCTTGGGACACTTAAACAGCATTTTCTTAATGGAATCCTGAAATAATGCATGAGATTAAAAGAACCAAGAACTTCCATGATTTTTATTTGTGAACCACCAGTTGAACATTTGTAACGTCCATGCCCTCCCCAACCTGGCAGCTTTCCAGAGAAAGGGAAAGGTGGTGGGAGATGTCACTGCTGGGTCCCTTCTAAAGATGCTGGGTGAGCCAGCCCTGTGCTGCTGCTCTGCTGCAGCTTCCCCTGGTGTTACTCAGGCTATTTTTGCAGCTGGTGATAAGGCCCCTGGCAGCAGAGGCGGGAGGAATGCAGAGGCTTAGCTGCCCTCGTCTCTCCATGTAAGGAGTTTTGGAGCTGTTACCTTTCCAAGAAAGGTAGGGAGAGGCTTAGATATTGCTCCAGAGGGTATAATGCAGCCTTCCCAATTTAAATTTTACCAAATACCAGAGGTTCTCTGGATGACTGCAGTGGATTAGGAGCATTCAGTTGGTGGTTTTCATATACGACTGTGAATCTAAACTGGGCTTTACTGTCACCTGAATTCCCTCCAGCTGAGGACATGCCTGGGGGAAGTAGTGTGAGAGTCTGAGACTCTACAGAGTATGCAGTCTATACCTATTTTAAAAGTGTCATGAATCCAGTTTGTTTTCCCTCCCAGTGACTTTGTTGCTTTCTTCTGACAGCCCAACTGAGCGGGAACGCACAGAACGGCTGATCAAGACCAAATTAAGGGAGATCATGATGCAGAAAGATTTGGAGAACATCACCTCAAAAGAGGTGAGTGGTGAGGGTGCAGCACTGGAAATGCTGCTGTGCAAACTAAAGAGCTCTGTGCTTCATGCCATGAAGAAAGGGCAGAACAAAAGCTTCACATGACTTCCTTGTGTCCCTGCTGCCCATGCAGATACGCACGGAGCTGGAGATGCAGATGGTGTGTAACCTGCGGGAGTTCAAAGAATTCATTGACAATGAAATGATAGTGATCCTTGGGCAGATGGACAGCCCCACACAGATATTTGATCACGTCTTTTTGGTGAGTCTAGCAGTGAGTACAAAAGTAAACACTCCTAACACTTTTCACTATGAGTAGGTTGACACAGGGGCCTCTGGAGGAGGTTAAAGGAATTCTGAAGGAAAGGTTGGTTGATCCTGGGATCACATACTCTTAAGCAAGACAGTAACGAACAAGAGCAGCCTGGCTTTTTGGCTGTACTAAACTTTGCCATGTAGCACCAAGCTGTAGACCCTGTGCCTAGAGGATGGAAGGGACAAGATCTTAATTCTAACAGTTTTTGAGAGCTGTTTCCATTGATGTAAGACCAGTTTTGTGGCTTTAACTGTCCAGGGTACCCACATGCCAAGTTCTTATGTTTGGGAAAGACGTAACTGTAGCAAAGAGGGAGGAGAGCTGTGTGACATCCAGGTGGAATGACGCTCTTTTGCCATGGAAAGCTCTGAGTTTGTGTGATCCAGGAGGAACAGAGTAACATAACAAAGAATCCTGGAGATAAGTCACTTAAGGAAACATAAACATTTTGCTGTTTAATGTTTTGCTTGCTTAGTTGCTGCTGGGGCCTGTCTTAATTACTGCAGCTCCTTCTGGTGAGTCAGCACTCCGCTGGATTTCCCAGCCCCGGAGCCACGGACACAGGTTTGGTTGGGCTGTCTAGCCTGTGAGGTTGGCTCAACTTTAAACAAAGCCATTCCTCTTGGGCCAGCTGGTCTTTCCAAATGGACAGGGCCTCTCCCAGTCTCTGGCTCAGAAGGGATGGTCTAATGTGAGCACTCCCAGGATATCACGTTGGGGTAGAGCCAGGAAACTTGGAAGTATCTACGATGTAATGGATTTTTTTTTTTTGCAGACTATGTGTTATAAGGAGAGAGACCTGTTACAGCCTTTTGGTGCTGGCCAAAAGCTGTTACAGGCAGCTGGATCCACTGCAGGGCTTGGAGTCTTGGCTCTGAGTGCATTTAATGGGGAGAAACCTTTCAAACAAGGCTTGCAGGCAGCACCAAGAAGAGCTGTGGTTAGTTAATGTGTGGAATAAAAGTGCTTGCAGAGCAGCTGCTGTGGTGAGGAGCAGTGCTGCTGGGGCTGGGCACCAGCTTCACCCAGGAGCATGTGTGCTGCAAGGCAGGGTTGTGTTGTGAGGGCTCAGAAAGGCAAGGAGCTGTTTCCTCCCAGGTGGAGGCAAGAACCCTGTGGGATCCCATTCAAGGAGTGCTAAAAGAACTAAGCAGGAAATAGGAGAACTGGTGATGTTGGTAATTGTGGATCAAAGGACAGGAGAAAAGGCTTTCACCCCTGCAGCATTGTTCTCCCTACCTGTGGAAACTGATGGTTCCCAGGCCCGAGTTAAATTGTTCTTCCTTGACTGAAAGAGACAACATTAAACTGAGTCTGGGCCTTGATAAATACAATCAATCATCTTTCCATTTGGGAGCCATTTTAGGGCAGGGAAGCAGTGAGCTTGTGCACCGTAAATTTTGAAGGAAGCCTTTGAGTGGCTTTGTCCTCAGTCAGGTTTGTGTTTGAGCAGGAAGCAAGCAGCTTGGAGGCCCTTGTGTGTGCTGCAGAGGAAAGGGTTACCTAGCCAGAGTTAGTTAAATGTCTTCATTTCTCTGCTCACTCAGGCTTTGAACATGGGGAGAAGAGGTGTAACCCAAGTGAGCTTAGGTGTTGCTTCCTTTGATGTTTGAGATGGGTGTTTCATGTATAAACAGCACCTGGATGGTTCTTAAATGCAGGCAGTTTCTCCTCTGCGGGGCAGAACTGGCAGCAGCCTCCGGGGAAAGGGTGGAGTGGTCCTGTCTTGCTGAGGTTGATTTGTCAGCAGTTTGCAGGAAGTGCCAACACACAGTGCTGGGCTCTTGTTGGCAGAGCTACTTCTTGTTTCAGAAGGGATCTGGTTAATGGGGTGAGAGGAGGTGCTGAGCATCAGTCCTGGTTACCACTTGTGTACCCCTGTGCTCAAAGGACCCCCAGCTCTCCAACTCCTCCTCTGGTTCACTGGTGACTATCCCTCCCTCCAGCAGTTGCCTGGCCATGCCTTCCTTCTGCCTCATGTGTCCCTTTGCATGTCTTCCCTGCAGGGCTCAGAATGGAATGCCTCCAATTTGGAAGATTTGCAGAACAGAGGGTGAGTAGCTTCAGGCCATCAGCTTAAAAGTAAGAGCCTGGCCTTAACACTTTTCTATGCATCAAACTCTGTTCCATACCTGCTGTGTAACCTGAGTCTTACTTAAGGGTTTGCAGATCCAAACAAGCTCTTGCTTCCTCCAAACTCCTTGTCCCACAAACAGGCACCCTAAAGTAAAAGAATCTTACCCTGACCTTGACTAACGTCCCCAAGGCAAACAAAGGAAGGCAGCGAGCTCATAGCTATAAGTAGTAAAAAGCTGCAATTACTGAACTGGATGCTGCATAGTTGGCTCCGTGCCCTCGGCCCCAGCCCATCGTTCTGGACTGATTACAGAGGCACTTCGGACCTCCAGGCTGTGGCAGGAAGGAAAATGTGGAGAAGAGCATTTGTTCCTCTGAGTGGGGCCCAGTAGGAAGTAAAGTCCTGTAGGAGCCCCACTGATGGGTTCCTCTGTTTCCTGCCCTTTCTACTTTTCAACTTTAGATTGTCCTTTCTCTAGACCAGGTGGTTATAAGCACCAATTAAATAATTATTCATGGGTTTGGCTTATTTGTGCCAAACCAGTGGAAAAAACTAATCATGCTGGTGAACTGACAGTGTAATTCTGTACCTCAGAAATTCAGCCTGGCAAAATTGACTCTCCTTGGTGAGCTCAGGGTCTGCTGTGGTTTGCTTGAGTCTGACAGGTCCTACTTGATTGTCAGTGATCTCATACCTGCTTGGGAGAAGGGATGTCACTCTCTTGCAGTGCCCTTGTTCTGCCTGATATCCCAGCATGAGTGCATTTCATAAGCATCTTACGAGTAACCCTCAGGGCTAAAAATACTGAGTGCTGTGTACATAAATACCACACGCTTTCTCTAGCAGTTTCCTTTCCTGAAAATTTAGGGATAAGAAATAAATCCTCCCCAGTGGCTCATTGTCTGTTACATCTCTCTGTAGTTATTTTATGTGTTTGTTTAGGTCTGGTGTTACTGGCATGCTTAGTCTTCCATCTTCCTGTGGTTTTGGTGCAGCAGGAGGAGAGATTCACAAAGGGGCTTGGAGAAGGTGTGCAAACACTTAACTGCAGGAGCTCCTGTGGCACAAGTGTTGCTGACACGTAGAACAGAGATGGTGGGCAGTGTGACCTGACATTGTGCAGAGGAAGTTTCTATCCATGGATCTCTGTTATCAGGCTCTAAATTGCCCAGCAAAACCTATTGTCTGTGTTAGCTGCTGCTTCCTTGCGTTAATTCCTGGTTTCCCAGGAATTTTGTTCAAGAGTGCACTTCCAAATGCCCTTGGCAAAGCAGGGCAAGGCTGCAGTGTAGCAGTGGGACATCTCTTTGAACTGCTGTGTTTCTCTCTGCTGTTCCCATGCAGGGTACGGTACATTTTGAATGTGACTCGAGAAATAGACAATTTCTTCCCTGGGCTCTTTGAATACCACAATATCCGGGTTTATGATGAAGAAGCTACAGATCTTCTGGCTTACTGGAATGATACCTACAAATTCATCTCCAAGGCAAAGTAAGTCTTTTCAGAAAACACAACACACACATTTAGAAGATATATACTAAGCATTTTGTTTTCCTGCTGATTTTCTTAACTGCTTTCCCTCCTTGCCTACCTAGCATCACAGCATTTTCATTTTGTGGTTTGCAGTAGAAAAGCATCTCTGTGCTAAAGGCTGCCCTGAACTGCTTAGTATCTCTCTGGGATGTATTTCTAAATTGTGACACCACGTTTGTGGTGCAAGCTCTCTTTTCACTTGGAATACGGCTTGATGCCAGTGGGCCATTTGGGCTGAGCTCAGGGATGCCACACTAGCCTTTAGAGGTTTTCCTCTATCTCTGTGTTTTTCCACTTTGCAGTAACAGCTTCAGAAGAGCTGTTGTAACAAAATCTCTTAGGAATATTAATAAGACCTTGTTCTTCAGTTTCTTTGTGTATCTTGCTCCAGTTTGTAAATTGGCTTATCAGATCACATCCCAGACTCCAGCTGTGGCCACAGCGTTGAAAATATGTTTGATAATGCTCTGGTAAAGAAGTTGCCGTTTTCTTAAGCTTGTCAGATGTTTTCTGTTTAGTGATCCTCTTTTGCTCTTTCTCCCACTTCAGGAAAAATGGTTCTAAGTGCCTGGTGCACTGCAAGATGGGAGTGAGCCGCTCAGCATCCACGGTGATTGCCTATGCCATGAAGGAATACGGCTGGAACCTGGACAGGGCTTACGACTACGTGAAGGAACGGCGCACGGTCACCAAGCCCAACCCCAGCTTCATGCGGCAGCTGGAGGAGTACCAAGGCATCCTGCTGGCCAGGTGAGTGGAAGGATTCATCCTGATTATCCATGATGAGGTGTAACGCTTCAATGGTTGACTCCATTTTTTTAGTCAGAGCTTGTATCACTGTGTTGTGCGAGCTTGGGGTCTTAGGACAGGTAGCGCTCTGTTTTCAGGGTTATCTCAGCTGAGCCTGGGAAAATGGGTGTAACAAGGAGCTGTCAGGAAGCTGTTTGACTTCTAGGATGTTTGGTTTTTGGAAAGTAGCATCCCATGAAGTGTTATCTGAGTGCAGCGTTCAGAGCCATGCAGGCTTCAGCAGAGATAAATGATGTCTCTGTTGCTTGTAACATCACTTGGCAGGGAACTCGCTTTGTCTCCTCACAGTTCCCTGTTGAACATGTCCCTCCTCAGCAGCTGGTCTGGTTTTATTTAGATCCCTTTGGTAAGTGTTGGTGTGAGGGGAGGGGACAGGATGTTCTGTGCATTGCAACAGTGGTGTTTATTCCTGCCTGGAGTCCTGAGGCTGGTCTGGAGCTGGGCCTGGGTATGGGCAAGTGTGTTGTAATCCCAAGCCTATCACCTGACTAACAAAAAGACATAAATATTGCATGTTTCTAGGCTGTGTTAAGCAATGTCTTCACGTGACCAGCAGGAAGGAGGTAGTGATACTCCGTTTTGCCAGGTTATGGTATTTTGTTTGGGATCTTGGTGTGCTTTGCCTGGGAGCAGATCTACAGCAAACAGAGCTACCCAATCTGAGCCTCCTGCCACAGGAGGTGGATCTTAGCAGGTTTGGACCAAAGTAAATAGTAAATTTCAAAGCTTTTTGGTGCAATTGGAAGATGCCTGCTTTTTGTAAACTCATTTAGATTGGAAAATAGCTTTAAGGTTGAGTCCAGCCATTGTTTTATATACTATTATTTACAGCAGCTCTGTCACTCACGTACTGTCTTTAGGGCACACTTCTTACCTCTGTCCCCTGCTTGATTTTGTCCCTTCATGTCTCTTCTGTCCACTTGCAAAGACCTCCATTCCCTTTCATTGTAATAACTCTTTCTTCCTCCTCTGCTCTCCACCTGTTCCCAGCAGCCTGACTGTGTTTGTTGCTGGGCCAGGCCTGGATTCCCAGTTTTTACACCAAACCCTTGGTGTAAGCTCCCCTGTCACTGGAGTGTGCTTCTCCTTTCCCTCTCCGCACAGGTAAACAACCCCAGGGCTCCTCCCAACTCATTCCCTGACCCAGGTGCACCCACAGGATCTTCATCCTCCACCTCTTCCCATGCCTGCCTTCCTCTCCCCTGCTCCCCAAACTCTGCCTACCATAGTGACCCTCTTTCTTTCTAAAAAGCAGCCAAGTAGTATCGAGTCTTAGGACAAATCACGTGGAATAGACAATTTTAAAAAATAGTGCCCTGCTGGACTGAAACCCTTTGAGACAGACACCACACCTGCCTTGGGTGCCTCATGTGACACCAAACAAGCTGCTGGCACCAGTTAGTAAAGGTCAGTGCTTAACTCTGGGCCAGAGATGGCCTGACCAGTGCAGTGTGCATTGAGCAGACTGGCAAATTAGATCTCATTGGTGTAGATTGGATGGAGAAGAAGAGGCTTTTTAGGTGTGAAAAATACACCAACAGGTTGGTGAACACCTGTGAGGAGTTCTGGTGTGGGAGCAGCTGGTATCTCACATCTTCAAGCCCTGAGCTCAGCAGTTGGTTTGGGTAATCTGCCAGTCTGGTAGCTGGAGGCATGCCTGCAAAGCCACCCTGTATAAACATTTTGGTTAAGGATTATTTTTCCCTGTCTTTTAGTAATTTATTTTTTGGAGGTGTATCTTTCCTGCTGCCACCATTTATAGCATGTGGCCTCCCTTCCAGTGAAGCACAACCCTGCTCTGCAAGTCCCTGTACAATGGCACAAACAGGATTACTTGTGAGGCTTTAAAAAAATGCAAGAGCAGTGCGTTACAGCTGTGTAGGATGAAAAAGCCTGCAGTAAATGAAGCTTCACTGAAGCAAGGAATGGCCCCTCCGTGCTGCAGAAACTGTCCCTCTTTATCCACTTCCTCTCTCAGCTCCAAACTGCTTTTTTTCCTCTTTCTTTGTGTTATTTAGCTTTGCCCTCTGGCCGCCTTGTTTATTGCTGCAGTATTCCAGGACAGGTAAAAAAACCAAAAACAAAACAAAAAAAACCCCCTAACAGATTGACATTCATGTGACTGCTCCAATTTCAGGGGGAAGGTATGTGAGGGCAGCCATGTGCTCACACTATCCAGTTACGGTTTTGTGCTGGGGTTATAGCAACTGGGATATGTTTTCCAGCTGTAAAATGAAAACCCCCTGCCTGCTTTTAGTCACAACAACAAGTGTGTTTTGCTCTTTGGGACTGTCATACTTCCTGGGGTTAGTTAAACTGTCCCCTCCCTCTGTTGATAAACACAGCAAGGCTGAGCCAGGCCTGTTTCTGTTATTAGTTATAGATAAGTTACAGGAAACCAGTGTTTGGGATCTCCTGTGCCTTGTGCAGCTTGTGAACCAACAGCAGTTTTGTACCCAAGCCTGGAGAGCTGGTGGGAGGTGTGGGGGGCTCCTGCTCCAAAGCTGGTGTGGGTACAAGCACTGGGCATGTTGCCCAGGAAGGTCAAGAGGCAGCTGTGGGCTCTGGGAAGGGAAGTGGGCTCCTGTTCTCTGACCCTGCACCTCACGTAGGTTGTCAGACTGGGGAAGTGTCAGATGGGAAGATAGCACAGCACACTACTGCCAGTGGTGCTTGACATCTGGCTTGGTCCTCAGATCTGTGCCAGTTGCTCACACAGGAGGGTAGTTTTCACTTCCAAAATCAAATGTGCAGCAGAGCATGATTTGAGTGCTGAAGTGCCCTCAGAAAACACGAGCAGCTCCCAGGTTGTATGAGCAGAGATGTCAGATGACATTTCATACAGAGCCCAAGCAAGAACCTGCCTCAGGGATAAGCCTGTTTCTGCTGCCAGTATCAAACTGCTCCAAAACCCACTGGAGATGGAGCATGTGCACCCCAGGACAGTGTCTTTGGCCTCGGATCTTGACCCTCCTCTCCTGTGAAAGGACCTGGTTCTGCCCTGTGTCACACGAGAAGGTTGTCACTGATTATAGGGTTGGAAAGCTAAATCTGCAGTGGATTATTTTCCATAGCTGTTGGGCACCCACAACTGAACTGGCACATGGTAATTAGCTCAGTACCATCTGTTAATTAACTTACCATGGCCACTGGATGTGTCTGGGAGCGCCTGCTCATGCTAGCAAGGGACTGGAGGGGTTTTGCAAGGTCTGCAGCTCCAAGGAAGTTTGTGGTTTCTGTGTTCCTCCTAGGGGCAGTGCGTGGAAACACATCCCTGTGGCCGTGGCCACTCGGCAAACCCTGGCAGCCTGGGCTAGCTCTGGCATTTCGTGGCAAGAAGTTGCCTGCAGTGCTCTCTGTAAGGCCAGGTGCATGGGTTGGGGTTTTTGGCAGGTGGAGATGAGGAAGGTGATGCAATGCCACCGGCAGTTACTTGGCCTTTTGATGGCTCAAACTTTCCTAAAGGGGCTTTCCAGGAGCTGGAGGAGTTCTGAGCTTCCTTCCTGTGGAAGGTGGGTGGTAATTTGGGCTGTGTTTACTGTTGAGGATGTGTTGTGTTTTTACACACACCCGCCTCTGCTCATCCCACCCTATCCCTTGGTTACCAGAGCCAGTTATTGATGACTGAAGCTATTCAGAGAAGGAACCATGAGGGAAGTTGGACTTTATTCAGTGTCCACCACCTGCTTGTGTCCAGCACAAGGGGTTCTCTCTCTTCTGGTCACCACTCACCTGCTAGCAAATGAAAAAGTGCTGGCTGAGAAAGGACCAAATTCTGCAGTCATTTAAACGTTGCATTTGTTGAGTGGACAGATCCAACACTGCTGAGGAATAGGGAGGGGTGTGTGCAGCAGAATGGTGCCGTGGAATTTAGCTCCTGGAAAGCAGCTTATTACTGGATCAACTTCACCAGCAGCAGGTCTGGCCCTGAACTGTTCAGCTGAAGCCACAGTTGTGGTCAGTGACTCCAGCATCTGGCACAGTTTCTGTTGTAGGTTGTGTCCTCTTACAACAAGGTGGATCTGGCTGTGGTATGCAGAAATTACTCACTGGTTTCCTTTGCTCTCCTTCCCTGCAGCAAACAGCGGCACAACAAACTGTGGCGCTCACACTCGGACAGCGACCTCTCGGATCACCACGAGCCCATCTGCAAGGCTGGGCTGGAGCTGAACAAAAAGGAGATCACCACCTCAGCCGACCAGATCTCAGAGGCCAAGACCAATGACAACCAGCAGCCCATGTCTCCCATCTACTCAGCTGAGCTGGACAGGGAACAGCAGCTCCCAGAGGATGCAAACATGATTGAGGACGTGTGTGTGAAGGAGAGAAGGATCCACTTAGAGTTTACTTGCAGAGACTTCCACGCTGAGCAGATGGAGGACAAGCTGAACCTGAACAATATCAATGGCTGTACGGCAGGGTGTTGTGTAGACTCTGTCCCCCCTGACAACTGCCGTGCTTCTGAGGCCTTAATGCAGCTCCAGCACCCCTTGGAAATAACGGAGTTCCCTGATCTGACAGTGGACGATCTAGAAAAAGATGCCCTTAAGCCTGATATGAACGTGCACTTGGTTCCCATGGAAGAATTCGCTTCGTGCTTAAAAGACTTCCCCCAATCCCCAAACCAAAATTCCCCAGGTCTCCAACAGAACCCTCAGCCTGAAGTGACAGACCTCAGCACAGACAGGATTGATTTCTTCAGCGCTTTGGAGAAATTCGTGGAGCTCTCCCAGGAGAGCCGGTCGCGCACCTGCTCCCACTCCAGGCCAGAGGAGCAAGGGACTGGGAGGAATGGTGTCTCCAGGGTGCCCATGCTGGAAGTGCCACCTGCTGCAGATGGGGGTGCAGATGCTCAAAGGAACAGCCCTGGAAACTCTCCTCAGGCATCCGATGACTCTTCCACAGATGAAGAGCAGCAAAAGGTTAAAATAACTTGCTCAGTTTTTTTAGGAACTGCTGCTTGACTCTATCTGTGGGCTGTTTTCTGCTGTGGGGTGGCTGTGGATGGGATTTTCTAGCCCTGCTTTCACTGGATACAGTGTTTGAGAAAGGATTGCTAGATGCTTCTCCCTTCCTTCACTTTTAGATACTTGCCCTTTTCTGCAGTTTTTCCTTAAACATCAGTTTGCTGGCATTGGCAGGGCCATGAGCTGACCTTGACCTGACCTGCTGTGCTGTTCTCGTGAGAAACTTATTTTTGAGTTTTGCATCAGGAGAGCAGAAAGGTGGGACTTGACCCACTAATGTAGCTAGACCTTAAGCCTAGCCAGCATCCCAAATCTTCACAGATACTTAATCTGACTTGAGAAATCCACCAAAGAATGGGGCAAAACTGGTCCTTTTCCCTGGTTGAGAAGCACCAGCATTGGTGTAGTAAATCAAGGCAGGTGTAGAGCTTCCACTGCTGGAGGAAGAAATTAACCTGTCCAGGTCTGGAGTGATGGGATTGGGCACGTCATGGCTCACTTCTCCTGGGTAGAGAGATGATCTTGACAAAATTTAGTAACCTCTAAATTTAGGTACCTTTTTCTCATAATTGCTTTTCAGCCTCCAGGACTCTCACAGGGATTGATGATGTCCGGGGCCATAATTTTCTGGGAGCTTCTCTTATTTAAATTCCATCCTGCATTGCTTGAATCTTTTCCATCTCCATGTGAGGCAATAAGGCTCTTCCAAATATAATAGGCCAATGCTCTCTCCTGTGATTTAGCAGAGAGTATCTGTGGGGATTGGGAGCCTCCCTGGCCATTTTCCTCTGGGAAACCAGAGCTTTTCAATGCTTGGTCATTCTTTTTGCTGTACTTCTGTCTGCTCCATACATGAGCAGAATTTGTCATGTTTTCAGTTCAAAATGGTACTTTTAGCAGTATTAGGATTCTTTTTGTTCACTGGATTTTTCTTCACTTAGAAAAACAAAAAGGCTACCTTTTCCTTGGAGTTTGTTGCAATTAAGGTTCATAGATCTTAGTCTAAGTGAAAATCCAGCCTGGAGTATGTTAAATTCAGTCTCAGAGACAGTAAAAAACCTAATTAGTGATCACTGCTCTTGTGATCTCTCTCCACACACTGCCATATGCTTTTTTGTTCCTTTGGGGATGTGCATCCCTATTTTCTCTAACCTGCTGCTGTTTGCTCTGTGTCAGCACAGCTGACACACTTTGTAATTCTCCTGTTTGTGTGTTGCAGGAGGTCCCTGAGCTGCCTGGTGTAGGTCATCTCACAAGATCCCACTCGGAAAATGCCATTTCTGTGAAGGAAATTATCACGGAGATCGAGTCAATCAACCAGGGAGCAGGACCTGCCCAGCAGAAAGAGGGTTCAGCCAACCTCAGCCAGACACCAAAGAGGAACACCGTGCATGACCTGCCAGTGGAGGTGATTTTGGCATCAGAAAAGTTGGAACAGAGTGAAGGAGCCTGTGCTGGACACCAGGAAAAGGAGAAAGACCCTCTACCAACTGAGCAGGAAGAAGCCCCATCTCTGCAGCTGTCTTCTGGTAGATCAGACCTGGAGGAAAGCAGCTCCAGTGGAGAGCAGCAGGAGCCTCGTGGCTCCATCAACCCTGAGCCCAAGTGGTGCCCCGGCTCCGTCCGGCGAGCCACGCTGGAGTTCGAGGAGCGCTTGAGGCAGGAGCAGGAGCACCAGCACATGGCCCCAGCCTGCACTTTACCGACCCGCAAGAACTCCCGGAACGACTCTCCTGCTGCCGAGCTCCTGCCACGGGGGAAGAGCGAGGAGCCGCCCCCGGAGCTGGCTCCGGAGGGGAACAAGGCGCAGGGTTCGGGCGCTGAGGAGCCGCTGCTGCCTCCCGGGGCAGAGCGGCCTGTGGGCAGACACCTGCCTGCACCCCTCGGCCCCCCTGCCCAGGAGTCCCTGCCCGCAGAGCCCAGCGCGGGGCAGGAGGGAGCGGCGCAAGAGCGCAGGACAGTGGTCTCGTTTGACGGGACAGAGGAGCCATCTCTGCCCTCCCTGCTCCCAAAGAGAATCGAAATCATCGAATACACCCTCACGGTCAAGCCTGCGGAGCAGCGCCCCGACGCAAGCTGTGAGCAGGGCGGGCTGGCCACGGCCACCCCGTCTTTAGATGAAAACTTGAACCCCTCGATGTGCTTGGAGAAGGTTCCAGCGGGTCCCTCGCCGCCGGAGCACGCGGTACGCAAGCAGGCCACCTTGACCATGGGCAGCCCCAGCGAGGAAGGCAGTGGGGCATCTGCTCACCTCAGTGCTGCTTCTCCCTCTGCCCAGGTGACCTGTCCACCTTCAGCCAGCCTCGAGTGCTCTCCTTACCCTTGCGTCATTCACCTGGAAGGTGTCACAGAGCAGAGTACGGGTACAGACGATGCGCCGGTCACGCCATGTGGCACCGAGGGAGACGCGGCTCTGCCGTTCAGGGACGGTCCCAAACCTCTCTGCGGGGGCGGTGCTGGCATCTTGAGGCAGCTGAGCAGCGAGGACTTCACCAGGCAGCATGCTGAAAACAGGGACCTTCTGGACATCTCGTTCCTGTGTTACAGCCTCCCTCACAGCTCCAGCAGCCTCAGCGTGGAGGAGCGTTCCAGCAGCCCCGGGCCGGTCAAGCAGCGGGCGAAGGAAATAGAGGCTCGGATCCGGCATGCGGGGCTCACCAGACCCTCCCACATGAAGCGCTCAGCATCCCTGGCCAAACTGGACTGCCTGGACCTCTCCAAGGATGACTTACGCGACAGGGAGCCGGCCTCTTCCAATGCCAACCCGGTGCTTCTCACCTGCGTTGCCCTCGGTCGAGGCTTTTGTGGGGGGAGGTTGGAGAGGGGCTCGGAGAGCTCCTGTGGGAAGCATCGCCTCTCCTCCCCGGAGCCCACTAAGCATTTTGTGGAACAGCTCAGAACAGCCGAGTGCATTGCCCAGAGCAAGCCGGTGGAGAGGCCGCTGGCTCAGTACGCCAAAGAGTGCAGCTCCAGCCAGCAGAGTTTGTGTTCCAGTGCAGATCCGACGTGGACTAGCTCCGAGGAGGGCCCTCCGCTGCTCCAGGTGCAGGTCCTGGACTCCTTGTCTCCATCTCAAGCTCTGACTGTTGCCCCACGGCAGCAGCACGGGAGAACTCACCCTCTGAGGAGGCTCAAAAAGACCAATGACAAAAAGCGGACAACCAATCCCCTTTACAACACGATGTGATCCTGGGCCCTTGGCTGTGATTTCTTACCCAGAACCTGTGGTGTTGCTGTCACGCAAGGGGCAGGTGTAATATAAGGAACATGCACTTTATTGGTTAATTTTATATATATTGTCATTTTACTGTTCCTGGCGCATGTAGGTGTGGGTTGGTTCTTCTGTGTGTGACTCTGACTGCAGGACTTTGGGTTAAGTTTAACTTGGATAACCTCAAATGTTCTTTTTTGTTGTTGTTGTTAGTTTGTTTTAAAAGAACACCTTTATCCTGAGAAAATTGGTGTTGGCTTGCTTTGGCAAGGTGGAGTTTTGCTTATAACCAGATCCTAGTTCCTAACTTGAATTTTCCCCATGCCTTGAAATGGTGCTGGGCAGTTGGTGGGGTGAGAGCCCCTCTAAATGTGAAGGTTGTGCCAAGGTCCCTTTGTTTGGCCTTTCTTTTATTCTGCAAACTGGAACTCCACCATGCTGGCAGATCCTCACAAAGCTGCTTCAGGACAAACGCCCCGGGCTCAGTTCAGCTGGTGCTTCCCCATAAGGAGCACACAGGAGTAAATCTTCCTAATGGATGGGCTCTGAGAACCCTGGGCAGCACCAAGACCAGCTCTCCCACCTGCCATGGGGCACACAGAGCTCTCTGCTCTGTGCTGAGGTGGGGCAGAGCTCCTCCAGGAGCTGCCATGTTCACCTCTACCCCCAAAGCCAGTGTTCTTTTAAAACAAACGCCTCATTAGGGTTTTAACCCTCCCATTACTTGAATACTGCTGTGGGCCTTCCAAGTTCATGGCCATATCATCTGTTCTCTGCCCTCCTCCTACTGCCTGCCCTCTGTCCCAAAGCTGTTCTTGTGCTGCCTGAGTTTCCCTCTCCCCTCTGCCATGCTCACGGGTGTTTCTGGTGGCTCCCAAAACTTGAGCTGTTTTGTTACATGACATACTGCCCTGAATGCATAGCTTTGTCCTCTCTGCTGTCACTCCTAACTCTAGACCCAGAGGGAAAATATTTTCTGGAAGATTTTTCTTTTTTTTCTTTTTTTTTTTCTTTTTTTTTTTTGCCTAAATTGTATATATGATATTTATATGATTTTTTTTGTCTTTTCTATGTTTTTTTTTTTT
>VZSE01010997.1:1302-17426 GCA_013398275.1 Promerops cafer | reverse complement strand
GGCAGCTGAGGGGACACATGGGATCTGTGGAGACATGTGGCAGCTGTGGGGACATGTGGCAGCTGTGGGGACATGTGGGAGTTACGGGACCGTGCAGGGACCTGTGGAAGGTGTAGGGATATGTGGGAGCCACGAGAACCTCTGGGGACTGTAAAGGAATCCAGAGCCCCATGGAAAACGTGGGGACAGGCGGGAGTCATGGGAACCTGTGGGGACTGCAGGGACACACACGGAGCTGTGGGGACACCAGGGACTGTAGGAAGATGTGGAGGCCGTGGGGACACACCGGGAGCTGTGGGGACCTGTGAGGGCTGTGGGGACACACAGGGACCGGTGGAAACTGTGGGGAGCCGCGGGAGCCGCGGGAACACGCAGCCGTGAGGGGGGAACGCCGCGGGCCGGGAGGCGGGGAACGGGAACACGGAGGGACGGAGGCGGAAAACGGGAACATGGAGCGATGGAGGCGGAAAACGGGAACACGGATGGAGGGAGGCGTGGAACAGGAATGCGGAGGAAGGGAGGTGGGGACCGGGAGTGCGGAGAGACGGAGGCGGGGACCGGGAATGCGGCGGGCGGGCCCCGCTCCCGGCACCGCCTCCCCTCCGCAGCTGAGGGCGATGGAGGCCGGCGAAGCCCCCGCCGAGCCCGGCTCGGGTGGGTCTCGATTGCCCCTACAAAAACCCTTCAGCGCTGCCATTCTTCCTTGGTAAACTCGAGCTTTGCCTCGTAGGGCCCGCCAGGCGCTTCCCGGTGGCGGCGGTGGATGAGATCCTGCGGGATGTGGTGGGGAGCGCCCTGAGGGAGCAGCGCTACGAGCCGGGGCCGTGCCGGGAGGCGGCCAAGGACATCGCTGAGGTGGGACGGGGACGGGACACTTGTCCTCGTGCCTCCGTGGGGTGCCCCAAATAGCCCCCCAAAATGCCGATAACGTGTAAGATAAAGGCTGGAGGCGGCTGTCGAGATGCCGGCAGGGGTTGCTCAGATTGGGGTACAGACGTATACGAGTTAATTAATAGATTTACAGGCTGGTTTGGGTGGGGAGGGACTTTAAAGCTCATCCAGCCTCACCCCTGCCATGGCAGGGACACCTCCCACTGTCCCAGGCTGCTCCAGCCCCAGTGTCCAGCCTGGCCTTGGGCACTGCCAGGGATCCAGGGGCAGCCCCAGCTGCTCTGGGCACCTGTGCCAGGGCTGCCCACCCTCCCAGGGAACAATTCCCAATATCCCATCCATCCCTGTCCTCTTGTCAGTTTAATACCACCCCCTTTACGCCCTGCCATAAATCCATCCCCATTATGAACACATAGGGAGTAAATTTATTTTTCTCTGCAGGTGGTTAAGGCGCGGGTCAAAGCACTGGTGGTGCCCAGGTACAAGATCGTGGTGGTGGCACACATTGGGCAGCTGGGTGAGCAGAGCCTGCAGATCAGCAGCAGGTGCCTCTGGGATCCTGAGAGTGACAGGTTTTCCTCATACGTGTTCAAGAACACCTCGCTGTTTGCTGTGGCAAATGTCTACGGTGTGTATTTTGAATAGGGAGGTAGTCGAGTTTAACAGCAGGAGAAATGAATATTCAGCCTAACTCTTCCTGTCTCCGTTGTTGAAAATGTCTGTGAAGGACCAAGGTACTCTCACCTGCTTTGTAATGTGAGCCTTTGGGTGAATGGAATAAGGGTCTTTCCCAGAGTTTTCTTTCTATGACACCGTTTTGCAGCTGGTTGCTCTTTTCAGAACTTGCCCTGTAGGGGAAATATTTTCAGAGTATTCCCTGTAAGTAATGTTTTCCCTGTTTTCCTTCAGGAAACATTACTGGAAGTATCTGGATTAGGGAATAAACCGTGGGGTTTGCCTGCCCACTCTTGGGGCTGATGGTCCTAAGTCTCTCCTGGTGCATCCATTCCCCAGTGAGGTGGGGTCTGGCTGACCTCACTCTGAATCTGAAACCAGAATTTTTGCTACCCCTATTTCCCAGCTGAAACCTGCTGTTAGGTTTTCCTGAGTCAGAGAACAAGCCTATCATAAACTGCTTATTTTATTACATTTTAGGTGCAAAGCTGAAACCAGAACAGTAGTTAGTTGGGAAGAAATACTCCATGTACTCATGACTAAAAGTTTAACCCACTGTAAACACTGTGAAATGCATACAACCTGAAGCCACTTGCTGGTGTGCACTGTGACATTTAACACCCGAATTAAAGAACACAACTGCAAGAATTGTGGTTTTTGTCATGATTATTTTAATCCCTGGAAGCTGTGACACCGAGCTGTTGCATTTCAGCACAGGGAGCTGATCTCTGTCCTGCTGCAGCCCAGGTTGCAGCAGGATGTGGCGAGCAGCTTGGCTGCCTCACGCTTGTTTAGCACAGAAACTTTGCTGGTGTTTTGCAAGTCTTGCTCAGGTTTGATGTCCTGGGGTTCTTCACTCTGGATGCCCAGCCTCAGCTCTGGGTGTGGTGAGAAGTCAGCATCACCCTCGTCCTCGTGTGGGAAATGCTGGGGGTTTTCACTCTCTGTCGCAGGAAAATGAGAAGCTACAAGTCATGGAAAAATGAGTCATTTCTGCTTTTTATCTTTACTAGAAAGACAGACCAAGCTACAGCCAGAGCTGAGTGTTGCCCTCTGACATGAGCACCTCATCACGGACTCCTCGCTGCGAGGAACAATCCGTGATCAACCTGGTAAAACTGAGTAGTGTTAGGGATTTGTACTGAGGAGTGTCCTGTGTTGCCTTGTCTTACACTGACACATTGGTTTCTGCAGGAAAAACTGTGATTTGATGTGCCAGAGCCTCTTGACCAGCACGTTAAGCTGGACCTGGGGGGTTCCTGAATTGCAGGTGTTGCGTTAAGGCATCAGCTACCCCAAAGTTCTGGGTGTTCCCACAGAAATTACAATCCAGCTGCAGTTGAAGCACCTCAGTACAGCTGGGCCTTGTGCAGTCTGTAAAGGTGTAGTAGCTCTCACTTTTTAAAAGCAAGGTTCTTCAGCAGATTTTGGAGGTGGGGGGGGTGCCCATCTTACCACTTCTGTGTTTGTTTAAAGCTGCTGCTACAAGAGAATTTTCCAAAAATGCAGATGTAGGAAGTGCAGAAAGCCTCTGTTGCTGTCATCTGCCTCTGTTATTTTCTTATTTTCTATTTATTTTAATTTGTCAGAGTACAGATTTCTAACTGTGCATGTAATGGTTGAACTTTCTATTAAATCAAAATTTTCTGAGTATCAAGAAATGTGCTAATAAATATAAATATACACAAAAGCACGTGAAGGTGCTTAAATTGCAAAGTAGATATTCAACATGCCATAATTACAAAGTTTTATAAAGTTTCTGGTTTCTAGTGGGGAAAGTGAAGACCACAGTAAGACACTTGCCCTGACTTCAGCGAAACTTGTCACTGTCACTCGACGTGAGATGGCAGAGGGATTTTCAGTGATAGCCTTGCCTTGAATCCCATTCCTCAGGTGAGCTTGGAAAATCTTGGTCTAAATTATTTGTCTTTAACAAAGTAGCCCAGGAAGCTGAGGCAGACAAGCTGCAGGGAGAGGGAACAGGAGGAGTTGCAGCTCCTGGCTGGCTGCCTCCCAGCACAGCCCGTGCTGCGGGGGCTGAGGGGAGCAGGGGATGTGCTGCTTCCCAGTCCCCTGGATCCCCTGGGATCCCCTGGGATCCCCTGGGATCCAGGTGCAGCAGGCAGGGGAGAGCCCGGGATGCTTTAATGGTACTCACCCCGCGGGTCGTGGTGCTCAGTGAGGTGCCTTTTCCAGCGCGAGCCGCCGCAGGTGAACACCACGGCTCTGATGAAATCTCTCCCGCAGAGCCTCACCTTGTTCCCTTCCCCTCTCCCTTCCCGTGCCAGGAGCAGGAGAACGAGGCAGCCCAGTGCCAGCACCGTGCCCCTCATGCTGCCAACGTGCTGCTTCCCAGCTGGGAGTGGGCAGGGCAGAAGGGATCGGGTGGGGAATTCTGCTGGAAACTTCCCATTTATACTGACGGTCTGTCCACTCCACTGGGTAACAGCTCGCTCTGAGGGTGGCAATGTTTGCTAAAAACAAATAAACTGCTTGTTTCTGGTCATGTTTGAAGTGCTTTGGGATCTCAGTCAGGTATTAAAGATGTCTGAAGTCTACGTAGCTGCTTTACTGGGAACACCTGAGGTGTGACACGTTTATGGGGTATGGCTTAGGTGGGTGCAGTTAATGTGTGTTCTGCCAGAGCAAAAGGCTGTTTGTGATGTGATTTGTACTTCATGGGTTTGGTGCCTGTGTTCCCCACACAGCCTGATGCCCAGTCCTGACTGGGGTCTTTTTGTGTTGGTGATCCCAAAGAAAAAAATGGAATTAACTCCTTCCCATGATGTGCATCGTGCACCTCTTCATTCCCCCACCTTGTTTAGTGGATGCTTGTGGGGAAAACCCTGCCAGTGCCAAGCACTGCTGAGAAAATCCACTCCAGAGGGGGTTTGTGCCATATATTGGTGTCCCAGCCAGGATTCCCAGTGTGGCAAGAGATAGGACATGATCCTGCAGCACATGGAGCTGAGTCTCTGCTCTGGGAGCAGAGGTTGGTTCTGAGTTATTGATTCCTAATTTACGTTTCTATTTAAAAAATCCTTGCCATAAAATGCCTCTAGGAAGAAAATTCTCAATTATATGGTCAGAAATTCCATGTTTAAGGACAAAATACACGAGGAACTTCAGAGATCTTGAGCCCTTCCTAGCACCACAAGGATTTTCCAGCACCATAAAGTTACAGGTAATTAATTTTCACTATGGGCAGGGTGGGTTATGATGTGTTATAGAAAGCTTGTTTTTTAGCAGTAAGCAAACAGTCATGGGCATGAATGGAAAATACAGGGTGTATTTTGGTCAGATTTATAATAATGATTAACAAATGATTCACCTTAACGAGTGTCTTTCTTTGAAACACACCAAGATGAATTTTATGTCAGGGGGAAGTTTGCATGTCCCCTGTCAGATGTGCAGCACACAGAAGGAAGTGGATGTTAATGCAGCACAAATGATCCTTAATTCAGTGATGTGTTTGAGTGCTGGGTGTTTATTGTCAGGATAATGAGAGAGGCTGGATGTTCTGCATCTATAAAATACACGTTTCCATACGTAATGTGCTCAGCAGCAGGGCTACAACTTGTGCTTAATCACTCCTCTGGAGATGCTCCCTATTTCCTGTGGGCAGGAAGTGCCTGGAAATCCTCCAGCTGGGTATTTTTTTCTGTTTCTTCTGCTCTGCTCCCCAAAAAAGCCAGCCTAGGCAGCCAAGCACAGTCTGCTTTCAACCCAAGGAGAAAAGACCTTGGGGGAAAAGCAGAAAGGGATAAAGGGTGAAGAGCTTTCCATGATCAGGATTCCAGAGAAGGCCATCCATGTATGAGCACTGATGGTGCAATGAGGGGACTTCCAGGAGGAAATCGAGGGCATTTGAAAGAAGTTTCTAAGCAGTGCAGCCTCAAAGAGAAACTTTATTGATTGAAAAAGGATGACCAGTTTATGTTCATGCTACAGCAAGTGTTTCCTGAAGGAGAAGGGATGTCAGCTACTGTTAAACAGCTCCAGCAGCAGCAACAATGTCACACAAGGAACCAGCCTGGAAAAGAAGAAGAAAAAGAGCTGATTGATCTGTGAATTTCTGTTAATGCTGGGAAATAGCACTTTTTGGCAGGCCAGGTTGGGTTGCACGTGCTGTCATATTTGGCAGCACACAAACATTTATCTTGTTCACAAAGGAAATTAATTTCCAGTGGTGTGGCAGCAGAAGAGCAGGAACCACCACCCTTTTTAACCTGGTGCTGGAGTTGTGATCCCACCTATTGCAGTATTCCCTAGGTGGGTGTTTCCCAGGATTCCCGTGCTGAGGAATGAGCCCAGGCCCCCGGGGCACAGCCGTACCTGCTCGGGGCTGGGGCCAGCCAGGTTGTGCAGCTGCCACACCCCCACGTGCCCACAGCTGTCCCCCAGGAGCAGGCACTCGGCGTTGCTGGCAAACAGGAGGGAGCTGAGGTTGCCTTCGGGGCTGGCAGCACAGGAGAGCACGGGGTCGAAGCTGCAAGCCAAGAATTAATGGGTACCATGCATTTATCAGCTGAAAAGCTGCACGTTTCACTTTCTAGGTTATCTCAAAACATTGGGAGGTGAGGCAGTGTTTGGTTTGGGCTCTGCCAAGGAGAAAAATCCCAGCTGCTGTTAACTAAGATATCCTGCTTGCCTAAAATCTGTCCTAACCTGGAGAGTGATGGTTAATGTTTTTATTAGATGAATAATTTGCAGGATGTGGCAGGGCTCCGGATCCACCAGGGCTTCACACTGTCAGTAACACAAAACCCAGAGCAGCTGGACAAGGTCACAGATTGAGTCACCTCAACTTCAGACCATCCAATCTTTACCAAAGTAGCTCTGCTTTGTTATTTTTCCTTCTAACTTTGCTACAATTTCTGCAGAAAAAGGGCAGTTTTACACTTTACCAGCTCCAGGAGGCATCCAGCTCCTCTTCCAACCCCAAATCTCTGGTAACCACCATCTGCTTTTACACAAGGAGTATTTCAAAATGCAACAGTTTGAGCAAGCAAAGTGCGGAGCTGTAACGATCTGATAAAAACACCGATGAGGCAACAACGTGTGACAATTAAATTTCAGACTCCTCCTTGAGAAGAGTCATTACTCACATGCTGACACTCAGATCCCAAATCTCCACCCTCTTCTCATTCACTGCTGTGAAGATGAAGGCTGATTTTGGAGCCCACTTGATGTCATGAACAAAAGCTGTGACAGAAGTGAAGGTCAGAAGGGGGGTGTGGGAATCCCGGTGCCACAAAAGGATGCTCCAGTCTGCAGAGCAGCTGAGGAACATGTCTGTGCTGGAGGGGTTCCAGGCAACTTTGTACACAGGGCCCTGTTTGGAGAGAAATAAACCAGAACTTGGTGTTGCTGTCGAGCTACAGAATCTCTTCTAGAGCTACCCAGCCTTCTTCCCACAGGTAAGACTAATTAACTCCACAGGACAATCAGATTTCTGATTGCTGTCTTAAAACAAAGCCAGAGCTAAAGCTTTAAAACAGTTTAGAGTACCAGTTTTAATAAATTACTTGAAAAAATCCTGACAGCATAGAAAGTAATCCTGTGAGACTGTGATGCTCTATGCTATGGGAATTCATTCCAAATAGAAGTTCAGGTTTCTTTTGTTGCAGATGTTCACTAAATATAGTGAACATCTAAATATATGTTCACTAAATATAAATATAAACTGTTACATTTTTGAACTGAGCAGTTCCTGCTGTCCCTGTTCACAGTGTGTCACTTACCTTATGGCCTCTGTATGTCCCCAGAATCTGCTCCTTGCTTGAGCAAGAGCAGCAGTAGATGTGGCCCTCTTCTGTTCCAGCCAGAAAAATATCAGTATCCTGAAAGAAAGGGAGAAGTGGCCTAGGATGGATGAATTTATCCCTCCTGCAGAAATCATCCAGGGCTGGGTGAGCTCAGAGCCAGTGCTCTGCAGAGCCCAGGAGGAGCTGCTGTGAGCAGTGGAACCACAACGTTGCACATTTGCTGGCTGTGTTCTCCAACAACGCGCAACGTGCTGGGGTTTGACTCCTGGAAATCTTGGATTTTCAGCAATCCATGTGGAAAATGCATGAATTCTTCAAGTGCTCTGTGGAGGAAGTCCTCAGCTGGATGAAGAGAAGCTCAGCTGAGTCCTGGATGTGGGAGGTGCTGAACAAATTCTCCCATGGCCATCAGGCAGAGGGGAACTGCCCCGAGGCCTGCCCAAGGAAATGTGAGTAACGTGGCTGGGAGTGATGCTTTAAGTTTTATCTTTCTCNCCTAGGATGGATGAATTTATCCCTCCTGCAGAAATCATCCAGGGCTGGGTGAGCTCAGAGCCAGTGCTCTGCAGAGCCCAGGAGGAGCTGCTGTGAGCAGTGGAACCACAACGTTGCACATTTGCTGGCTGTGTTCTCCAACAACGCGCAACGTGCTGGGGTTTGACTCCTGGAAATCTTGGATTTTCAGCAATCCATGTGGAAAATGCATGAATTCTTCAAGTGCTCTGTGGAGGAAGTCCTCAGCTGGATGAAGAGAAGCTCAGCTGAGTCCTGGATGTGGGAGGTGCTGAACAAATTCTCCCATGGCCATCAGGCAGAGGGGAACTGCCCCGAGGCCTGCCCAAGGAAATGTGAGTAACGTGGCTGGGAGTGATGCTTTAAGTTTTATCTTTCTCATTTTCCAGACTCTGTACTGCATTAGTGTGTGACTCTGCACTTCATACAAAGTGTCAGCAGGTTCTCCCCACAGCTCAGTCACACAGAACAATCCTTGGCCAGCCCCAGAACCAAGGACACCGCTGCAGCCTCAGCCCCAAAAAGTGCAAACAGCAGCAGCTGAGGGGAGAAATCTGGGAGGATGGGGCTGCAGAACCTGCAGCTGGAACTGGACAATTAACCCCAATATGGAAATGGACCAAAACTTACAAAAGTGTGAAAACTCCTGACTCAGAGTCCATCTTGGGTGTAGCCACGGCCGGGCTCTTGCACTGCCCAAGGTGTGTCCTGTGAAGGCCTTTTTAATAAATCCCTGTTTATTCCTTTAACTTGCCTAGCCTCTGTTCCAGGGAGCCTCTCTAGGGACAGGGCTTGTTTTACCACTTCACCCATTTGGGGTAAATCTTAGTAGCTAAAAAGCAATTTATTTCAAAATTAATATGCTTTAAATTGCAGTGCCAAGTCCCTGGCTAGTTCACTTTAAAGCAGCTCCAGCTGAGCATCCCAGCTCTGCTGCAGAGTTTTCCTGGGTTTTCTTCAGCCAGGATGGGCTTTCTGAGCCTACCTCTGGATGGAAGTCGAAGCACATTCCAGCTGCCTGTTGTGATATGGGAGCTTCACTTTTCCTTTCCCTCTCACCTGGTAATTTTTTCTTCCTGCTTTCTGTTCTCTTGATTTTCATCACATCTGTGCAAAGAGCAGGAGGTTTTGTCAAACAGGTGTGAGGAACCCGTGCTGCTTTGGGGTGCCCAGCAGCTCTGAAATGTTCTGGGGGATAACTGGTGTAAAGAATGTCAGCTGGAATCAAAGAGGGCAGTTTCAGGTGCTCACCAGAGCAGTCCAGCCTTTGCTGTATGAACCACTGGGTCATTCGCCCATCTCCAGAGATACACATCAGTCTCTCTTTCTTGTCACCTGCTGTTGCACCTCTGTGCTGTTCCACCCACCTCAGCTGCCACACAGGACCTTTGTGTTTATTTAGGGATGCACTGGGACAAAAAAAATACACGTGGTAAATCACAGCTGAGCAAAGACAAGGTGTTTGAAAAATAATTAAGCTTCCACTTCATAATGAGCGTTAAGTCTTATAACAGAAATGTTTAGCTTTTCTTTTTTTAAAATGGTCTGAACATTGGTTGTTTCCTCCAGGAAGATGTTTCCTTTATTAAACATGTTTGATAATTCGTTTCAGGGCACTGTTTATGTGCTTGCACCATGAAATCAGTCTGCACCTTGTAGGAAAGTGCCCGAGACCCGAGGAGCTGCCCTTAGGGCAGGTGCTTCCCTCATCACCCACCCATCCCCTCTCTCATTTCCTTCTTAATTCCTGCTCACCCCTCACTTACACTGATGTTCTCCCCACTTTTGGCAGGAGGGCTCAGAGAGGAAGCACCAAAAGCTACCACTGGTCTCCCACAAGGATTTATTATCCAGGACTGGAGTGTCCCAGTCAGGACACAGAACATAAATTACAGGTGGGGCTAAATAGCTGCAATTCCCTCCAGGGTGAGGGAATGGCCCTCCTTTGCTGCCCCTTTCCCAGGAGTGCTGGCTCAGAGGGTGGAGGAGCTGGGAGCTCCAGCCTGACCTGCTGTCCAGCAGCGCGGCGTCCTTGCGGCTCCGGACGTCGTAGATGGCCACGCACCCATTGGCCATCCCAACTGCCAAGAGATGTGGGCTCGCCAGGGAGAAATCCACCGCGGTGACGCCGCGCTCGCAGCGGAAAACGCGCTCTGGCCACTGCCCAGGAGAGGAGCACAGCAGGGCTGTGAGCTGGGTTGTCATTCACCTCTCTTCTCTTAGCACTGGGCACGAAATGTCTGCTGGAAAACTCAAGTGGTGGTGGCCACAGTGTTGGAGAACACAGCCAGCAAATGTGCAACGTTGTGGTTCCACTGCTCACAGCAGCTCCTCCTGGGCTCTGCAGAGCACTGGCTCTGAGCTCACCCAGCCCTGGATGATTTCTGCAGGAGGGATAAATTCATCCATCCTAGGCCACTTCTCCCTTTCTTTCAGGATACTGATATTTTTCTGGCTGGAACAGAAGAGGGCCACATCTACTGCTGCTCTTGCTCAAGCAAGGAGCAGATTCTGGGGACATACAGAGGCCATAAGGTAAGTGACACACTGTGAACAGGGACAGCAGGAACTGCTCAATTCAAAAATGTAACAGTTTATATTTATATTTAGTGAACATATATTTATATGTTCACTATATTTAGTGAACATCTGCAACAAAATGATTCTCTGTTCTGACTGGAATTATGTTTTTCTTGCTACAGCTGATAAAATTAGGAAGGAAGATAAAGATTGGGCAGAAATATGACACTGGAAAATAGGTGAGGTTACTCCAAACCAAATACCTAAAAATGTCTCTGGTAACAGCAGGGAGTCATGAGAGGGTTTGGTGTGGTAAAGATGCATCAAAGATTTGACTCTGTCTGGTTTAAATTAGTCTGATACAGTTTTGGCCAAGAGAAGTTTGTAGCAGAAATCAAACTGGAATGTTGTAATTTATGGCAATCAGAATTTTTTTACTGGGACACTTTGTAACTGAGATTTCCATTTTTTTTTTTTCTTTTTTTTTATGGCTGGTTTTAAAAGGATCCCTTTTCAGATGGATCTGCAGAGGTGTAAATGTTACATCTATGAAATTTCCTCTTTTATTGACAGTGTTGTGAGAAGTTAGAGTAAATAATTGTAGTCAAAAGGGAAATAAAGCAGAAATTGTCCAGAGAAAAGCAGATTGCAGGAAAAGCAAACAAAAGGGCTCGTTACCATGGGGTTCTTCAGTGACCAACAGCAAGCCAGGCCTTTCTTCTGATCCTGAGAAACAAACTCTCCATAACCAACTGCCAAGAGATCCTGCAAGCACAGAGCAGCAGCAATATCTCAGTTCCACCTGAAGCTCAGCAGGACATCTGTGTCAAGGCAAAGGCTGGAATAACAAAGCTTCTGTCCTGTGCAGGCAGGAACAGGAGACATTGTTCTATCATCATATTGTAATGTGCATTATTTAATGGAGTACAGAAGAATACTTCTAATTTTCCCTCTCAGGGTTAGCTGTAAAAGGTGCTCTTCTCTCTTCAGAGAGCACCTCAAACTCCTGGCTTTTAGCTTGCCAAAGTCCAGTGAATTCCCTTCAATCCTTTCCACAGGCAGAAGTAAAAACCAAGTCTTTGGCCTTCAGCTCCATTAATTTTTCTTTTCTTGCACCCCACAAGTAGTTTGTGAAACTCACATTTTAAGAGAAGCTGATTGTTTGCCCTGTATTCTACGACTGAAATCTCCAAATGTGTCTAACTTTTTAATATCTGGAGATTTGGTGCACTAATAGTATGAAGTGGTCTTTATTTTCTCTCTTTTTCCCTCACTGGGTTTCTGTTTCTCATCCTCAGCAGCTTTTTACCTCTCTTCCATTCATTATTTTTGTTTAATAAGTGAGTTCTGTTGGGAAAACAGAGCTTTACATGACCAGATTTAAGAAGCTTTGCCTTCTGTGCTGTTATTGTGAATCTCACCCTTAAATTTTGAGGAATTCTGCTTTTTTGGGAGGTTCCTGTTAGAGACAAAGGCGTGGTGTCTGAACTACCACAAATAAACTCCATCCATGATAACAAAGTTTAGCAGCAGGGGTTAAATTTCAATTTTAGAACAGACCAATGTCTATTAACATTGCTGTTCAGAGTAAACTGGAGCAATTAATGAAATTCTGGGCCAATTAAAGCTGTGATGATCCACGTGTAAGGAAAGCCTATGGATTAAAGCAGCAAGAGTGAGGGATTGGATCCACCTTTGAGACCCCTCCCAGCAAAGCACCCCAGGATCAGGAGTTTATTGCCACCACCAGCTGCTTGTCCCAGTTTGTGAGCAGCTCAGGAATCCTTTGTGGACTCACAGGGTTCACTTTGTTCCAAGCCATGCTGCTCACGCTGTGACCTCTGGTTAAGTCACACCTGTATGACCACAGCTGCTCCAGCCTGGGACCTGCACCCTCTGCTGGGCTTTCATTGGGATCTGACAAGGATGTTCCCTCCTTCTTCTCCTCCTCCTTTTCCTCCTCATCCTCTTCAGCTTCTTCCACCTCAGTGTCTGAGATTACAACAGGTTCTAAAATGCACAGATGAAGAATCTGAGTAGAAACATTTCACTTGGCTCACTCTAATTACTCACACCAGAAGAAAAATTTGCCCTTTCAGCAAATATTTTGCAGGGGAAAAAAAAATTAAAAATTAAGGAATTAAGACATCCTAACTTCTAAAACTGTGACTAAAACTGGCTGGGCACAGAGCAGACAGCTGCACTGGGCTGGAGTGAGCCAGGTCTGCTGCAGGTGGGTTTAGCTACCCAGCCCAAAGTGAGGAATCTCCATGGAAAATGAGGAATTTCTGGCTGGAAAGAGGGTACTGAGCAAGGAACAAACCTATAAGGACAGGAACCTGCCGATAAACTGCGAGTTTGGGTTGAAAAATGTTCTCCATGAGAATCCTCTCCATGACAACCAAATCCTGCTGCAGCTTTGCTGAAGTTAAGATTGCTTCTGAATGGCATTCCTTCTCCTCGTGGCTCCTGGCAGGAACAGCACTCTCTGCAATGGTCAGGGAAGAAGCTGAATTACAGAATCATGGGATATTCCCAGCTGGAATGGATCCACGAGGATTGTGGAGTCCAACAGGCCCATACTGCCTGATAAGAGATAAATAGGATAGAAATGCTTTGAGCATGATAAAACTTCACACAGAAAAAATCAAGGGATAAGGATTTTTCCTCCACCTGCAAAAAGCAGAGAACTCCAAAAAATTCACTCACTGTGGATTTTTTTCTTGCTATGATTTTATTTTCTTACAATTTTATCATCTTATGGTATTTTCTTATATTTTCTTATCTTTTTCAGAAACTTCTGGAATTTTTCACAAATGGTGTTTTGCTTCTATTTTTTAAAGTGAGTACCTGCAAACTTTGACCCTGAGTATTTATCTTTATTTAAGATAATTTCTGATGGCAGTGAGCAGAGAAGTGCAGCCCTGTCCAAGATTTTTTAGCCAACTCCCAGGCAGGTTCCAGGCAGTGTTTTTCAGGAAGTTTTCCCCACAAATCCCAGGGATGAGCCTGGTTTAGGAGGATGGGAACAGGGCAGAAATGGGAAATGTTACCTGTGGCAGAAAGCACAGCCACAGCCTCTTCAGCTGTGGGAGATTTGCTGCTTTTCCCTGCTGGGGCTTTGGCTTCTTCTGTCTCTGCAGGTTCTGCTTCTGAGGCATTCAGTGAAGTGTCCAAATCCCAGGAAGTCACCATCATCCCTGGGAATGAATTTCCCTCTCACACAGGGCTCTTGGTTTGGTACATTATTGCAAGGAGCTGCTGGGCTGGGGGGCTTTGGAACCAGCTCTGCTTCCAAAGATGTTGATACTTGAATGGATATTTTTCATTTAATATTTTAATTTCATCTTTTAATTGCTGTCTTTTTACAAATTTACAGAATAGGTTGCCTGTGCTTAATAAGAATCATTAAAGCAGATAAAATAACTGGGAAGTTCCTCCTGTGGTGTGACTGCTGCAGCTCCATCAGGGTTTTTTTGGGGTGTGGCTCCCCTTGAGCAGGGCCAGCTCCCACCCAAAACTTGCCTTGATGTGCTGAGGGGTTGGAATGATCCCTGCTGATGCTCCAGGCACACAAAAAAGTGGCAAATAGCTTTTCAAAACAGATAATTATCTACTTTTGGGGCTTATTCCCTCATTTTACATACACTAACACAAAGGAAAAGTGCTTGGAACAGCTTTCCCCATAATTTTTTTGACCTCTTACAAAAATAATATTTTCTGGGAGTGTTAATAACAATTCTATTGCAATGGATTCAGTGTTCCAGCACTAAATTCAAGATTTAGGAGGGGCAGAAAAGGCCACCACAACCCCCACTGTCCTGTCTGAGCTCAAAGCTCTGGAAGTGGAAGTTGAGGAAACATCTGCTTAGAGATAGAAGTAAAAAATCCCTTTTCTCAGTCTCCTGCCCAGGTTTACCTTTCTCTGCCATGGTGATTGTCTCACATTGCACTTCCTTGGTTTTGGCAGCTCCAGAGAAGGTTTGCACTATTTTATCTTCAAAGTACTCACTGCCAATTTTAGCATTGCAGATCTCTACATAAATCTTATTCCTCTCCCTGGAAAGCAAAGGAAACACTGGCTGGTGACTCCCTGGAAAAATTCTGCCTGGAATTCCCAGTGTCTTTAACAAGGAGTTGATCAGGAAAGGCTTTTCCATGTCTTAAATTTCTTGCTTTTTGGATTGCTGGATGTCATTTCAGTCTTTGTATCATTCAGCAGCTCTTTCTGATCTTTGAGATGCTGTTCTAAAACAGAGAACAGAGAACAGAACCCAAAAAAAAGCAAAAAATCCCTTTTCCAGCTGCCTGTGGACTTTGGGGGAATTCAGAGTTCCGAGCTCTCATCACTTGGGAGTGAAAGGCAGAGCACCAGGAGACAAAAAGGAAACTTCTCCTTTTCCATTTCAGCATTTCCACCAAAGTTCTGCTGGTTCAGGGAGGACCAAGCAGAGCTGCCTGCTACGTTTAACTCTTCTTAATTAACAAACAATTAGCAGCCACCCACAAGAATCAATGCAGCAGTTTGAAATCTCCTAGTGTTTTCATGAAAACCAAATTATCACCCTCCTCCACGCCTGGATTCTCCTACCCTGCCATCATTTTTCAGCGGAAGGGAGTAAGAATTTCATCGGGAACACGGAGCTGGAAGGAGTGGAGGTTTTGCACCCAGAGGAGTGACTTGGAGCAGTCTCAGAGCTGACTTACAGAAGTCTCACAGCTCCCTCTGCCTCCGTGGACACCAGGGCAGTTGGCAGATCCAACATCCAGAGCGTGTCTGTCTCTGTCAGGACAACATCCACGCTCCGCTCCAGCTCCGCCTCCGTCAGCGCCGCTTCCCCCTCGTCCCGCACAGCTGCAAAGCCAAGGGAGCAAACAACACCTTTGCTGCTCAAAATTAATAAAATCGTTAATTCTGGAAATCCCTGCCTTGGCTCGGGCTCTCACAGACCCCAGAATGTATCGTTTTATAGATGAAATTTCTAATTATTGGGGGTGTTCTTTACCAGACAAGCTCAGAGTTGGGTCTTGTTGAGGTTCTGCTTCATCTAAGCCAGACTTGGGTGTTGATATGCTGCTTCCATGTGTCCTTCAGGGACAAGAAACAAGCAGAAATTGTCTCAAAAATACAAAAAAAGTGTTTATTTTCTAGAGGTATTTTGTATTTTGAAGTCATTTTTTATGTATATTTGCTCCTGGTTGATATCCCAAGCCCTGGGATTGTCCTTTGGAACAGCCAGCCTGGGAAACGTGGCAAAAAAAGGAATTTCTTCATCTCAGAAATCAATGTTTACAATTGTAATTATAAATTGTAAATAATTACAATTATTCCTTGCATTTTGATAATTCTGTGGCTCAGGACTTCTCATTTAAAACACCAATAATTATTTACCTTCTTTGCATGACTTAATTGAGTTTGTCAGCCCAAAGTCCACTGAGTTTGGTTTTTTCCCTCTGTGCTGGAGGTTTGTAAATGAAAGTGTAGTGAAACATAAATTAGGAGTTTTAACTCCACATTTTTTGTTTGAGACCATTTCTGGAGATGGATGCACATCATCACACAGAGGTAGCTTGCTTAAATATTACTAAAGCAGAGAATTCTTATTATGTTAAAAGTATTTTGATAGTTGAACTGATGTTTTTAGTACTTTAATTTGATATTTTCATTTATATATTTTATAATTTTGCACAAAAGGTTGTCTGCACTTCCTAAATATCACTAAAACAGTGATATTTATATAATATAAATAGAATATT
>VZSE01010995.1:929729-946913 GCA_013398275.1 Promerops cafer | reverse complement strand
GCTGCAGAATGAAGTCCTGACCCTCCTGGGCACCCACATCTGGGCACAGAAACAGGAAGGTTTGGAACTGAGAAGGGGCCCCAGGGCTGGGGCACACACAAGGCATCATCAGACCCCCTGAGCCTGGAGCAGGGGACAGAGAGATATTCCTGTCCCTTGTCCTCCAGGCTGCTGGGCACTGCAGGATGAGGAGAGCCCAGAGTGTTGCTGAGTAAACTGAAGTTCATCTGGAGACAAAAGCAAGCTGGAAGGGAGGCAGCAAGAGGAGATCCCTGGATACCCATGGGGACAGAGAAGGACTGCCAGGCCAGCAGCAAGGGAAAGCCTGCATGGGAAATGTGGTGGGGCTGTGCAGGCCCCACTTACCTGGGTGTCTGCAGAGCAGGAGCAGCATCAGGCACATGAGAGGCAGTTCCTGCATCACCAGAACCATGGGCACGCCTTGCTCCCTTTGCTCAGCTGGATTTGGCTCCGTTGGACTCTACTGGACTGGACTTGGCTTAATGGGGTGCTGGGCTCTCACTCAGCAAAGGGGAAGGAAAGGGGCCACCACCAGCCCAGTTCCTCTGTGTAATCACGTCCTATTTGCTTCTCAATGCCCACATCATCTCCTGTCACAACGCGGGTCCATACTGGCAATGTCCACCCCACTTTCCCCTCAGATGTGTGCCAGGGGCACAGGCACCGAGCAGCCAGCGAGAGGGGCCTCCGATCTGGCATGCTCCCCCACACATGGCCAGCCTGTGGCCCAGCACCCTGGGGTGCCAAGGGGGCGCCCAGCCCTTGCCAGCAGGATCGGGGTGCGGGCTGTCTCCTATGGGTCGGTGGTGCAGAGCAGTGCCCGGGATACACCGAGCGTCCTACATCCCGAAGCCCCGCTGCTCCTGCCCCTCACCGAACCGAGGAGGACGCAAAGTCGCTCCCTGTCCCGAGCCCAGAGCAGCCGCTCGGTGCCAGGTGAGTCCGGGAGTGATGCCCGGCGGGGTCTCGGCAGGGTGATGCCCGCCGGGGGTGATGCCCGGCGGCTCTGCCGGCCCCCGCCTGCCCGGCGCAGAAACCAAAGCGTTAACTACCCGCTCGCCTCCTTTTCCTGTCCCGCTTCCTCTTTTCCTTCCCAAAGTTTGGGCAGAACCCATGGCCGCGGCAGCAGCTCCGCTCCTGTCCGGGCAGCGAAGCCCCGTCCAGCGGCAGCTCTTGGGTGAGTCGGAAGTGGGGCCCCCCAGAGCCTCTCGGAGCTCCCCTGCCCCGTCTGCCTCATAAACGCGAGTGGGCGGCAAAGATAAACACCGGGCGGGGCGGAGGGTGGTCCTTCCCCGAGCACCTTTTGGTGTCAGAGCATCCCCAGCCCCGGGGATGGGCAGAGCCGAGTCGAACCCTGCCGAGCCGCCGCCATAAGGGACTTTGGGCAGGAGAGGTTTGGGGACCGGAGGGGTTTTGGGGAGCAGGAGGGGTTTTGGGACAAGGAGAGGTCGGGCGGCTGTGCTGGGCTACAGGGCTGCACATCCCTGCCTAGAGCACTGGTTCCTGGCTGGCTCCTGGCTGTGAACCCCAATTCCTTGCAGAGCCCCAGTGATCCTGGCTGGTGTGGAACAGAGCCAGGGTGTTAATGTTTAACAGCACTCCGGAGTTTTTCCTGTCAGGAGTTCCCCTTGGCTCGCTCTGCACCTCTCTGGCCTCCAGGCAGGCTGCAGCACCTCCTGAACAGAGCAGGATCCAGATTTATCAAATAATAGAATAGCAGAACTGTTTGGCTTGCAAAAGCCCTCTGAGATCCTCATGTCCAACTGTTAACCCAGCACTGCCAAGGCCAGCACTAAACCATGTCCCCAAGTGCCACATCTACACGTCATTTAAATCCCTCCAGGGATGGTGACTCCACCACTGCCCTGGGCAGCCTGTTCATTTTTCAGATTTGCCCCTTGTTCATTTCGAACCGGTTTTTGAAGGGTTTCCTCCCTCCCAGTGCCTGCATGTTGTCTCTGCCACATCCCAGGTTATCTCTCAGCTGCAAATTGGGGGATACTGGGGCTTCTCTGCCTGTGAGGCTGCCCTTGCCTCGCCCCATTGCTCACCCCTGAGCCCTCCTGTCTCTGTGCCCAGGTGTGGGTGCCCAGGCGGGTCAGGACTTCATTCTGCAGCAGCCCCAGGCCAAGGTGAGGGTGGCAGTGGGGGAGACACTCACCCTGAACTGCACCACATCTGGAACCGCTGGACCAGGTCCTGTGATGTGGCTGAAGGGCAGGGACATGGGGAAGACTGTCTATGATCAAAAAAGGAAGGAGCCCTTCTCCCGTGTGACGAGAGCAGTGGCTGAGTCCGACACAGACTTCACCATCCACATCAGGAACGCTCAGCCTGAGGACACGGGCACCTACTACTGCGTGAAGTTCGTCAAGGGCAACACTGGTGAGGATGAGCTGTTAAAGCGTGGCAGTGGCACAGAGGTGTCTGTGCAAGGTGAGTGCAGCTCAGTGGGACACCTCTCCCAGGAACTCCATTGCAGAACCCCCACCCTGCCCAAAGCAATGTCCTGCTCTGCCCCACACCCACCACCCTCTCCTGCTCTGCCTCTGTCTCCACAGAGACAGCCCTAGTTCCTGGAGTGGTGGCTGCAGCTGTAGTGCTCTGCTTCCTCCTCCTCCTCTTCCTCGGCCTCTTCGTCGCCCTTTGCATGTACAGGAGGAAGCACCAAGGCAGGGTGGGCAGCTCGTGCCTGGCCAGGACAGTGCCCATGGGCAGCTTCTCATCTGTCCCTCTGCAGTGCTGTGCAGGGACCCCCGGTACCCCCAGGTTTGTACTCAGCACCTCTTCCTTCTGCACCCTTAAATGAGCAAACTGTCTTATCCACCTGCTTTATCTTGGCTTCCTTTCTTGTCTGGAGCTGGAACTTGCCCCAGAAAAGGTCCTTTACTCACAAGTGCACTGTTCTGTTGGTTCTCTCTGCATTTCACAGAAGCTTCATGGTAGGGAGCACCCAGTACCAGGGAGCTCCCTGCAGCCCCTCACCACGTGTCTGAGCCCAGCCCAGACGTGCAGACAGCACTTTGTCCCTATTCTCTGCCTTCAATGGGGGCATCCTGCTGAAATCTGGGAGAGGAGTTGTGGGCTGTGCTGGGTGGGGAAGGGACCCAGCTTCCTTTAGTTCTGATGGCCATTCTTTTCCTTCCCCCTACAGTGAGGTCCTGGATGCAGAGAGCTCCCACCTGCCCAGCCAGGTAAGAATGAGCTGTGAGAATGGGGAAGCACATCCCATGCTGATGCTCTGGGGCCCTGCAAGACTCTGGGGCCAGGGGGGACATCGGGTGGGCAGCAGCTACCTGCATGTGGTCCCTGCACACTCTGCACCATAGCACAGGGCCACCTCTGCAGCTGTGGCATCACCAGCCTGGCTTGAACCTGGTTCTTGGGGTTGTCCTGTGCCGGGCCATGAGGTGCTCTCAGTGATCCTTGAGGGTCACTTCCAACTCTCGACATTCTGATTTAGGGTTATTTTTGTGAGATTTTCCTTGTGGCAGCATTCCCCATTTGTGTGCACTTTTGCAGCAGGGCGGCAAGGAGGAGAAGGACATCCACTACGCCGACCTGCAGCCCCTGCCCCCGGCCCCGCGGCGCGGCAGGAGCCCGGGCACAGCCCCCACCGAGTACGCCAGCCTCAGGCTAGCTGCCAAGTGACACGTGGCACGGCTGCCTGCGCGGCCAGGCCGTGTCAGGGTGGAAGAAGGGATGTTTCTGCAGGGCACAATAAAGAAAAAGTGGAGCTGTTGCATGGCGCACCCTGATCTCAGCTCGGCACTCTGTGGTCACCATGCTTGCATCTCAGGGGAGCTCTCCCAGGACCTGGAAGCCTTCTCGAGCACAGGATCTGACCATGAGGCGAAGCACCTCTGCCTTGTGCAAGCTGTTTGGTGCTGATGACACCAGGAGGACCTCACACATATGTGTGTCCACCAGCATGGGCCTCCACAGACCCTTTCATGGCCCACAGGTCCATAATTTGTGTTATCTTTTCACCACCCTCGTTACAGCCAGCAAACAGCCTTCTGTCCAGTCCTGCTGTGCTCAGAGCAAGAGCAATAGTGCCAGTCCCACTGGATCCTGGGGGGATGCGTGCCCCACACAGCCCCCCCTGTGCCACTGCTGAGCTCCCTAGTCAGCTCCCAACTCCCACCTACCCCAGGCAGGGAACCTGCCCAGTACCATGAAACCTCCATCTCCTGTCAAGGCAGCAGGAAGCTCTCAGGAATGGCCCCTGGTGCTGCTGCTCCAGGGTGAGGCCCAGCCCACGCCCACCTTTCCCTGCCCTCCTCAAGGGGCTCATGATGCTGTTAAGGCCAGGGCAGCTGGTACCAGCTGGCCCTTCTGCCCCTTCCCCTGGTCTGCGCACACCTTCAGCTCCAGTCCCAGCCAGTCCATGCACATCTGCTCCATGCACAACCCCTGCTCCATGCACATCTGCTCCATGCACATTCCCTGCTTCATGCCCACATGTTCGGTGCCCACCTCCAAGGGGAGTGGGCCAGTGGCAGGAAGCCAGAGGGCAGAGGTGGCAATGGCAGGAAGCTGCAAATCACGCTCCACACTGGGAGCTGCTGCAGCCCCCAGCACCATGCAGCCACCACATACAGCCCCTCAGCCACGATCTCCCCAGCCGTGGCAGCTGAGCTCCCACAACGTGTGGCCCCAGCAGCCCCCTTGGCAGGAGGAACCGAAGCCAAAACAGGCTTTCCAGGCAGAGGAACCTGCTGCCAGCACCGCTGCCATGACCTTGAAAGCTGAGACAGTTGCCAGTTTTCAGCTTTATCTACTTTTTTCTCTGAAATGAGAAAAGAGAAGTGAAACAAGACAGGGTGACCCAGGGGAGCGGGGCTGGCAGGGAGATCCTTGAGGGGACAGAATTGTCACAGTGGGGAGAAAAGCCGCTACGGAAATTCATTTGCACGACTGAATAAGAGTCCCCCGCTCTGGGGATGTGACGTGGGGACAGTTTCAGGTCAGTCCTTTCTCAGGGACAGCTTGAGGACAATCAGCACCCCGTAGGCACGGTGGTGGTGATGAGTTTGCCAGGCCAGGGGTCCAGCACCTGGCCTCAGCCTGGCTCCCTCAGTGGGAGGGTTGGAGTGTTGGGATGAAGCCTCTCCCAGCATCGTTTCCTGAGTGGAGCCATGACTGTGCCATGGATCATTGCTCAGCTGAGGCAGTGGCTGCTCTGAGCAGGGCTTGGGTTGCCCGGGCTCTGCACAGAAACTACCAAAACTGGCAGAAATCTCACATCAAGGCTGTGAACATGAGTATGTAAAATACGTGGGTGAGACTGAAACCGGGGATAGACCTCGAGGACCAGAGGAAATGAAATTCGAGGGGATTTAGGGCTTTTTAAGCACTGGGCTGAATCAGGAGGGGGGAAATCCAGTTTGATAGGAGCATATGCAAAGCAGGGAGTGAGCAGAGCACCGGCAGAATGCTCTGCACCTAGGAAAGGGCCCAGGTCTGCGGCTTACTGCCCGGGGAGGGATTTGGTGGTTATTAAAGGAAAATCCTTTAAGCCTTCAGCCTGGGGTGTGCTGGCAGTGAAAGCACAAACAAGAGCCTGGGCACGGACACAAGGTAGGAGCCTGCTGGGGAGCAGAGCCTCGCTCGGGGGGCAGCACCAGGCAATGCTGGGGTCATGGATTCACTGCTCATCCGTGCTGTCTTCCTGGTGCTGCTGGTTGTCACATCCCACTAAGTGACCTGCTTGGTCGGTGGGTGTGTGTGGGAGGTCGGGACCTGCCATTGCTGGGAGGGAGGCACAGGGCAGTGCTGGGGTTGAGGCTGGCACCCACCAGGCTCCTGCCACAGCTGGGGACTTCATTGCAGAGCAGAGGTGGCGCCTGGATGGGTATTGGGAGAATGTTGGTGTCCCAGGGGGAAAGGACATGCTGGCTTCGAGCAGGTTTTGGGCTGTGTCCCTGTGCATGGACACTCTGGGGCGGTGCCATGCCAGGTTTACCTCGGTTGTTCCTCAGCATGGTGTGTGAGCCTGCTGCCAGGACCTCATGTAATGGCAAGGCCAAGGAAAAGGGCTGGGGAGGCTGATCTGGGCTGCACTGTGGTGAGTTTCTGGGCAGCCAGGGGATGCTCAGGGGCTGCTCTGGCATCTGAGCCACTCCTAATGCTGGGAGGTGGGAAACATCTCCTGGAGGTGCCAAGGTGAGAGGGCTGGCAGGGCTTGCTGGGCAGTGGTGTGTGCCATGGTGTGAGCCCTGGTGTGTGCCACAGTGTGTGCCACAGTGTGTGGCATGGTGTGAGCCCTGGTGTGTGCCACGGTGTGTGCCACAGTGTGTGCCACAGTGTGTGCCACGGTGTGTGCCAGAGTGTGAGCCATGGTGTGTGCCACGGTGTGCTGTTCCATGCTGCTCTGGGGAGCCAGCGTGGGAAGCGTGGGCTGTGCCAGGAGCCAAGGGGGAGCACGAGCCTCCAACAGAAAGCAGAGTAACAGGGAGCAATTAGCCTGGAGAGCGGCTGATGGACGGGGCTGGTCCCGGCAGCGAGGGGAGGGGAGCAGTGATTTAATTAACGCCGGGGAGGAGCATGGTCTCAGTGCGCGAGCTGGCTGAAACGGGGGCATGCAGGTGCCTCCTTTGTGTCCTGGGGGACAGGAGAGGGCTGGCTGCACTCGCGGGGAGCGGGACAATGCTGAGCTGTGCTGGTGCCAGGGCTGGGCAAGGAGGAAAAGGGAGAGACAGGGATAAATGCCTTGTGCCCTGTCCTGGGGCGCTCCGGCTCGGTGATGAGAAGCAGAGGCACTCCACAGTGGCAGTGCCTTTCACAGGGGTGGGTGCCCAGGGGATATTGTGTCTCCAGGAGCAGTCATCACTCCAGCTGGTCTCCTCCAGTGTCTGACAGGGCAGCAGCTCCAGCCAAGGGAGCTGTTTGTGGCTGTCTCTGTCCAGGACACCACTGTGCCCCTGCTCTGTCCCCATCCCTGCCCCCATCCCTGTCCTAGCTACCGTGAGACCGTGGTGGCCACAAGTCCATCCCCAGAGAGAGACAGTCCAGTCCCTTTGCACATCAGCATCACCCAAATAGCCACAGGTCTAAGAGCATCCAATGCCACACAGATCCCACAGGGCCCCCACGATGCCACAGGCATCCAGTGATGGTTTGGGGACCCCGTGATGCCACAGGGACCCCATGATACCAAGGGGACCAGGCAAAGCCATAGGGACATTGGGCCAGCATGCCAGCAGGAAGCAGCAGGAGAAGCTGGAGGAGCAGCTGGGTGCTTTGAGGGGGTTTGAGGGAGTGAGAGGGTCTTGAAGACTCTTGAAGTCCCCTAAAAATGTCTCACGGGTCTTGTTTGGGCCTGCTGGCTGGCCTGGGCTGGGTTCCTGCCAGAAAAGCCAACAGGAGGGAGAAATCCTGGGACAGTGCACAGTTGGAACCTGCTCCCTCCAATTCCAAATCTGTTAGCTCACCCCTTTGCAGCTCCCTGTTTCTCAGGCTTTTCCTTGGAAAAGAACGGAGCCAGAGTAAAACGGTGACATGCTTTACACTGGTTCTGATTTATTTCATGTCTTAGTATTGAATCTTATTCCCTGGTTTCACGGTTGTTGTGGATTTTCACCAAAGGGGATAAACAGGTCTGGGATTTGGGGTTGTCATAGGAACTGTTTCTGTGCCACAGCCTCACTGCCAGCCTCGTCCCCTCCTGATAGAGTGAGGGCTCTGGCCAGCAGAGCAGGGGTATCTCCAGTCCCCCAGGCACAGCCCCAGGGGCAGCCACCCCATGGCACCGGGACACTCAGGATGTTCAGGGAGGAGATGGACTCCCAGGCACTGCCCAGCCATGCCCACGAAGCAAACTGGGACCCCCAGGCTGCAGACCAGGGCTTTAAGTTGAGAAGAGCTGGAGGTGTTTAGAGGATGCTTTTCCCTGTGGATTCTCTGATGTCTAGTAGGAGGTTGTGCTATTGCAGTTATTGCTCCTGGGAACCTCTCTGGCCAACCTGGAATAATTTTCATTAAATCCCTGGAGCTGAAGGGGTGTGGAGTGGATGAGGGGCTGCTCTATGTCCATTCTCATCTCTTCAATCGCAGGGAGAGGGAGTAGGCAGTGAAACTGAAAAGTGTCACGCACATCCTTTGTGCCCGACACTCCTTTGGCCCGTGCGGTCCTTCACTGCGGGACACCGTGAGGCCAAGACTCTGGCAGTGATGAAAGAGGGGTTTCCAGGGCCATGGCACAAGCAGGAACATCCAGTGCTTAAGAAAGACTCACATTGTGCTTTCAGTGTTGGACGGGACACTGCTCAAGGACAATCACCCTCTGGAGCCGGCACGGGGAGGGCAGATCAAGCTGCAGTGCTGGGTCCTGCCAGTGCCCGAGTGAGGGTCCCAGAGTGGGTGGGAGAAGGGTCCTGCCTGCACTGGAGTTCCCGGGGCTCTTCATGCTGGATCAGCTGTTGATGTCACTCTGGAGAGGTCCTGGTCCTCCCAACATCCACATATTCATTGTACCCGAAGTGAGCCGTCCACGCTCCTCGGGATGCTCCAGGTGGTTTTGTCCAGTGAGAAGAGCTCTGGGTAGGGAAACCCTTTGGGGAGCTCCCTGTCCCGAGGGCAGGATGTTGTGGGGTCCCTGGCGCTCCCTGCTCCTCCCGGCACCGAGCGACCTTAAAGTGTGGCTGTGCTTGGCCGTGGCCCCAGCGCTGGCTGCCCCGAGCCCGGCACAAGTGTCCCTCTGCAGAGAAGCGCAGGGAAAGGGAAAAATATTGAGAGAGGCAGGAGAAGGGGGAAAGCAGGCGCTGCGGGAGGGAGCACAGCACGGCCTGAAAGCTCCCTCTCAGTGGGCTTTTGTTTGCCCTGGACGTGCCCGGCGATGCTGCCAGCCCGGAGGGGCTGTGCTGGCGCCGGTGGCTCCCGGCGATCCCGGAGCTCCGCAGCCTGCCCGGCGCCTCGTTCCAGCGACGTGCCCGCGGGCAGGATGCAGCTGCCTCCAGCGGGGACCCCCAGCACTCCGCTGGGCTCGGCAGTGCTCGGACCCACAACGCGCTCCCGAAAATAATTCCTTCTGACAGAGCCATTTCTTCCACATGGTTCAGGCTTAATTTTATAATGGTATCAGTAGCTATGGCAACGTGTAAAAATAACAGATCGCCGAGCCCGGCAAATTCTCCGTAAACAGCTCCCGTCTCCCGGAGCCCGGCTCGGTGGGCATCACCCCTTGCCCACGGCTACCGCGGCCGCTGCGCTTTGTGCTTGGGCTGGGATTCACGCGATGACTAATTAGCAGCGTTAACTGCTTACGCCTCGGGATGATGATTCCATCCGCTAATCCTTGGGGCTAGGCTCGGCTAATTGGGTGGATATCATTAACGCTGGCGGTCAGCAGCTGCCTTTACAGGATTGAAGCACAGCGAAGGCTGGAGCACCTCTCTGGCACCCCAGACCCCGCACGGGGCTGGCAGCCACGGGGGGCCGGACGCGGCTCAGCCCCCGCGGTGTCAGGGGGCCACCAGCCCCATTCACACCTCCAGCCCGCCCCAGAGCCGCCGCTGCTGCACATCCACGCGTGTGCCCACGAGGGATCGCGCACAGGAACGCAAACAGGCACACGCAGATCAGATTTCCGCAGGACCCCCCTCAGCAAACATCAGCCCGTGCCGGTGTCTGCCGCGGCTCAGAGGTCTCTGGTCACCGCCGCGAGTGGATAATCCCAGGCAATATTTTCTAAACCTGTTAGACATCACACAGACCCTCTAAATCCCTGATTCCCCTCCAAGCCTCCCGCGGCATGGCAGCACTTGGCAGCTCGGATTTGCAGCTTCTTATCAGGGCCAGCCCCTTGGAGCGATTCAGTCACCGGGAGCATGGTGGATCCTGCCGACCAGAAATAATCCCCCAGATTTTTGTTGCCTTTCAATTAAAAAAAAAAAAGAAAGAAAAAAAAGAAAAGAAAAGAAAAAGAAAAAAGAGGACAGACCAACACAAACCCCTCGAAGAAGTGTTTTCCTCAATCCAGCCTCCAGCAGCAGGGCCAGAATAGCCCCAGCCCCACAGAGCTGAGAACACTTAGTCAAGCAGTGTGGATGTGTTTGGTCTCAAGAGGGCCAAAACAAAGAGCCAACAAGGTCCAGAATGTGGCTCCTGAGCCTTGGGGCTGCTATGGGGACAACACGGGGACAGTGACACAGAGACAGCCTGGCAGGAGGGGCAGCATCCTCCTCCAAGGGCTTGGTCTGGCTGTCTCAGGGGGTGCAGCCCCCCTGCATCCCAGCAGTCGTGCCATTCCCGCCGTGAGGCATCGGATCCAGCACTTTCACAAATGACCCCATGAAGCCCTCACTGCCACACACACACCATCTTCCTTTGCAGTAAAGAGTGACACGGGGTTGCACCAGGTCTCCTACACCTCACGAGCTGTCTCAGCCCTCCATGGGGCATCACTCCGGCGATGCCCACACGCCAGGTTCCACAGCACAAATCCCACCTCTGAGCCTGGATTTTAGCACTTCTCAGCAAGGGCTCTGCCAAGCAGGAAGCAATGGGCTGAGCTGGCAGAACATGATCAATCCCCCACGTTAGCAGTTTTATTTCCATCCGCAGCTGCCGCAGGACTCTCAGGCAGTGCAGCCTCGATGAGCTCCAGCGCCGGCCCGGCAGCACCGCGTTATCTGCTGCTGCAGCCCGGGATGCGCTTTCACGATAACGATTTGCAATCAACAAAGAACTTGGAGAGGATGCAGGAAAAAACCAAAACAACTGGTATTAGAAGCTGAGATGATATCGCTCTTCCCTCGGCTGAGCTCCATCACAGTCCCGGTGGTACCACCAAGGGGAGATCAAGGTCTTGTCCAGCATCGCTCCATGGGGCTGGCTGTGTGCTGGGAGATCTGGGTACTGGCACTGCCACCACATCCCCATGAGCCAGTACAGTGCAGAACTTCCCCCTCCAGAGTGGGGAGGGAGGCTTTAGTTCAAACAGCTCCATCAATTATTAACACCCTGCTCTGAAATGTCCCTGCATGGCTGGAGCTCTCTGCCTGCACCCTGCCTGCCCTCCCCCCTGTCCCTGCCACTTCCTCCTCCACAGCACTTCTGCTCCTGGGGTTGGGGCAGGGTCCCAGGGTGGGCACCAAGGCTCCCTGTGACTCTGGAGCCAATCAGAGCTGGGGTGAGCCCAGCTGTGCTCCATACAGACAGCACAGATGTCTCCCAGTTTTGCAACCACTGGCACAAAGGGTGCAGGACTGGAGCCACCCTGTGTCCCTGCTAAGCTGCCCTGAGCGGGGCCTCTCTTGTGCCCCTGTCCCTGTCATCAGTTAAGGTTGGAACAGCCCCCTAAGATCATTGAGTCCACCCATTACCCCAGCATTGCCAAGCCCACCACTAACCCATTCCCCAAGTGCCACATCCGCATGGTTTTTGAGCACTTCCAGGGATGGTTATTGCACCACTTCCTGTGCACGTGTTGCAGACCCACAGCAGAGGGAAAGCCCTTCTCTGGGGCAAGGGGCAGGAGATCCTGTCTGCCAGCAAGGTCAGCCCAGCCCTGCCAGCGCTCGCGGCACCTCAGCGGGCGCCGGCACTGCCAGCCCTGTCCTTCCCAGCCGACGCCGCGCTGGGTTTTCCCAGCCTGTCAGCAGTTTTACCCTAAAACCCCTCACCTCAGGTCAGCCAGGGCCGTTTCCAGGCCAGGCACAGGATATAAACCACCTTTCCTGCTCTGACACAGCTGTGAGGAATTCCCCCAGAGTGTGAGCGTGCCGGGCTGCATTAAGGAAGCCTGGCCAATTCACCCGGTTTGCAGCATCCCACAGGGCACCACTGCCGGGCGGGAGCAGCCTGGGAGCACGGCCCAGCCCTGGGATGGCTGAGCTGCCCTGTGGATATGGTCCCTCCTGCAGCCCGTGGGGTTTCCTTCTTGCTTGGTAGACAGTGGTGGACATTCTGATGGCAGTGGGTGGCCTGACACTGGGCTCTGCTGCGGCTGCTGAAGCCCAGGGTGACAGCGTGTGAGTGCCACGAGGGCACTCGGAGCATCGCTCCAACCCAGCAAAGCCCAGCACGGGCAGGCAGAGCTGTATCCCTCCCTCATCCTCCCTGAAAGTCACTTCAGGGGCTTGGAGGGAACCAGCTGATCCTGGCAGTGCTGGGGATTAATTCAGTGGTAGAGGGACACTAAAATTAAGTGGGCTGTGATTTGAAGCCCTGCTCCCTAAGGAGGGGCCAGAAACAGGCAGCAGGTCTGGGCAGTGTGCACAGAGGGGCCTCCTCAGAAAATACCCCATGCCAAGGAGCACCCCACCTCCACCCCACTCATCCCCCCACACCAACCGGGCCCCAGAGCCCTAACAAAGACCAGAGAAAGCTGAAATAACTCAGCTGTAACTCCTAAATCACCCAATAAAAGCTTGGCTAAAGCAATTACAGGTAGTTCCCATGAGCCCCCTCAAAAGGTGAGGGGCAAAGCCCATGCACAAGCTGCTCACAGAGTGTCCTCCTCAGCCTACCCCCACCCTTCTCCTGGCAATCACAGCCCTAACAAGGCCCCTGCAGCTCATCACCCTCTCCAGGGTCTCTCCCATATAAGGGGGTGATTTGGTGCCCCCCTTCCCCAGCTGCTGTTCATGGTGGTGGATGCTATCACAGGAGTATGAGGTCACAGGTAGGACACATACTTATGCTTCTTCAATCCATGTTTAGAGGGCTCTGGGTGCCCCTTCCCTGGGTCACAGTCCATGAAAACCATGCCCACATTAACATATTGCTTGTTATAAGTTAGCATGGGATAAACTAATTTAAGCTTCCCCTGTACTGCATGTCTCGGATTAAATTGGCAAGGTACCTAATGAAGCTGTAGCTCCATTTGTTGTGCTGGAAGCCCTAAATATCAGCAGTGTAATTGGTGCTCCCCGCTTCAAGAGACATTTGTGTTTCTCTCCCAGCTGAAAGCCCTCTTTGGATGCTGACTGAAGCCTGACAAGTGGGAGTGGGGGGGAGGCTGTAGGATGTGTCCACCTGGATCTTAAGCTGGAGGGGTCTTGAAATTTGTTTTTGAATTTGGCAAATGGATGGGGGGAACACGCTGCTCTCTGGCTGCATGGAGGCTGCACTGTCTTGTGGGTGCCAGAACAGACCTTGTGTGGGCCTGGTGCTCTGATGTGGTCCCACAGGGTGTTTTGTTGTGGTGAGCTGTGAAAGTAGCACCTCTCAGGGGGCTGGGCTGGGAGATGTTTGTGGCTGGGACTGGGCCGGGATGGCTCTGAGTTTCCCCAGGGTGGTGAGTCCCTGCAGCTCCACGTCCTCAGTGCTGCATTTTTTGGTTTATCAAGGAATCTTTGAGGTTGGAAAAGACCTCTAATATCATTGAATCATTGTTGTAGAGGGCTCCCATAAGTGCTGGCTGCTCACTGGTGCTTGGATATGGCTCTGTGCCCACAGCCCCAAAACGGCACCTCTGGATGCTGAATTTGGGGTATTTTCCAGGCTGATGTCCAAAGTATTGGTGGTTTTTTCTCTGTATCCCTAAGCTGGTTTGGGTTTTGAAGGGTTTGAGCATTTTGGGACACCTGCTGTGTCCTGGTGTGATGTGGCCACTCTTGGCACTTCACCCATTGCGCCATCCCATTGCTGGAGTGGGGATCATGAGGGACAAAGTACCAGGCAGAGGAAGGCTGCAGCCACCTCCACCAGTGAAATGTGATTCATTAACAGGCCCAGGTTTGGCCCTGCAGGGCAGAGACTGGAACCTGTCCCATCTCCATCCCCTGTGAATCCCCTCCAGCCGAGTGAGCCGCCGCTGTTCCCGGGGGCAGTTGGGGCTGGGAGAGGATCAGACAGGCAGCTGATTAAGGCATGAAAGAACAGTCTGGGCAAAACCAGTGCTGCAAGACTTTCCACTGGGATCGCTCTGGCAAGGCTGTAATTGTTCCTGTTGGATGCTGCCAGGCTCTGACAAGAGATGGGGTGCTGTTGCCCTGGCTGGGGGTCCCTGTGTGTGGATGGGTCCCCACCTCCTCTCGGGGAGGGAGCACATCCTGCAGAGCTGCCCAGCTGGAAACAAGGGAATGCAAAAAGCACATTGAGCCTGTGGTTCTGGCTGGGAATAGGGAAGGGGAGCAGATCCCTGCCTGCCCAGCACCCAAACCTATGGGGGTGGCTAAGCCTGGCCCAGCCCTGCCACACAGAGCCCATGCCTTCCCCAAACAGATGCTAGCTGCGTGATGCAAGTTCCTTACTGTGCCTCAAAGCTGTGAAAATCAAATTATTCTTGAAAAGCTCTCCTGAAACACTGCCCTGTCCCCATGCTGGCTGCTGCCCAGCTCCTGGGGCCAGGGAGAGCCAAGTTCTGGAATCCTCCAGGGTGTCCAGAATCGTCCCTGCTGGAGCAGGGGTTTTGAGCAGAAGCATGGAGACGCTGCAGAGCGAGCGCAGCCTGGGTGCCCACTGGCAGCACAGAGAGCCTGGCAGCACTGCCCGCCCTGCCAAGCAGTGCTGCAGCCTCCTGCTCACCATGGGTGTTCTGTGCAGAAGGAGGATGATGATGATGATGGCGGAGCTGCACTCCCAAAATTTTACGTTGTCCCTCTGTCTCAGGCACGTGAGGAGCTGAATGCTCCTGTCCCCCTGGTTCCCCACCCAGTGGGGGCAAGGGTTGCCCTGCTGGGGTGCATCCTCCAAAGCTCTCGTGTTGGAGCAGGGCCCCTGTGATGCTGAGTGGAAGGGCCATGGGTAGGAGGGGAGGCAGCTGAGCCTGCCCATATGCTTCCTAATGGGGAGCAATAGCAGCTCTTCCCGGGAAGCTCGCGCCGCACCATCTGCTCTGCGCGGTGCCTTCTCTCGCAGAGCTTTTTTTAAGCTCTAACTTCCCTTCCCGAGCGCTCTGCAGTGGCTGCTGCTTGTGTGCGGGCTGGCTCTGCTCTGTAATCACCTCAGAACAGGTTGTCTGAACCTTCAACACGGAGCAGAACATCCCAGACAGGCTGAAGCCAACCAGGCCTCCAGGACCTGTGCTTCCATGTAAGAATAACCAGGAAAGGTGGCTGTGAATAGCTGCAGTGTGTCCCTGGCATTTACCCTCCTGCTGGGCACCCACTTGCCCTGAGGGTTCCTGCTTCTGGACTTGGGCTGGGTGGGATGCACTGCCCACGGTGGTGTAGCTGCAGGGTTTCCACATAATCCCATGGAATATCCAGAGCTGAAAGTGACCTGCAAGAATCATCAAGTCCAACTCCTGTCCTGGCACAGAACACCCCAAGAATCCCACCCTGTGCCTAAGAGCATTGTCCAAATGCTTTTTGAGCCCTGGCAGGCTTGGGGCTGTGACCAGTGCCCTGGGGAGCCTGTTCCAGTACCCAACACCCTCTGGTAGAAGAACCTTTTCCTAATATCCAACCTCAAACTTCCCTGACAGAGCTTCGTGCAGTTCCCTTGGGTCTTATCACTGGTCACCAGAGAGCAGAGCTCAGCACCTGCCCCTTTGCTTCCTCTTGTGAGGTGCCTGTGGACTGTAGTGATGCGTCCCTGTGTCCCATCCCTGTGCAAAGAAATTATTGCTATGTGCAAAAGGCCAAATCCAAGGGCTCCTCTGGATCCTCGCTCCTCGTTGGTCAGCTGGGCAGCTCTGTGAAGGGAAATGATGGCTGTACTGGGCTTTCCAGGACCAGTGCTGCTGGCCACAAAAGTTTTCCCAGCGGGAGCAGCGCTGGCCACAACCCTTGAATGCAGCCTCCAGCTGCCAGGGGATCCCAGAGGGAGGTGGGTGCAGAAGCCTGGGGAGCTGCTCTCGGCTCCCAGCAGTGCTAAATTAAGGCTGGATGTGCCCATGGGCGTAGCTGGGGCTGAGGGGGAGGCTGGCGGGGCCGGGGCGCGCGGGCGGACGCCGTGCGCAGATTGATGGTGCCAAGTCACTTCAGATATCTCGGCTGTGTTGGTGCGAGGCTCTAAATAAAACCGACAGCCCTGGCGGCTGCCTGGGGAGGGAGGGGAGGAGGGGGAGCGGGCAGCGGGTCCTCCAGTATGGCACCCAGTGCTGGCCTTGGGGACCCGGCCCAGTGTGGGACGGAGATTGGTGTGATCTGTGCTGCTGGAGATGCTGCAGGTGACGCTGGGTGGGCTGGGAGCTCCGGCTCTGCAGTGTCTACCCCACCCCTGGGAGGGCAGAGGGGACAGTGGGGTGGTGCTGGGAGCTGCCAGCATTGCACCTGGCATGCCAGGTACCTGGCCTGGCCTGGCCTGGCTGAAGTGCCCCTGGGCGGTGTGAGAAGCTGTGACAGGTGCAGGCAGTGGAGAATGTGTCCTTGCGACTCCCCTGGGAAGGACTTTGTGTCAGGGAGAAGCAGGGTGGTGCAGGGACATGAATCCCGTGGATGCTGACACCTCAACACCCTCCTCCTCTTCCTCAGCCCTGCCTACCATTACAGCTGCCTTGTCCTCAGGCTCTCGCTTCTCCCTGCTGCAGGCTCCCGCTGAGGGGACATCACGGGGATGTTCCCATTCTCCCAGCGTGCTGTACAGGAATTTCCTCTCCCTCCCCATCCACCCTCTGCCTGTCTGCTGCACCAGTGTCCCCTCCTGGCCCTGACCCCCGTGGGCCAAGCTGATCTGTCCCCGTGGCACCGGCAAAATACCACCCGTGCCTCTGCCACAGCTTCAGCCCTGCCTGGTCCCTTGGGAGGTCCCTGGGCACTTGGGACCCCCAAGGCCGTGTGCTGTTTGTGCCTCTGCCACGGGCTGTCCTGGCTCAGCCCCAGGTGGTCCCTGGGTGTTCGGGACCCCGCAGGCTGTGTGCTCCTGCACCCCAATCCCAGCTCAGGGATCCAGGGCTGTGTACTGTGGCCCTGCCGAAGCGGTGGCTGCACCAGCAGCCGGTGGCGAGTGAGGGGACCCCAACCCCCATTCCCGGGGCCATGGAGCCGCCTCCCTCTGCCCCGGCCGACAGGGACCGGGCACCCCGGGGCTCCTGGCGGCCGGTCCCGGGGGTCCCCTCCCAGCCCACCTTAAGGCAGCCGCACCCCGGGTTGACCGGAGGACTCTGCCCCGGGGCGGGCGGGGCTGGCTTCGCCCCCGCCACGGCGGGAAGCGGCGTTGAACCGAGGCTGCTGGGAGCCGGAGGGGGTCTCCAAGCTGGGGCCAGCTCCGTCCCTCCCCGGTACCACGGCAACGGAGGCGGCGCGGCGGCGGGGGGGAGGCGGCTCCGCG
>VZSE01010995.1:908395-929565 GCA_013398275.1 Promerops cafer | reverse complement strand
GTCAGCGGCCCTGAGCCCGGTGCGGTGCCCACGGGCGGCGGCGGGGCCGCGGGTCCGTGTCGGTGCGTGCGTGTGCGCTGCCCGCCCGCCGCGGGGGGAGAAAGGGGGGAGCCCGGCCTCCTTCCTCATTTTGGGGCTGAGAAGAGCGATTTCCTTCGCCAGCTGCAGTTCTGCGCTTTTTGCTTTTTTATTTTTGCCTTTTTTTTTTTTTTTAATTTGTCTTATTTATCGAACCCAGCCGCCGAGCCGGGCGCGGGGCCGCGCTGTGAAGCCGCGGGCTCCGCTCCCCGCACCGATGGAGCCGCATCCCCGGGATCCCGGCCGCACCGCCTGGGCACTGCCCTACCTGCTGCTGCTCGCCCTGCCCGGTAAGCCATGGCTTCTGCCTGCCTTCCTGCTCCTTTCCTTGCCCTATTCCCCCCTTTCCCTCCCACCCGGCTGCTCTGCTCTGCCCCGTTCTCCCCCTTCTTACGCTGCTCCTCTCCTCTGCTTTGCCCTGTTTTCCCTCTTTTTTTCCATCCTGCTCCTGCCTCCTCTGTCCTGTTTTCCACCTTTCCCTCCCACACAGCTCCTCTCCCTGCTCTGCCCTGTTTCCCCCCTTTTCCCGCCCTGCTCCTCTCCTCTGCCCTGTTCCTCCCCGGTCTCCCTGCCCTGTCCTCCGTTTTCCGCCGATCCTCGCCTCTCCCCGCTCCCGCACACCTCCCGTACCGACATGACGCCGCCTCTCCGTGCACGGTTGCTTTGACCTTTTCTGCGGTGACCTAGAGAGCGGCGGTGGCCGAGGGGCTCCCGCGGGGCCCTTGCCCGGCGATTCTTCTCAAGCCAAACTTCAAGGCAGGCAGACATGCCCCTTCCAGCGAGACACGGAATTCGGCAGGGGCGTGAAGAGGCATGTTATTGCCACCCATTGGCGTGCACCCCCTGCCAGCTATGGGTGAGGCAAAACTCAGCAAGCAGCCCGAATTCCCACTTGGAGATGGTAGTGGAGAAGGCATGGGGAGGCTCTGGTGAGGGCTGCCTTTCATCTCTGCCAAGAACTTGTTTTTCTTGCTACCCTCCTGCTTCACCCCACTGTGGGCTCTTTCTCTACTCAACTGTTGGGCACTGAAGCGGTGGAATTGCAACACCTCCGGGCACTCTGTGCCGTGTAGCCCTGTGTGCCTCAGGCTCAGGGTGCCCCAGGCCTCCCAGGGGCTCATGGCTCCACCAGTTCCTTATAAAAGCTGGGGGACACAGCAAAGGACCAGTCAAAGTGTGCCACTCTAGGCCGTTTCCCCTAGCGGCAGCGGGGAGCCTCTCATCCCACCAGGAACGAAGCCCTGTGGTGGCTGCTGCTTTCAAGGATGTTTCCTTTCTAGTGTGTTTCGTTTTGGGTGGTTTCGAAGGAATCGCTCTCCCTGCCAAGGGAGGGACGGGGTTTTTGAGGCAAACGTGCAGCAATCGTGATGCATCTTCAGGAGCATCTCGCTGCTGAGCTTTCTGCTCAATTCCAACCCCACCCCTTCCAGCCAGATCCCGCTACAAACAGCCCAGCCCAGGTTCCACGGGGGAAACCCACATTCTCTCAAGCCCATTGAAAGAGTTACCATCAAAGCTTTACTTGGGCAAAGAGTTGGATGCAAACTTGGGTAGAAAGCAAATGCTTTCAGCACAACACTCCTTGCTTTGAGTCGCCTGATCAAAACTGAGAAGTGTTGGCCCCAAACTGAAAAATCTGGCTGCTGAGAGCCAAGAAGGCTTTGGCGGTGAGTGTGGCTTCCCAGTGAGCCACTGCGATTTCCTGCGTGAAAGAATAGCTCCAGCAAAGCTCCTGAACTTAATTAAATATGGTCTTGGAGTAAGAACCCTATTTCTTTGAGCTGGCCATGGGAAAAAAACCACCCCAGTGTTTTGAAGTGGTTTGCATCTCTGATTTTAGGTGCAAACGTGCACGTCTTTTTTTTCCATATGGCAAATCCCTCCTGGGCCATGGCTCAAACTAAGCTGAACTCCAGCAGAGTTGGCCCAGGCTCCCAGTGCCGGCTGTTCTGACAGCTTCTGCAGAAGTGAAGGGGAAAAGGAAAGGTCCTGGTGGAGACCTTCCTGTGGGGCAAAGGCAGCGAGATGTGGGAAACCAAACAGCAAAGCCCCGTTGAGAAACTGTGCCCTGCAGAGCCCTTCCATGCCGGTCTGTCTCCACAGAGAGTTTCAGCTGTGCTTCACAGAGCCTCTTCCAAAGGGGAATTCAGTTTCCTGCTGGGGCTCTGGCTCTTGGGATGAATTTCTGCTGATGCTGGAGGAGGGGAGCTTGGAAATGGTGGCTGCGTGTGAGCCGAGGCTTCCTCTGATGTCACGGATGTAAAACACAGCCTTTACTACAACCCTGCCTGAGCGCCCTGGGGTCTGCTCAGGGCTCGGCAGCTATCCCCAGGGCTCTCTTGCCTTCCCTAAACGGCAGATTCCAGGCCTTTTATAGGCAGCACCTGTTAGTTTCTGCCCCTGGCAGCCCTGCTGCAGGTGAAATTCCAGCAGGATTATTTTGGGGTTCCCTTGCCCATTGGCCTGTTCCTTCAGTGAGTGACTGTGGGGCTTCGGATGCCGGTGACCAGCTGCACATCGTTTCTGGAGCACACAGCCATCCCAGAGCTCCTTACCCAGCTCCTTCAGAGGAAAAAAATCTATTTTTACCAGGAAGCATCCAAGCAGCCTCTCCTGAATTAAACCCCGGCCTCTTGCAATCTGTTCAATACCAAATACTTCAAAAGGTGGAATATAGAAAAAAATGTGTCACCAACATGGAAAACTTGCACTGCAGCGAGAGCTGGGATTATTTTGCTCCCAAATTAAACTGAATAACGGGAAGGAGGCAGGCTCTGCTAGATCGTGCTCCTGCCTCTGGCTGGAAGTGCTCCGGGTCTGCACTGCGAGGGTGCTCCCACCTACGTGGGAACAGTCAGGTGCTGCTTTTCAGGGCTCTAAAACCCTTGGCTAATTCTGGAGTGTAGGATAGAACAGATTACAGGGTCAGAGCACCTAAATTCCTCATGATCTTGGGGGCAAGAGGATCGTGTTCCAATTCCAGGTGGTTTGAAATCCAAGTCTAAGAAAAAAAGTGTCATCAGGCAGCAGGGAAGAAGCAGGGAAACAGTGAGAAATTGTGGTGTCCCGTGTTTTTGTGGCCTGAAGCCCCCCAACATCCCACTCCTGGTGCACAAGTATGTTGTGAGCTGCTAGGAGGGAGCTTGGCTGGGTTCTTGCTCCCACCGGGTGAGCATCTCAAAAGGGGAAGGAGAAGGGGAGGCATCAGCTGCATGTGAGGAGAAGCTGTGTTCAGGGAGAAAGAGGAAAGAAGCTTTGGTGCAAACTTTGCATTTTCTAACTTGTGTGTGTTCTGGGGTTTTCTGCTAACTTCCCCTTTGTGTTTTCCCTTTGGGGTAGGGGGGGCATTGCTGTGAGCTGCTGTGGGGGGTTGGGGTCGTTCTGAGCAGGAATGGGTCAGGTTGGTCCTGGTGTGAGGTGATGGATGCAGGCAGGAAATGGAGAAGCCAGGTCTGACTGGGACTCCTGCTTCTCAGCCAGGAGGTACGAGCTTGTCCTTGTTGGGATGTTCCTGTGGTGTGTTGTGGTTGGAGCTTGTGTGTCATAGGTCAGAAATCCCTGAACAGGGTGATCTGAGCAGAGCTGGATGAGGGTCTCTGAGGCACCAGAGCAGAACACGTGGAAAAATACCCCAAAGCCCCATTTCAGTCCTATCCGAGGGGCTGCCTGGAGCCTCATGGTGCCCAAGAGCTGCCAATGAGGCCTCTGGACAGGCAGCGCTGCTGGCAGTGTGAAGCCCTTTTCCCCCTCGATCCTCTGGGAGCAGTAGCAGTCAGGAAAGCAGGAAAGCACCTTGCATCCTATTCCTGGACAACAGCATGCTCTGTGCCTGCTAATCCCTGGGCACGGGAGGCGGGCACGCTGCTGCCCCGGTGAGGTGAGGAGGGAATGTGGGCTCGGTGCTGTGGAAGGCATAGAGACCATCCACATCTGTCTGCAAATCTGGACCCTGGGAGAGGTCCCTGTGGTTCCAGGAAGGCAGGACCCTTGTGCCAAGGTAGTGGGGAGCCCTTGCTGCATACCAGGCATGGCAGCCAAGTGCAAGCAGGGCACCCAGCCATGCTCAGCTCAATGTCCCAGTGCTTCTGTGGATGTTTCACTGCAACCAAGAAATGAGCTTTGGGGTTGAGCACTGCCTACCCTGACACTCTGTGGTGTTGGGGTCAGCTCTGGAGCCCCAAAGCAGGCACTTCCCCAGCTCTCTCCCTCAGCACACCACGTGCCTCATGGGGAGATGGGCAGATGGAGAGAGGGAGGATGAGGAGGAGGTGCTCGGCTCGCTCAGGTTGGGCTGTGTGGGGCGGTGCAGGCAGTTCTACCCAGTGCAGGGGACCCTCAAGGGGACATGGGGGTAACCACTCCACAGAAGTTGCTTTTACAGAGGGTTGCAGAGGGGAGCAGTGAGTAACGCACTCATCACAGGGCACGGAGTGTGCGGTGGGGGTGGCCCTGGCCTCCTGCTCCTGTGGCCAAACATGGGACGTGTCCCTTGCTGTACTGAGTGCTGCCTGCTAATGAGCTTTGTTTGCCCACTTTGGTGGAGCCAGTACTTGGTGTTGTGGCCCCCCTGGGTACATGGAAGGGCTGGGGGTCTGTGTGGTTGCTGTCTGGGGGTGCCAGTCTCTCTGCCTGTGGCAGCCTGGTCCCTGCCTGTGTCACATCCACTTGCAGTGGTTTGGAGAGAGACAGATGATGCGATGGTGCTTCTGCGCTTGTGAACTTCCTCTGTGTGTTTCTCAACCGTTTCTTGCAAAAGGTCTCTCGGCAGCAGGAGATGGAGAAGTTCAGGAGATGCCACAGAAGCAGATCCAGTGGTGTTTGCCGTGTCAGTGCTGTGTTCAGCACATGGAGTGCACGAGGCCTCTGCTCCAGGGCTGCTCCCCACAGTTTGGGTGTCACCTGAGAAGCACGGGGTTGCCTCGCAGGTGCCCAGGGCACCTCTGCTCAGGTGCAGGACCAAGCCTCAGAATGAATGACTCATCTGGACGTGACACAAACCAACTCCGTCCCTCTGTGCCTGTTTTGTGGGAAAAACTTGTTCTGGTGTCAAATTCTGCTGCTTTAACCCTGACATGCCTTCAAAGGGAAACACCAAGGCCTGAAGGTGTTGGCTGAGGATGCTGTGGACTGATGCCCTGGGCAAAAAGCCTTTAACTGGGGCAGTCTGGAGAAACTGCTCCTGGTAATTCTGGCCATAGAGATTGAGTAATTCCACACACAGTGGAACATCTGTGGGTACAGCACATACCACTGTGAGTCAGGAGGGATTAACAGCTGCCAAAAATCAGCTCTGGTCTCTGTGAGAGCCAGCTGTGGCCAGAGGGGTCAGAGAAGTTTGTTCTACAGCAGGTCCTCCTGGGAGCATCCAGCCAGAGATTATCCTGCTGGGTCCCAAGGGAAGCCTTGGCACGAGGTGCTGTCCTGGATTTCCCTGAAAGGAGGCTGTAGCCAGGTGGAGGTCATTCTCCTCTCCCAAATAACAAGCAACAGGACGGGAGGAAATGGCTTCAAGTTGTACAGGGGAGGTTTAGGTTGGATATTGGGGAAAAGTTCTTTACTGAAAGGGTAAGAGAGCTGTGCAGGGCAGTGGTGGGGTCACCATCCCTGGAGGGATTTAAAAGATTTGTGGATGTGGCACTTGGGGTCATGGTTTGGTGGGGGCATGGCAGTGCTGGCTTAATGGTTGGACTCAGAGATCTTAGGGCTTTTCCAGCCTAAAAGATTCTGTGATTCCATTAGTCTGGTGTGAGGGATGTGGGGTGCCAGTCCATGTGCTCTCCATGCTGCTCAGCATTACCTGCTCAAACACAGTGATCTCTGTGTGACCATGACACCGGTTCTGGGTGCCACAGCCACCTGTTACCAGCAGGTGGATCTAAGTGGTTCCCCACTTCTCTCCCCATGTGGCTTAAAAAAAATGTTCCTTTAAGCAGTCACCAAGATTGAAGTCTTTCATGAATCTGGTTGCAATAACTATATTAGCATGGGAAGCACTGACAAAATTAACCCCTGTGTAACCCATGGATGTGTAGTGGTGGTTGTCTGGGATGTCACTATCTGTCTGTGCTGGGAGGTGCGGCACAGGTGACTGGATTAGGGACCAGTGCTATGGAGATGCTCCAAAGGCGATGTCTCCCTGTGGTTGCTGCTGAGCAGGAACAGTGCCTGGCTGGCATTGGTGGGGGGATTGGCTGTGCTCTGCTGGCATCACTGGGGCTGGGATTCCATGCAGAAATGGGACAGATCCAGGACAGAAAACGCAGCGTCACACTGGTGATGGGAGCTGGCTCTTTGGAGCACCTCGTTTTGTGCACTTCTTTCTCCTGGCTGACAAAGCCAGGTGGCTGTGGGAGGCAGCCCAGCATGTTGGAGACATGGGCAGCTGGGATGTGCTCCATGATTTATCCGTACAGAGCGCAGCACAGTCGCCAAGCAAAGCTCCGTCCAGCCCCACTGCCGAGCCCTGCGGGCAGAGCGCTGTGCCCGTGGCCACAGCCCGTCACCTGTGGTGCTCAGCCTGTCCCAGGGCTGGGAGAACAGTCGGGAGTCTGGATGTGTGCTGCTGAATGAGACTTGGTCTCTTTTTTTCTCTAGGTGTGGGTGCCCAGGCGGGTCAGGACTTCATTCTGCAGCAGCCCCAGGCCGAGGTGACGGTGGCAGCGGGGAAGATGCTCACCCTGAACTGCACCACATCTGGAACCGCTGGACCAGGTCCTGTGAAGTGGCTGAAGGGCGGGGACACGGGGAACAAGACTGTCTATGATCAGAAAAGGAAGGAGCCCTCCTCCCGTGTGACGAGAGCAGTGGGTGAGTCCGACACAGACTTCACCATCCACATCAGGAACGTTCAGCCTGAGGACACGGGCACCTACTACTGCGTGAAGTTCGTCAAGGGCAACACTGGTGAGGATGAGCCGTTTAAGCGTGGCAGTGGCACAGAGGTGTCTGTGCAAGGTGAGTGGGGCTCCTGGAGCAGCTCCTGATGGGAACCAGCCCAGCAGGCTCTGCTCAGGTGGAGCAGGGATGGGGAAGGGGCTCAGGGCTGGTGCAGGAGCAGAGCCTGCTCTGATGGCCTCGTGCTTCTCCCCACAGCCAAACCCAGCTCCCCGCTCGTGTCTGGGCCTGAGCAGAGAGCGAGGCCGGGGCAGTCGGTGCCTTTCGCCTGCACGACTGGAGGGTTCTTTCCTGAAAAGATTGGGGTGAAATGGTTCAAGAACAAGGACCCCATGGTGGCTCAGCCGCCGCAGGTCACCGAATGGAGGGTGAAAACCTACAACATGTCCAGCACAGTGATGGTGACCCTGCAGAAGGACGACGTCCGCTCGCAGCTCATCTGTGAGGTGCAGCACACCACGCTGCCGGCCCCGCTGCCTGGGAAATACCGGCTCAGCAGAGTCCTGCGAGGTGAGGGCTGGGAGACTCGCTCTGGGGTGGCCTGCTGCTCTGGGGCTGGGGTCCCTGGGAGGAGGACAGGGGTCCCTGGAGCAGGGACAGAGCGCCCTGTGGGCAGGAGCGCCGGGGACACCAAACACCAAGCTCTGCCTGTCTTCCCAGTTTCCCCCAGCGTCGAAGTGCGCGCTGAGCCGAGCCCCGTTGAGTTGAACAAGACCGTGACTTTCACCTGCCTCGTGAAGGAGTTTTACCCAGCAAAGGTGTTCGTTTCCTGGCTGGAGAACGGGATTGAGATAAAGGTGGAGAACGTCTCCCGGCCATTGGAGCTCCCCCGGGGCTTGTTTGAGCTGAGAAGCCAGGTGGAGGTGCAAGCGACGGAGGAGAAAAACGGGTCCACGATCACCTGCACGGTGGTGCACGATGCCCAGGCCCCTGCCAACTACTCAGCCTTCCTGTGGATCTCCAGCCCGGCCCAGGGGGGACTGAGCAAGGGGTTCCAGATGGATAAGGGTGCGTCAAAGCTGCTGGGATGGGGTGCGTGCTAGGGCAGCTGTGTGGTGTCACCCTCTGAGGAAGCTCAACCCCCCATCAAAATCTGGTTGAAGGACCAAATCTCTGTATCAGGGAGTTGGGGGATGTGACAGTGGCAGGTGCCAACCTGTTCCCCTTGGTGCTTCATGCATCACTGGGCCAATCCCAGTTGTGAGGCTGCAGGGACTGGGAGGTACCACGTTCTTGGGCCTTGGTGACCTTTTCATTGATGTTTCAGACGATATGCTCATCTACATCGTGGTGGGCGTGGTCTGCACCGTGCTGGCCCTGCTGGTGGCTGCGATTCTATACCTCATCCGGACCAAGCAGATCAAGGGTAAGGGAGCCAAGTGTGGGGCAGGGAGGCAGCTGCTCCCAGCCCCGTTTTTCCTGTCTTTCCCATGGGTTTCACATTGCCCACTGGACAATAATTCCTGGCAGTGCAGCTGCAGGTCCTGCCCAGTGGGGTGATGGATAGAGCTGCCCAGGTTGTTTGCAGGCTGCGGGGAAAGCTCTGGCTGGTCTAAACCCTGCCCTGCACCTCCTGTGCTCCCCCAGGAACAGTCCTGAATGAAATTGATTGAAACTCCAGGGAATTGCAGGCACTTGCCTCTGGGAAAAGATGTGTACTTGTCCTTGAAGCAGTCTCTGCATGTGTTCTCTGTGCCCAGGGAAATGGGGGTTTTATCTTGTTTCCTGAAATTTTTTTCCAATTTTTTTTCCTAATTTTTTCCTTCTCTTTCATCAGGTAAAAGCTCGCCGTCTGCCAGGTGAGTGAGGTCTCTTCTAGTCACCAGGTAAACTGTGGGAACTCTGAGCTGGACACCTCCAGCCCAGAGAGTCCCTCAGGACTGGGACAGAGCTGTATTCCCAGAACTTGTGAAAGGAAAGGCAAGAGCAGTCTCTGCCCATCTCCCCACCTGGGGTTTTGGGGGTTTTTTGCTTGTGGTGGGGCTGAGCAGGTTCTGGTGGGAGCTGGTCTCCAGCCAGCAGAGAGGCAGCTGGACCAGCACAAGCCAATGCTCAGGACCTGTCTTGCTGGGTGCAGCTGCAAGGACCTTGCCTTGCATCTGACCTCCCCAGCTGCTCCATGACCAGGGAGAGGGCAACAGGACGCTCCATCCATCTGACTGTTTTTGTCCCTCCTTCCAGGTTACATGAGCCAGAGAAGAGCAGCGAGGCCACGACCCAGGTGGGTCATCCTGGGGCTGGGGAGGGAGAGTGGCCGGGAGCCACTGGAGACAGGAGTGGAGGGTGGTGGTTCTCCAGTGAAACATCTCAGTGTCTCCACTCTGTGGCTGGAGGTGGAAGAGAGGCTGCCCCGGGAAGAGGGTAGCCACTTCCAAGAATCTTTTCTACCTCCACCCTTCTTCCTCCTCCTCCTCCTCCCAGTAAAGTCTGGGTTGGTGCTGCCTGAAGAACCAGCTGTGCGATAGCCAGCCAGGCTATTTGTGGAGTTATTTTGCATTTGATGACGCAGCTACGAGCAAAGTCGTGATCAGCAGCAATCTGTCCGTCCCACCCAGGCTCTGCCAGCTCCCGCGTGGGCATCACTGGGCAGTCTGGCCCTGCTGGGATGGAGGGGCTTCAGTGATAGCTCTGGAATTGTGGCAGTGATTTTGAAGCCAGAGCAGGGTGGCAGGGTGGCACGCGATTTGAAGCTGTAGCGCGGGGTAGAGCACAGCTGCAGGGTGGTGGCTGCTGGCATTGTTCCCCCATACAAGCAAGGCTGAGGTGCCCTGGGCCGAGCTGCAGTGGGATTGGCTCCAGAACAGGGCTGTGGGCACAGGGGCATCTTCCCAGAGGAGGAACTCTTGATTCACACAGGAATCCGACCCCAACAACCTGACCTACGCGGACCTGAACTTCGACAAGGAGAGGAAGACCATCCGCCGGATGGTGGAGATGAGCCAGCAGTCAGAGTACGCCTGCATCCAGACCAACCAGGCGCCCAACGGCGACGACAACCTCACCTACGCCGACCTGGACATGGTGCACCTCAGCAAGGCGCCCAAGCGGCCGGCCCCGCGCCCTGAGGAGGCCGGCTCTGAGTATGCCAGTGTCCAGATCACCAGGAAGTGAGCAGCGGCTGCTGGGACCCCCTGTCCTGCGGGGAGCAGCTCTGCTCCTCCCTAAGACTGTTCTCGTGGAAGCACTGGGAGCGATGTGAAAATGCGCTGCGGTACCTGTGTTTTAGGATGGAAACGGAGCCCGCAATACTTGTGGGGGTCTTCTCCCATCCAGAGAGACATGATTTTTGGGGGCAGTTTGGTCCTGGGGCTGCCAGCTCCATCCCTTCAGGACCCCCATCAAGGGTTGCTCAACCTCAGTGTGCCGGGTTTGCCCGCAAGCAGATTGAGCCAGCGGAGCAGCAGCTCCTTGGGAAGCTCCAGCTGGGCTGAGGGGACAGGTACAGTGCCTCCACACCAGCTCTCATGGGGATGCCACTGCCTGGCCCACGGCTCCCCAGGACCAGCAGGGCCCCCACACTGCCTTCTGGGGCTCTGCCACCGCGCCTGGACACCAAACTCTGGCTTTAAAGGAAGGACCGAAGTGTCCGCCTCTCTTCCCAAGTGTCCCTTCTGCGGGACCTCTGTCTCGCCACAAGGCCAAGAGGCTGGAAGGCCATTGAGCTGAGGCCCCCACTCTGCTGTCCAGGGGAGCTCCAGGTCTGGCTCCCCAGCACCGAGCATCCTCCTCATCATCATCTTCCTCTCACAGCCTTGCCCTGCACTGGGACCCACCAGCACTGCCCCAGGCTTGTACAAAGCGTGCGAGGGCCCCCCCAGCCTGGCTCCCCCCGGGAGCTCCCTGCAGGTACCGTGTAACATGTTTTGACTGTTTGACATGTAACTGTTAATTTTTAGAGCTGAAACCCCCAATGTTTTGTGTTGTACGTGGGTGTACTGCTGTGTACTTAACACTAGAATAAGATGTGCAAAATTAAGACCGAGGCCTCAGTAAAGAATCCCCCAAACCCTACAGAGTTTATAAGAGACTTATATGCTCCCCCCACCCCCCACCCCAGCTCTGTCTTGGGGGCCAGGCAGGCTCCCCCCAGCCCACCCATGGGGACAAATGTCTTCCATGTGCCCCCTACCTGGGCCACCGTGTGGAGTCTCACCCTCTGTTGGCTCCTGCAGCAGTGGAAATGCTGGGGGCTTGGGGGCACCTGGGGTCCAGGGGGGTGCTTTGGGAGCAATGTGACTGCTTGTACAGACTTTTTTTTTTGGTTGTTTTCTTTTCTTTTTGCTTGCAAGATATTTTTATAATAAAAGTGAAAAGTCCTGTGCTGCTCCCGCACATCAGCATGTCCCTGTGCTCAGGGGGGTCACCTTGTCACTGGCACTGGGGCTGCAGGGTTGGGGTTGGGGGTCTGTGTGTCCTGCAGCAAGGAGGAGAGGAGGGCTCATCCTGCACAGCCCTGTAGTGTGCGCTGGAGGGAGGGAAGAGGAAGGCATGAGGGCTATGGTGCTGGTTCCCCTGGGCACCATGAGGGAGGGGAGCAGTGCACCCCATGGCCAAGGACTGACCAGGGGCTGGCCCTGCTGCATCTTTAGGTGCAGGGAGCTGAGCTGGAGCTGGGGTGCCCAGACTGGTGTGCAGGCAGGCTGACTGCTGGCTCCAGCCCGTGCTACGAGTGAGCTGTGTGTTCCAGTGATCTGCAGTGACCTCCCCCCTTTCCCAACCTGGAGCTGGTGCCTGGGCTGTGTCTGGGGCATGAACTGTGTCTCACCAGAGCCAGAACTGCCATGTGGGGCTACACAGACACTCAAAAGGGAACTTGCTGCCCAGTCTGGGATTCCTCAGCACTGAGCTGCTGCTGGGGAGGTCATATTTGAGCAGAAAAGGGACAGTTTGCCCCCTGCCCTTGGCACAACTGCCCCTTCCCAGCTGGGGCAGCAGCTGTGATTCCTGAGGGAGTCTCCCCTGCCTGCTGCTGGCAGGATACCTTGCCAGCACCCTACACCCCCCTGCAGCAGGCTGAGCATGGCTGCCCTGCACTTGCTCAGCTGAGATGGCCCTGTCACCCTCAGGATATGGCTCCAGAGGAGCATGGGGTCTCACATTCCTTTTGGCACCCATGGCACAGGAAGGATGCCACTGTGTGCTGCCTGCAGGTCTCACAGCCAGCACCCCTGGCCCATTTGGGCACCCCAATTTGGGGTGCTTGCTCGGCCCTGCAGAGCACCCTCAGCACTCAGCATGGCTTCAGCTTCGTTGGCATCTGCTTTTTATTGACTGCAGGGGGGAGTTGGGTGTTGGGGCATGGGGCTGACCCTGCCTCTAGAGTGGCTCTTGGAGGGGGAGCCCAGGGGCACCAGGTGGGTGCTGGGATTAGTGGGACACTGTGAGAGGCTCGGGGAGGGGAGTGGGGGCTGGGCTCAGCACTGCTTGAGCACCTGGTGATGGTGCTGTGGTTCCACCAGCCACCTCCGCCCATGGCCACGGCAGCCACCTCCCTGATCCTGCCCTGGCTCATCCTTCCCGGTGCTCGGAGCTCACTGCCCTGTACCTCAGCTGTGATGGTGTCCAGACCCTGCTGTGCTCCGGCAGCCACGGGAGGATGGAGGATAAGTGTCCCCAGCAGTACGCCCCCGGGAACCCTGGGCTGGGCCACAGCCACACCGCCAGCAGCCGGAGGAGTGGCACTGTCCCCTCCGTGCACAGGATGGGCAGGTGAACCAGAGAGGGACAGCTGGGGACGGAACTCATGGTCCCCTGGGGGAATGGGGCAAGGGTGACACCAGCCACACCGGGCTGGGCAGGGGACAGGGCTGGGGGCGATGGCACAGTCGGGGTGGCAGTGTGGGGACCGTAGTGCTGCCGTCCCACGCCTGGCTCTATAGGTCTGAGACCTCCCCTGAGTAGGCGCTGGGGTCCTCGTCCGACCGCGTGATCACCTTGAACTGCCTCCGCAGGAAGCCCCCGTAGCGCTTCTGATTGTCCCACTTGAGCTTGGGCCGGATGCGGCGCATGAAGCCCCCGTAGCGCTTGTGCAGCTGCGCCAGCTCCTGCCCCTCGGCCGCGGCACCCGTGGGCTCTTCGTCCCCCTCCCCTGCCGGCTCCGGGTAGTCCTCGGGGGCCGCTCGCTCCCCCGGCTTGCGGCTGAAGCCCCCGAACTTCTTGCTGAGGCCACCCTTGCTGTGAGCGTTCTCGCGGAGCAGGGACAGCAGCTTCGCCTTGGACATCATCTTCATGAAGCCCCCGTAGCGCTTGGCCGGCGCCAGCGGCAGCTCTGCAGGGCCCAGACTCTGCTCCGGCTCCGCCTCATCCTCCTCCGCCTCCTGTGGGGACGGGTCTGTCCCTTCGGCCAAGGCCACCAGCGGGGCCAGGAGCGCCAGCGCCTTCCTGCACATCTCCCACTCGGGGCCGGGTGACACGGAGCCCTGGCATTCCCACAGGCACATCTGCAAGACAGCAGCCGCAGGTGCTCGGATGAGCCCCTGCCTTCCTCCCACCCCGCCCTGGGCATGTCCCCACCCCAAGCCCGGGGGTCCGTGCCCACCGTGCTGCTCAGCTCAGTGAGAAGCCGAAGTTTGCCAACTCCAGCACCCTGGGGTGCCCATGACCACCACACCAGGTGCCACCCAGCTCTGCCACCCTGCACCCGTGACTCTCCACTGCTGTGGCTCCCTGGCTCACGTCCATGTGGGGCCAGCACTCACCAGGGGCTGGACGCTGCTCTCAGCACCGCGGGTCTGGGCTGCGCAGAGGGAGCACTGGGTGACACAGTCGGCAGATGCCACTGCAGACAGGGACAGGCACAGTGCCAGTGCCAGTGCCCGCCGTGCCATCTCGCCCTGCAGACGCTGCCTGGAGAGGGGAAGAGAGCACAGAGCTTGTCACCGTCCCTGTGCCAGCTCTGGGGGGCCACCACCACTCCACAGACACTGGGCACCCACCGCCTCCATCTGTGAGCTGCTCCTGGGGACATACACAGGAACCTGTGCCTGTGCCCATTCCCATGTGACTCACCTCCGGGTGCTGCTCCTGGCAAGGGCACCACAAGATGTGACCCCTTACCCTGGCTGCAGTCTGGTCCTTGGCACAAGCCCAGAGCCAGTCCCTGGTGGCCACCAAGTCACTGTGGGCAGCACCAATGTTGCATCTCATCTCATCTCATCTCATCTCATCTCATCTCATCTCATCTCATCTCACCTCATCTCATCTCATCTCAGTTCCATCCCACCTCTCCTCTCCATCTCTCTTACCATACCATTAGAAAGAAAAGTCCCTTTTTTCCCCAGCATTGGGTTTCTCTGTGATTGCCACGTCTGCATGGCGCAGGCGGATGAATCACCAGCTCTTCCCCTTGGCCTTGGGGAAAAGAACCTCAGCAAACGGAGCTGCGGTGGCGAGTGGATGGGGTGATGCCATGGCCCAGTGTGGACTCACCCAGGCTGCTGTACCCCACGCCAGTGCAGCCTCATCTCCCCTCCCTCCCACCTACCAAGTCTGCTGGGCTGGTGCTTCAGGAGAAAGGGGGAAAAAGGACTCTGGGTTCAAGCCTACCTGCAGACCAGGATCGCCATCCTCCAGACATTTGAGGGCCGTGGTGGAGCTTCTGGCCTCTGCAGACGAGGACACTGTGCTCAGCTGGGAGAGGGGCTCTGCAGGTGGCAGTGCTAAACCTGACCCTGAGTGAGGCTGGAGGCCAACCCCGGCTGCAGTGCCACTGGATCACAGTGCCACTGGGACCATGATAGCCAGAGTAAGAGCCAGCCCCAAAGGGGTGCACTGGCTGCAAGGCCCTGCCTGCCTCTGCTGCTGCTTTTATCTAGGGTGGGTAAGGCATGACCCAGAGGGATCTGTTACACATTCATGACGCATATTAGAGACTATTGTGTTCTCCAGCAGTAGCTGCTAATGTACTGTAATTGGTACTGATGAAGAATTGTTAATGCCACAGTATTAATTCATGCTAGATTAAAATTTAATTTGAATTATCTGCACCATCGTGTGTCGAGCTGTCTGCATTCCTTGGCTGCACAGCCACCAGCTCCGTGAATCCTCCCAGTGCCCTGGCAGCGTGGCAGGGATCAGGGTGGCAGCTGCCCAGGATGGCAGGGGCACAGCAGGACCTCAGCCAGCCCTCGACACTGAGACATGGGGACAGTCCCTTATTACATCAGAGCCACCGAGGAGACAGCACCGAGGAGCGAGGACATGCCAGCCGCACAGGTAGGTGCCAGCTGCAGCTAGGGGGAATGAAGCTCCCAAAAAGAGCTGACAGCTGCTTCGCAGGAGCCCCACCGGGAACCTTGTGCCTCCCTTTCCCCACCCGCCTCCCCTCCCTTGCTCCTCTGCTGCCAGTATCCCGGTATCCCCGTGGGTGCCGCCAGAGCAGCACGCAGGGACAGCACCGGGGATGTTCCCACCGGGAACAAGCTGCTGGTCTGTCTGACACTGCACAGTTCAGACCTCTGGCATTCTGGACACAATGTGTCCCATCCCTGTCACCCTACTGCAGACAGAGGATTTCACGGCACTCAGGGGAGCTGCAGCTCTCCGTGCACAGCGTGGCCAAGGACGCCCTGGGACACCCCACTGCAAACGTACTGTGTCCAGGTGGTGCCACAAACGTCCTGGCAGTGCTCTGCCTGCTCCTGAAGCTGGGATAAGGAGGACTGGCAAACCGGGAGCAGGAAAAGGGGAAGAAAGCAAAGGGCTTTGGACAAAAGAAGAAAGAAGCAGCGGGGAGGAAAAAGTGAAAAGAACACAAAGGGGGGAAGAAGAAAAGCAGAGTTTGAGCTCAATCCTGTGTTACCTGGAGGAGCCCAAGGCTCCGGAGCCATCCCTCCTGCAGGAACACCTTGGAAGGATTGTGGCAGGGTCTGGCAATGCCAACACTGAGTCCCAGCCTCTGTGGCCACTCTCAGAACATTCTACCTGTGCCAGGTGCCTGCCGGTATCCCTTCCTTCCCTGTCCCATTTCCACTGGAGTCTTCAAAGACCAGGCTTTGCTTTGGAAAACCCCCAAGCTGAATCCATGCACCCCAGGGGCCAATTACAGACCTGGTGACCCAAGCAGGGATGGGGAATCGGGACTGTGTGCCGGACAGCAGGGACTGACCCCATCTTGACTAAGCTGTGATTATACCTAATGAAGGATGTGAACAGCTCTCCCAGACTGAGCAGATCCCTCCTCCCATACAGGTCCAACTCCACAGGTTTGGATCCTGCACATATTTCTGGCAGAGAAGAACAATCAACCTTCCAGCAGCTCCTTTCCTCACCTCTAAAAATTTCTTGGAAACACTGTCAGGACAAGGCTTCTCAAAAAAGCTGGTAACTTTTGGAATAGAATCACTCAAAACTCAGCACTGCAGCCACACTGCTGCTTAAGCCAAGAAGGGGCAGAGAGAACCCCCCATCCTCTGCTCACTCCCTTTGCCCCTCCAAGCCCTGGGTGATTCTGCTGCCAGGATGTCAGGCATGGCATCAGCACGGAAATGAACCCCAGCAGAGCTCCGGACAGCTGTTCATGGGCTCTGAAACCACTCAAGGGACAAGAGTGACCTGCAGCCATGTGGAAGCTCCCCAAAATAACACAAGTCCAACCGCAAGCCACTCTCAGCAGTGCGGCTCAGGGGGTGTTCTTAAACTGTTGCTTTTTGGGGAGCAAGAGCGATCCCCTGATTGTGCCCACGCAATGGAAGGGGGATGACAACCCCGGCAGCCCTACCTGCCGCTGCTCCCCGTCCCGCCGAGCCCCCGCTTCGCCAAGTCAGGACGGGTCGTGGCTGATGGGTGTCCCTCCAAGGGCGTCAGGCTGCGCCAGTCATCGGTGGCAAGGCCACACTGGCAGGTGGCTCCACGGTGCTGCCCGGGTTGTCCACCGGACTCGCCGCCGGCTGCCTCTCATCCCGCTTTTATGGCCACGGAGTCTCCTCCTGCGGCGGGGCCCGGCTGTGCGCGGCGGCAGAGCCAATCGGGGCGAGGGAAGCTGTGAATAATCAGCCCCGCAACATCCCCGCCACCTCCCGAGCAGGCTCGCCCGCACCGCCGAGGCCTCCCCGCAGCCCGCGGCCGCCCCGGGAACCGGGGAGCACATCCCACCGCTGCGGCTGCATCACTCGGAGACTTCCGTCGTGCCCAGCCTCGGTCCTCGGGGCCGAAACGCGTGCCCCAAACAAGGAAGGTGGCAGAGGACTGGGATGGGGTCTGTCCGTCTTCCCACACAGCTGCGTCCCAGCAGGGTTTGGCTGCTGGGGGTGTGAATCCAGCTGGACACCAAATTTAAATCCTGTCCAAGAAGGATGGAGGGGGAAAGGTTGAAGCCCTGACCTCCTCTCACGCTGCTCCCCAAGCTGGGGAGAGGCACCGTCCTCGTGGAGAGGCTAGGGAGAGAAGTGAGCCCACCTAAAGCTGCTGGGAAGGGAGACAGGGTCTTCATGCCCCGGGAAAGGGATGTCCCAACCCACCCAGCCTTGCTGCTGTCAGGTGAAAAAGCCTTTGCATAGAAACCCCCCAACCTCTGCAATGCCAGGGCTCAGAGCCACAGGGTTCAGCCAGCTCCCCATCTCCCTGAACCCCCTCCTCATGAGGGCAAACACAGAGATGAGCCAAAGAGGCAGGGGGAGCTGGGTGGGAGGAAAAAGACACCCCCACTTTCCCCACTCAGCCCTGATTCCTGTTCTCACACATTTCCACGTCTGATTTGGGAATAAAGGAGAACAACACTGGGGCAATGACAGGCAATCCCTGAACCCCTCCACCACTGTCCCACAGCACCATGTCACAACAGACGTGTGGGATGGGGGTCTGAAGTGCAGACTCCATAGGACATCCTGCGCTGGCCCCCACACCCCTGTGGGTGCAGACACATCCCCTGCGTCGCTGGCAGTGCAGCCAGTCCTCTTGCCTTGAAGACGGAGCTATTTTTATCGGAGCTCAAGAGGGATGTTTCCCAGCAACCTGCTGTTCTCCCAGCTCGAACACCAGCTGCTGGACCTGGTGCCCCCTTGCTCAGCCCTCCCAGCACTGGTGAGGGAAGTGGGGGCCATAGACACAGCTGGGACCCTCTGCTGGGCACCCAGCAGCCACGGCAGCCTGTGCCTGTGGTCCTCCCTCAGGGCTGGTGATCAGGTCCGTCGGCATCCCCCTGCTCCTTGAAAAGCAGGCGGGACCCCACGGCTTTTGTTTGGAGGTGGATTTTAACTCATCCAGGCTGGGGCTGTGCCAACACGGAGGGACCAAGGGAGCAGGGCATGGGGTGGGGGGTGAGGGCAGAGCCCTGCATCCTCCTCAGGGCCAACGGAGGAACCCATCCCTCCATCCCTGGTGCTGCAGCGAGGGGGGATGGAGCTCAGGCCCCGAGGGGGCAGAGAGCGGCCACGGCCCCGCCTCGCTGTGTCGGGGTGTGCTGGGCTGTGCAGGCACAGAACAGAGCTGAGAAGAACAAAACGCATCTGCAAACTACCTCAACACCCTGGGCGAGGGGTTGTGGGCAGCCCTCGGGCAGTTTAACCCTTGCTGCTGGGACTGATGGCCGTGCGAGCACCACAGACACAGTGGGGCGGAGTATTTCTACACCCAAGCCATTATTTTTATATGAATATGTATATATGTGTATATGTATATATGTATATATGTATGCACCCAGCGGCCTGGGGTGCAGTCACCTCCCCGCACAGGGTAATTGCACACGAGGGAGATGTGTTAGAGATTGAGCAAATCCCAAGGACACAGAGGGAAATGTCGTTTGGAATAAGGTTCCTTCCCTTTGCTCCGGGTGGGAGGTCGAGTTACTCCTGTCCCCGGAGCAAAGTGCCACAGATCTACTGAGCTGGGTAAGAGGGTCCTCCATGGGTCCACGGCGTGGAGGGCGACAGAGTCCTCCGGGAGAGGAGCTGGGAGCCAGCCCACCCACCAGCAACTCAACTTAATATTCATCTGTCTCTTCCTAATGGGAAAGTGTCTCTGAGTCACACTGACATTTCCCTGGGACAATGGTAATTAAGTACCTGGGTAAGTGAAATGTGCGGTAATAGAAAAGTTAACTTTTCCTAACTACATGAGTGAAAGGCGCGTTCGGCGAGGAGGGGGCCGAGCGTGCCAGGCACCCGCGGAAGCAGGTGGGAGTTAATGTCAGCTCACGTCACACGGCGCTGCCACTCTGGCCCTGAGCCCCCAGGCCCCCCCCGAAGGACTCTCCCCCAGACCAGACAGCGCTCCCCACCCCGGGATGGGGTACATCGCCCCTGCAGCTCGTACACGCTCTGCCAGCCGCCGGGGCTGTCCCCAAGCAGAGGGGCCGCGACCCAGAGCTGCCGGCGGGAGCTTCCCCAGGAAGGCAGTCGCTACGCTGCGGATGCTCCAGCACGGTCCGCTTTATCCCGTTCGGGAACAGGGCTTTTCCAGAAACTCCCAAAACGTTTGCACTCCTGCCTGGCCTTGCCGTAGGCAGGAGAGGGAGGTGTTCAGACGCATTTTGTGGGACATGGGGAGAAACACCGGGTGGGCGATGCCCGGGGTTCTGCTCCAAACCGCCCGCGGGAGCTCCAATCGAGCGCGACCGCACCGGAGCGAACCTCCGGCAAAGGGAGCAGCGGAGCAGGGGGCGGTCACTGCTGCCCAGGCGGGCACACGGTGACCTCCCGGCGTGGGCAGGAGGCACAAGTGCCACTCGACGGCGGTACGAGAAGCGGCGCTCTCGTAAACACGGCGAGTCACGCCGCTGCCACCGTCCCCGTCGCTCCAGGCACGCAATGGAAACCGGCAGCACAGGGCTGCGGCACGACCCCCGCAGCCTCCCCCGAGGCGAAGTGGCTCCATTTAGAAACAAATTGAGGTCAAACCACTTGCAGGAGCTGCAGCCGGAGCCGTGACACCGCAGGGCAACCCCGCGTTAGAGTCGCCGGTGGCTCCGGGGGTCGCCGTCCCTTCCCCGGGGGAGCAGCGTGACGCAGCGGGGAGCTGCTGAGGCTGCGTGATGGCAGCGGCACATGGCTCAGCAGTGGGTCAGGAAATCAGGGAATTTTGAGAGCTCCTCCGTGAACCGGCTCTGCAGACGCTGTCTTTGACCGGCCGCAGTGCCCGCTGCCAACGGCACCGCGCGGGGGGCAGGAAAAGGCGGGAGAGGCGGCTAAAAAAGTACATTTTACGGGGTTGGATCGCCATTCCCTTCCCAAATCCACGAGGAGCGAGACGGCGGCGTGCAAAGCCCCGAGCCCGGAGGGCTGCCAGCCACCAGCAGCGCCAGGAACAGGATGAGACCCCCGGGCAGCCCGGAGCGGACGGATACTCGTGATGCCCACGGCTCGGGGGGTGAAAAGCAATTTGGGGACGGTGCGTGGGACAGGAACCTCTGTGGTTCACCCCACCTGCTCGCAGGAGAAATGCCACCAAAGCAGCGAAGACTCAACTCCGCGGGACACGGCCATCCCGGGGGGGCACACTGCAGCCCCGCGATCTCTCTCCGGCCCTAGCCGCCCCTCGGGGTCCCGGTGTAGGGCGGTCGCCGCGTCCCGCTCTTGGTCACCAGTGCCCGTCCCACCACACGGACACCCGGTGGGTGCCGCGCCGCTCCACGCCACCCTGGGGTGCCCCCAAAACACTCGGTCCCGGCCCGCAGGGCAGCGGGATCCTCATGGGATCGCAGCCACTTTCCCCGGGAACTTCCAGTTGGAAACTCCCCGGTGATGCCCGGCAGCGGGGTCGAGCAGCCGGGGTGAGCGCGGCGCCCGGGAGGGGCCCCCGAATGCTGCCGGAGCTGTGAAACCGCCCCCGAGCCGCGTGCCCGCCCTTCCCGGTGCGGTTGCACAGCGTCGGTTCGCCGAACATGCAGCACCGCGCGGCTACCGCTGGCGCAGCGGGTCCCGGGGATATACCGGGTCCCGAGGATTTATTGGGTCCCGGGGCACCACCCCCTCCCCGGGGGAATCACCTCCCTGACGGCACCACCTCCCAGCCGGGTCATTACCTACAACGTGCGCACCGCCCCCCTCCCCGGTGCCCCGAGCTACTGCGGGCGCACCGTGTCCCGGAGCATCACTGCCCAGGCGGCATCACACACAGCCCTCCCGGTGCACCCGGACCCCTTGTACCGCACGGCTACCGCCGGTGCACCGCTCCCCCCACCCACCCCGGGGCATCCCGCCCTCCCGGTGCACCGCCCGTCCCGGGGCGGTGGGAGGGGGCTGCTGGGGGCGGGTCACCCCCCG
>VZSE01010995.1:882339-907872 GCA_013398275.1 Promerops cafer | reverse complement strand
CGGCGGCGCCGGCGGCCCGCGGTACAGCCTGCTGGCCGAGATCGGCCGCGGCGCCTACGGCGTGGTGTACGAGGCGGTGTCGGGCCGCAGCGGCGCCCGGCTGGCGGTGAAGCGGATCCGCTGCGACGCTCCCGAGAACGTGGAGCTGGCGCTGGCCGAGTTCTGGGCCCTGACGAGCCTCCGGCGGCAGCACCCCAACGTGGTGCGGTTCGAGGAGTGCGTCCTGCAGCGGCACGGCCTGGGGCAGCGCATGAGCCACGGCAACAAGCGCAGCCAGCTCTACCTGCGCCTCGTCGAGACGTCCCTCAAAGGTACCGGCACCCCCGGCACGGCCCCAGCGCCCTCCTGGGGCACCTCCCGGGCTGCCCTCCCACGCCCAGGGCCTCCAGGGTCCCTGTCCGTGGCGCCCGTGTCACCCATCCCTACCCCTGAGCACCTGGATCTGCCACCTCCCTGCTGCCATCAATGACCCCCACACCCAGATCCTCCTGTCCCGCTCCCAGGTTACAGTCCCAGAGCAGGTGACTGCTGGGATGCTCTATGCAGGACATCCTGGTTTTGTCTTCCTTCTCCATGGACACAATACCCGCACCTCAGGCACTGCTGCTGCCCTTGCTTGCTCCCCATCACCCTATTGCTCAAATCCCTCCTGGGCATTGCCTGTGCTTAAGAGCACCCAAAGCTCCCCCCCAGCTCTCAAAATGCCCTTCTTCCCATCTTGACTCACTGCTTTTCCAGCTTAACCACCCCTGGGCTCTCTCTGCTGTGCCTCTGAGCACCCATCACCCCTGGACTCTTGGGCTCCTCTCTGGGGTATCTGCTCTAGTTTTGCTCCCATCTCTGTCCTGTCCCTGCAGGGCTCCCCCACAGGGTGTCTTTGCTGCCACTCACCCTGAACACACCTGAGGGACCCTTGTTCTGGACCCTGTCCCCCCATGCTATGCCATCCTCTCCACTCTCCCTTTCCTGTATGATGCTCCCAGGAAACTATTCCCTAAGCCCCACCCATGTCTTGCAGCAATACCAGTGGGGGCCCTCCATGTGCCCTTCAGTCCCACCCCCAGGTCTGAGGAGCCCTGTTGCCACCTCCAGGCTCAAACCTAATCCTTGGGGAACATCCCTGTGTGCTGGTCTCCTGGCCAGCACTGACTCGTCCTCCCTTACACCCCAAATCCTGAGGCTCCATCTGCTACCCTGACCTGTGCCACAGCCCACACACATCCCTTGGGGACCTCCACAGCCTGTGCCTTAATCACTCCAAGGGGACATCTCCCCCTGTCTGCCTAGTGTACTGTCCCATCTCTGAGCACCCCAAGGCTGCAGCCTGTTACAGCTCAAGGTCTCTCAGCTTTAGGACTGTCCCTGTGTCCCCCCCATTGCTGGCTCTATGGGAACAGCCCTGGAAGCACTAATGCCTGTAGCCTGGGGTGATACCCCCAATTTCTCCTGGGGTCCCTCAGCAGCATCACGGGGCTATCAGGGTTCACCTTGTCCTGTCACAGCCGATGGTTGTGACGGTGACATCTCCAAAATGCTCCCTCCCTCCCTTTGCTCCCTTGGCTGCTTGTCAGACCCAGCTTTGCCAATGTGCTGTAAAGATGTGGAAAAATACAGGAGCCCTGTGCCCTCAATGCCCCTGTGCCCCCCAGCCTGCTGTGAGCAGAGCCAATCACCCCAATCCTTCCCTCCCCAAACTTTTGTGCCAGGATTCCTGTCAGCTCCTTGGGGTGCTCAGTCTCCTTGAGCCCCCAGTGCAGGCAGCCCCAGAGCCTGTACCAGGCACAGAGTTCATGCAGAGCTCCTGAGATCCATCCTCTGAGCAAACCTGTGTCTCTGACTGTCCCTGCCTTGCCCGTCCCCTCTGTATCCCAGCTGGGTGGACATGTCCAGACGTGCCTGGCTCTCCCCATGAATCCCAGCTCCTGCTCTTCCTTCACACAACCACCCAAGGGAGGCTCCCTGAGAAGGGCAGTGTCCAAATTCCTGTACAGCCAGGGCACACAGCTCCCCGGGAGAGGAGCCAACTCTCCCCTTTGGGTGTGTCCAGCTGTAGCAGGAATGGGGGTCCTGCCCCGCTCTGTCATGTTGCACACCCTGAGGAGAGGTGGCTTGGCTTGGGGAAAGCTCTTGGGTAGCTGGAGGTGCCCCATCTCCAGGTGGGGAAGGAAAACCCATAGATGCCCCATCTCTAGGTGGGGGTTGAGCCTCCTGAATTCCCAGCAGTGGGAAGGGCTTTGCCTGCCCTGGTCCTACAGCAGCGCCTCAGAGGGGAGCAGAGCTGGGCTCTGCATCCCCAGCCTGGACAGGAGTAGTTGGACTCCCAAAGACTCCTCTCCGTCTGCCTGGCTGCCCTGGGGCTGTGTTGTGCCAGGCAGCCTCTGCTTGCTGCCTTCCCAAGCCTTGGGTCTGATAGACATTTCAAAACAAAAGCTGGAGCTGGATGAGCCCTGCAGGTCTCCTGCTCTCCTTCCCTGCCGGCAGCAGAGCTGGAGCTGCGGCGGTGGCCGTGGAGCTGTGCTGCCGTGCCATTCTGCACGACCGCAGCTGGGCTATTTACGGGCCAGCGCAGATGCTGTGCCAACGTGCCGGGGCTCAGGGCATGGCGGGGATTAATCCGAGACTTTCTGAATTGAGAGCACAACTGTCGGGATACCGGGAGGGGTTTGGTCTCAGCCAGGGCGCAGAGCCTGAACTTTTATCATTGTAACGAGATGTGGAGTAATTAAATTTAAGGGCAGGGTGTGAAAAGGAGGGTGAAAGCTTGGCGCTGAGCTGGAGGAGGGGCACTTACCCGTGCAAAGTGCTCAGAGCCCTGACACAGGAGCACTTCCAGTACTTCTGCGCATGACGTGCCCCTCATCTTTCCAATCTAGAGCAGTGACAGAGCAGCCTTAAGTGAATAGGTGTAAAGTGTTGCTTCCTGTTCCTCCCATGTCATCTGTGGGGCCATCAACCTGCCACCAGCACTCAGCCTCACTCATGGGCTGCCCTGGCATCACCGATGTGTGTTGCCATCATTCCAACTGCCTGGAATTCTGTGCTGCCAGCTCCCGTCTCTCTGGTGCAGCCTCCTTGCACAGAGGGAGTCAGAGGTTACATGTGGTGGTGTGCACTGGGAGGCTGCTTCTGCTCTCACTGGATTTTTATTTCCCCTGTGAAGCTAAGCAAATTAGCATGCTGCTAATGAGCTCCCCAGGATGGGGTGGGGGAGGTGTGTGTGTGCTGCTGGAAAGATGGAGTGTGAGTTTGTGCCATCCTGTGTTTGGGCAGGGAGCACATGGGATGCTGGCTTGGTGATAGAGAACAGGTCCAGCCTGTCATTGGCATCTCCTCAGCTCTTGACTGCTTGTCTTCAGTTTGCTAACATCTCATCTTTAGGGAGCGTCTTGCCAGCTCTTTATGTTTAAAGCTGTTTGTTTTGAAGGCAGGAAGATGATTTAACAACTAAAACACTTTCAGATTATAGAAAGAAAATGAGGAAATATTACTTTTGGCTTAAGACTCTACTCGCAATGCTCCACCCAAAGTGAAGTGCCTGGTGCTCACAGCTACTGCTGGATCCCCGTCATCTTTCCTGCGTTTGCTGAGGTGCAGGGGCCAAGTTTTAAATCGGAGCTTTCCTTATGCTAAAAACAAACCTTGGCTTGTCAGAGCTCACAGGTCCTGGCTGCTGCTGAGCCAGTGTTTGAGCCACTTCCCATGGGAAGGGGCTGCCAGCAGTGCTGTGTGGATGCTCCCACCTGGCTGTGTGTGAGGGATGTGGGGCTCTGCCGTGCTCCCTGCCATGGTTTCATTCCTGGCAGAGAAGAGGCAGGCACTCCTGCTCCCTGTGTTGGGGCTGTATGGCTGCAGAGGGGAGCAGGAAAGCCGAACCCTGTGTCCTGCTGTGATGTTCCTCAAACAAATCAAAGTGGTGGCAGCTCTGTGAGCTGGGGCTGTCCTGGCTGTGCCGGGGTCTCTGCTCCCAGGACAAGCAGCCTCTCCTTCAGTTCCCATGCTGCCATGCCAAAGGTGGCTTGCACCAGAGAAGCTGCTTTTCTTGGTCAGCATTTTGGTGTCCAGAGCCAAGCTGTCCTGTGCTGCTCCCACCTGGTCCTTGGGCTTTCATGGTGAGCCTCCTTCCAGCCAGATGAGACCCCCAAAGTGCACCCAGTACTCTGTGTAACTCCACCCTGTTCTTTCATCCCCCAGGTCTAACCTTCAGACCTAATCTCAGCAAAAGATTGCTGAGGATGGGGAGGTGCAGCCAAACCCTTCTGTTGTGCAGATTTCCATTTCCATAGCAGTAGCCATGGATACAGACTGTTTGTGCAAATAACCAATATTCCCACCCACACCGACTGCTGACCAGTGCAGCCCAGGGCTGGGTGTCCCTGGTAGTCCTTGGCTTTACCTGCTGCTGGAAGATTTTTGCTTTCCCAGATGCTCTCTAGGGCTTTGCTCAAACAAAACCCAACTTTGTCAAATGGGTGGAGTTATTTGACTGCTTTCAAAAACACTTGAGTTCAGCTGTGGGACTTTTTAGCTGTGGCAGAGGTGAGTGATATCCTCCAGCTTCTCTCTTATGGTGCTTGAGGATTAAAAAAAAATTAAATTTCTAGAGCAAAATGATGCTCTGGTGGTTTGTGCAGGCCCTGCCAATCACCCGGGTGCTCTCTGGAGGAGACTTGGGGTCTGACCGTGGGGTTTGCATTCCTGGCATCAGCTAATGGGGATGGGTCTGTTGCCAGTGCTCCCTGGGGCATCTTGGCATCCCTGGGGAGCACCAGTGGCAGAATGGTCCCGTTAGCTGATATGATGCCAATGATGCCGTTGTGTTCTTCACATGTCTAATTGATGTGCAAGAGAGTCCTTCCTTAGGCAGGAGTTTTATGGAGTAAAACCTGAGGTGCTCTGAGCTTGAGGAGCTCAGTTTGATGTCTGGTGAAGGAAGAAGCTGTTTGGGGTGTTATACTGAGTAGCAGGAGTACTTACAGTCACAAGTGTAGCTGAGCTTACCCTCAGCAAATGCTGTTTGCAGCTTGGACCTCCAGTTCCCTCTCATTAAAGACTTGTTGGTACTTAATGAAAGCTGGATGAAGTGGCAGAGTTTCCCCAGCACAAATGCAATCCTTAAATGCACAAATTTAGTCTGGGAAGACCCAGTGGGCCATAGGGCTTGGACAGTGGTATGAACACTCTTGGCAAGACTGTGCTGGCACAGTGTTAAGGGCTGTGATTTACTCCCTGTGTGCAGTTCCAGTAAAGTGTATGGAACAAGCCAACCTTTGCCCTCCTGCAGCAGAGCTTAGGTGGGAGAGGAGGCATTCACAGAAGTGATTTTTTTTTTTTTCCTGTAGACTCACTGCTAATTGTGCTTTTAGCCTCTGCTGCTTTGGCTGTCAGAGCCTGGGGAGAATGGCCTGATGGTGGGACTGACGAGGATGTGTTCTCTGCACTTTGCTGGGAGGAGGTCCCTGAGCTGGTTCCCAGCACTGGGTTTGGATAAACATGGTGCTGCTGTGTCGTGCTCAACAGGATCCCAAAGATTTGAAGCCACAGCAGTGCCAGCATCACTGCTGGTGCCCTGCAGTGCCATAGGTGTCCCAGTCACATTCCCAAAATTTTTGCTATCCACATATACCAGGCCTGTTCCTCAGCCATCCTCGGTTAGTATGGACTTTGAAATGTGTCTGAAAAACCCCACTCTTTTATCCCTTTTGGTCAGGTGAGAGGATCCTGGGCTATGCAGAGGAGCCTTGCTACCTGTGGTTCGTCATGGAGTTCTGTGAAGGGGGAGACCTCAACCAGTACGTGCTGTCCCGAAGGCCCGACCCAGCCACCAACAGGAGCTTCATGCTGCAGCTGACCAGCGCCATTGCCTTCCTGCACAAGAACCACATTGTCCACCGGGACCTGAAGCCAGACAACATCCTGATAACTGAGAAATCTGGCACCCCTGTGCTCAAGGTGGCTGACTTTGGGCTGAGCAAGGTCTGTGCTGGCCTGACTGCTCGGGGCAAGGAGGGTGGGCATGAGAACAAAAATGTGAATGTGAACAAGTACTGGCTGTCCTCGGCCTGCGGCTCTGATTTCTACATGGCACCCGAGGTGTGGGAGGGACACTACACTGCCAAGGCTGACATCTTCGCCCTCGGCATCATCATCTGGGCCATGATTGAGAGGATCACTTTCATTGACGCCGAGACCAAGAAGGAGCTGCTGGGGACTTACATCAAGCAGGGGACCGAGATTGTGCCCGTTGGGGAAGCGCTGCTAGAAAACCCAAAGATGGAGCTGCACATCCCTCAGAAACGCAGGACTTCCATGTCTGAGGGGATCAAGCAGCTCTTGAAAGACATGTTGGCTGCTAACCCACAGGATCGACCTGATGCCTTTGAGCTTGAAACCAGAATGGACCAGGTTACATGTGCTGCTTAAATTCAGGGCAGGGCACCGCTGTGCTTTGCAGCTGGGTAAGTGATTCACACTTTTTGTCTTATTTCTCTCGGCTGTACTGGCCCAATAGTGCACTTTGTAGTGACACAAAGGAGTCTTTTATGTTCCTAGAGCTATTTCTATAGTGACTCATCAGAGCACTGCTCCTGAGGTTGTTTTCACCTATTCTACTGCAAAAATAAAGTAGAGGTGAGAAATGGAATTAGCAGCTGCACATCCTGTCACTGCCCAAGGGCCCAGTGGAGCTGGAAGGGCTGGGCAGGAGCCTTGTTCCTCAGAGGTCCTGGCCAGTGGCTGAGACAGGCTGGGGCACAGCAGAGGCACCTGCAAGCACTTGGTATAAGCTTTGGTGACATCTGTCTCTCTCAGGGTCAGGGAAGGATCTGCCAGTTCTGCCTCCTCTGCTGTGTGATGTAATTTCCACGGTCTGTGCTGGAGCTCTATCTAGCACCATCCCCCTCCCCTGTGACACTTGGACAGGACACCTCGGGGCCCAGCTGGCTCAAGTGGCACATCTGTCTTGGCACAGAACTCTTTGCTTTCACCTACAAGGCACGTGGGTCCATCCTGTGGCTCTGTTTCATTTCCCTGTTAAAGGCAGGACTTCCCTTTGGTGTAAACGTCAGTGGCCCAAACCCAGGAGGTGCTTTGGTCTCCAGCATCTGTGTTTGCAGACCTGTGTCTACTGAGGAAGGAAGCTTAAAAACAGCTCTGCTCAGACTGAGTTCAGCTCTGTCCAAACAGAGTCCCCTCCCTTCTCCCCCCCTGCTAAACAGTCTCAGGCTCAGAGGTCCTGATCCTGAGGCCTGGGTGGTCATACATGGTCTGGAGGGACCCCCCAGGGATGTGGTTTAGCTGGCAGTGTCACTCACCAGTGACACAGAAGGACTGGGAGGTGTTGCCTACATGGCAAAGCTGTCTGTAAACAGGAGCTGTTACTAGGGATTCTCCCAGCCAAACATTTCAATGAAACTGAAGAATTACAGATTACCAGGGGTGAGGCTGACATCTTTCCAGCCCACATCCTTTCTCAGGCTCCTGCAGAGCTGCCTGCCCATCACTGGTCCCAGGAGATCTTTGACAGCCTGCCTGTGTCAGGTGCTGGCATCACAGCTTGGACCCGGCCCTCACCTCACCCCAAAACCACACACAGCCAGCTGGACCAGAGCTGATCATGGATGCAAGAGGGCAAAGAGGGAGGAAATCATATCCCTGGCCAGCACTCACCAGCCCTCAGTTGATGGCTGTGTGCTTGTCCAGCTCTGAGAGCAAGCCTCCAGCAGCAGGCGGTGGGGAAGGTGGAGGTATTTTGGCAGATTTTGCTAAAACCCCTCATTGCTGCCCCCTGAGGGTTCCTGACCTTATGGAAAATGCTGTGGTGCCTGACCGCCCCCCCCCCGCCCCGTGTGCCCAGGTACACTCTGTGCTGTATGTAGAGAAATAGGGATGGAAATTAAAAGACCCATTGGGTGGGTCTTGTTCTTCTCTGTTGGTTTGTCCAAACTGGTCCACAGACCATCCCCTCTGCACTCTTCCACACACAAAATATTTAACACCCATCTCAAGTGCGAGTAGGTGATTCAAGCACTGCTGCCTGGGGCTGGATACTGGTCCCAGTGCAAGTGTGGGCTGGGGATTAGGGTTGGGGGAGTGAATCTTCGGAAATGTGAGCCCTTAAGATGGGTGTGCTCCAGCCCCGGGGCAAGAGCAGACACCCTGCCTTGTGCCCCGGGGCGAGGGCACAGTGGGGCTGTGGGAGCAGCTCTGCTGCACGTGGAGGGTCAGGCTGGGCTCTGCCATCTGCGCTGGCTCTGAGCTGACACGATGATGCTGCTGCGTTATGCAACCAGCCCCTGCCCTCGGGGGAAAATTCATCCTGCGCAGATCTGCGGAATAGTACATGAAGGGATAACAAACACCGAGGGGACAGTCCTACCCCGCGGCTGTTTGCTCAAACCCAGCTGCCTTCTGCAGCCCCCCCTGTACTCCATCCATGAGTCTGCACCCAGCTGCAGCAGCCAGGGATGCTCTTACATAACCCAACCTGGCACATGGAGCGTGGTCGGTTGGCCCAGATAGAGCCCAGCACCAGCCATATGCTCCCCGCAAACCCAGAGTATTCCTCCGCCTCCCTCGTGGGGCAGCCAGAATATTTGGTGTGCTTTGCTCTGTGGTTTTCCTGGTGAAGCTGTACATTCAAATCAGCCTTCTTCTGGCTGCTATTAAATGCAAATCTTAAATTGGAAACCTGCTTGAGAAGCTTAAAATGGGATTTAGAGCAGAGCCTGAATTCTGCTCTCAGGTAATTTTAGTTGACCGAGAAACTCACGTAACCTCTTCCAACTTATTTGTGGCACTGGCGTGTAGCTTTGCTATGCTGGGTCATGCAGTGGGTTCTTCCCCAGGACAGTTCAGACCTGCTCAGCCTTGGTTCATGTCATAACCTGGAAAACTGTAACCCTCCCTGACCCAGGGAATTGGAGTTTTGCTTATTCTTTGCTATGCCACTGACCTCTTCAGATTTCGCTTCATGTCTCAGCAACTTCGGCTTTAGTTCTGCCACGGATGCTGTGTGCACCTGAGAGCCTCATGCTCTGTTACCCTTCCAAAATGCAGATAGGAAATGTCAGTTCTCAGACAGGAGAGTGGTTTTGGCTTGGTTTATGCAGGAGACTGGGCTGCCTGAGGTGGAGATAACTCGTTATCTCCTTGCTTTTCCCACTGTTAGTGGCCTTGGGGCAATAGTTCCAGCAGAGGTGGGCAGCATTTCCTGGGAAAAAACAAAGGTATTCTATTGAATTTGAACACTTCTTCCTTACCTTCTGCAAATGTTTAGATAAAGCCAGGTTTATCTACAGCTCTCAGAGTTGTTGGCAAAAGCTGCCTTTTGGGCAAAGAGGACAAAAGCCTTTCTAGTGCAATTAAGGAGTGGCTGGGTTGTGCTGAGTATCTGCTGATGGGTCTCTTTGACTGTGGTATAGCCCAGCACTGACTGCACTGCCCACTGAGGAGTATTTCACCCTACCTTCCCAGTACTGGAAAGCTGGAAGGACTCGCCTTTCCTGCAATGTGAACATCTTTCTTTCTATATTGCCTTTGTAGTTGCCCTCCAGATTTCCCTGGGGATGGTGAGGGGCCTCCCAGAGATGCTGCTCCAGTGGGATCCTCTGGTGGGGTGGCTTTGTGCAACCCTTAGATTGCAGAGGAAAAAGGTACAGTGGCAGAGTGGCCTTTTGCTGCTCACTGCAGTGACCTTGGCCACAGAAACACAAAGGGAAGTACAGCATCACCCACCACTGACAGTTATGTGTTTAAGAAACTTTGTAGTTTTGATTCACACGGGACATCAAACTACAATGGTTGTGATCAGTGTAGAGGCAGCTTGTTCTGGTAGGTTTGTATTCCATGATACTTTCACTGTGGATAAAACTGTTGGTCGGATTTTTGGGTGCAGGCTGCAGCATCTCAGGGGCTGTCATGAGCAGGAAGGTGTTCAATAGCTGTGGCTAGTCTGGTTCTCTCCAGCACTTCTCTGTCAGTGGGTTTGATTATTCCAGGTTCAGCTGAAAGTGGCTGTTTGTATTTGCATTGTTCTGCTCTTTGCATTTTCAACGTGCACCAGGAGCTGATGCTGAACAAGCTCATCTGCTCACCCTGCATGATGGTGTCTACCCTGGCCAGAGCTCTCTGGTGCTGTGCCCAGCCACTCCCAGCACTGCTGATAAACTGCTGCCCTGTGGAATTTCAGAGCTGGAGGATGGACAGGGATCAGGGACACAGCAGCAGCTCAGAGAGCTGTCAGTGAACAGGGGCTGCTGCATCAAGATAGATCTTGTTAGTATCACTCAGCTCAAGTTTTATTCACTGGCCTGTTAAAGGACAGCAATTTCATTCTTAAAACAGTGTTGGTTTTGACTTTGGACAATTTTTAGTGTGGTTTGTGAATCTTGGCATGGACAAAAGCCACAGGACAGTAAAAGCAAGGTCAGTTCCTCTTCTCAGCCATAACAGTGAATGCAGCATCACAGGGGCCACCCCATAGATTGGTGACACCCTTCTGGGCAGTGTTATTCTACCTGGGGTGAAATTAAGCCCTGAGGGTGACCTGGACCATGTCACCTCTGGCCAGTTGTATTGGTGTTTGTGTTTGCTCGATGTCACCCCTGCTTTGCCTTCTGGGGGAGGTCACTGCAGTTGGATTTAAGGATGCACCCAAGGAATGCATCACAAGTTGAGGTACAGAGCATGAGGGAAGGCTCAGGAGATAAATCAGGCACTCAGCCCCCTTCCTTTGCACTCTGTGTTCCCACACAGGGGCAGATGACATGGTTAACACGAGGAGCTGATGGGTGATCTCTCCCTCCTCTGCACTGAGTCCTCTCTGCCCTGCAGACCCCACTGCCACCGCCCCTCTGTGTGACCCACACATTGGTGTCATCTTGCATCATCTTGGGTGAGGGCTCCATGGGCTGCTGGTTCACATCCTGCTGATGCCGAATGAGCGTTCGAGCTGATTAAAACTATAAGTGGCATCAGTGGAGGGATTAAAAGCTCTTGACCAAGCCCCTGCAAAAACGTGCGTCAGTGGGGTGAGCTCTCCTGTCTCAGAGCAGCGAACTCAGGGCTGCTCAAGCAAGCGCCTTCCCTGAAAATGTTCCTGCTCTAGGGAAGCACAAACACAAACCCTGCCCTACTTGCTAACGAAGCTGCATAATAGGAGAAACCTTCCAGAAGAATCCTTGTGTGTTTGCCCTGACCTGATGTCTGTGTGCCTCTCGCCTCCTCAAACAGAAAGGCTTTATTCCGATGGCAGCCTGCAAAAGTGGCATCCCCTTGGTTAACCTCTCCTGGAAAGGAGTGTGCCCACGACCCTGCCTTCTGCTCTGAGCAGCCTTGCCCTTTAGAAATGTGTTCCTCAGCCAGGGATTTCTTTAATGAGATTTCCTAGGGCTAAGGGATTGGAGTCATTTGCTGGGCAGTGGTATTTTTTCTGCAGCGGGTTTTTCCCACTGCTCCCTTGGTGTCTCTGCAGAGCCCCTCGCCCATCCCTGGTGGGATGGGACCTGCCCCTGCTGAATGGGGGAGATAAATCCACCCTCCACATTTTTTTCCCATGTAACTGTCTGAGTTTAGAGCTCATGGACCACCCCCACTGCTTCCCAGCACAAGCACTGCCCTCGGCTCCTTGAGTTTGGGACATCCTGAAGGGTGTATTTTCAGTACAGAAGTGGCATCATGTGTACATGTGTTGTTGTTCTGCTGTCTGCAGGGAATTTTCTGGGTTGCAAACAAATTGTGTGGAAAACGCTGGAGGCTTATGTGCAGAGTTGAGCATTCCCATGTCCCCGAGCTCGGAGGACAGGAGGATGCCAGGGCTGTGGATGAATGGGTGCAGCACCTCTGCTGCTACAGTGACCATGGTGGTCGTTGTGTGTTGAGGCTTTGGCCAAAGCAGGGATTGGTGCAGCAAATCTAACTCTAAAACTCTAAAATCCCTGGCACTGAGCATCCCTGTGGGCTGAGCTGCGAACCTCTGCTGCTCTGCTTCCAGTTGCACCAGCCTGGATTTTACTCACCTTTTGCAGAGCCACTTGCAATGCCTGAGCTGCTGCTGACGCAGTGGGCGAGTGGTGCAGGGCATCTCCGGGGTTGCAGCTTGTTCCACCTTTCCTGGTGGAGTACAGGGAGCCAGCACTCACAGACGCATCACATGGGCTCTCAAGGCCAGGCTCTGCCGTGGGAACACTTGTCCTTGTTCCAGCAGGACTGTCACTGTGGGGAGCTGTGTGGGATGGGCTGTGTTGTGGGGGTGTGGGGAGATGCTCAGCCTCAGCCAGCCTGTCCCAGCTCAGCCCCTGCCCTGGGGCAGTTGGATGTGTGCTGTCCTTGGCAGTGTGCTCCATGCACTGCTGTCTGAGTCCCTCTGGGTAAAAACTGACTGTAAACTGAGCCCAGTTCCTATCTGGATCAATAGCAAAAGCACTGGGCAGCAGAGAGATGTGGCAGCACCCGTTTTGGACTAACTGGGCTAAGTGGCTGCGTGGCAGGAGTGGTGTCCTGCATCCCTTCCATCCAGCAGCCAATGCCTGCAGTCACAATGTAGTAACTGAGACAAACCACTGACAAACCTGACCTCTCTTTCTCCTCTCTTGTTTTTTCTTGCAGATTTATTTACCAGGGACCCATAATCTCCATTATTTACGTGCAACAAGGAAGTCAAAGATAAGGGAAGATGATGATACAGAAGATCCCTGGTCTACAGGATCTCTGGCAATGTGAAATATTTGGGTGTTACTTTTTTGTGTTGGGAAGGGGTGTTGTGGGGGTGTGGGAGGGGGCTGCAGGGGCCTGTGGAAGAACACAAGCTGGCAGCTGTCACACTCACAAGACTGAAACAAGATCCAGAGAGCAGAGCTGCCCTTGCCCAGCCCTCCCTGTGTTTCCTGTGCTGCTGTTTGACTCAATAGATGTTTCTAGGGATGTGGTTCCATAAGGAAGTAGGAATCAGCAGCCTGATGGTGAAGTGTGCTGCCAAGGCACCAGCTTAGTCCAGCTGGGCACAGTTTTGGGTTCAAAGCTATTGATTTTGCATAGGGAAAATGGGAGCTAAGTGGTGGCTAGGTTTGCATTGGGAGTGCAGTGCTTTAGGAAAGATGAGTCTCTTGGACCACATGTTGCAAGCAGCTAAATAATTTCATAGCCAGGCAGCTCCTGAATAGGTGGTGCTGCCCAGGCTTGTGAGCAGCTGACATTAGGAGAGAGTAGGATAAACAAGCTGGAAAGCCATTTGGCAAAGCAGGTCTTCCCAAGCTGGATTTCACGACCATCTTTATTACTGTCTGTACAGAACTGGGAAGCTGCTGAGTACATTTTCAGGCTGACATCATCTGAGTACAAGAGAAACAGAAAGCAATCACTGCTCTGATCCATTTAACACCAAACTTCAGTCGATAGGAACAACGCTGTGGAGAGAAGGAGGTTTGGACTTAATGGGTCACGGGCTGGATTCTAGCCTCCCACAGGACACTTTTCCCTGCTAGCTAATGATCTCCAGGAAGAAAAAGGCAATGCTGCTGTTCTGGGTGGGCTACAGTACAGTACAGCTCAGGTCAGGAGATTGGGGCCTCAGGCTGAGCAGCTAAAACTCAATTTCCTTGCCTATATGTAAGGCAAATCTCCTATTCTGAGGCTGCCCTGTGCTGATGATCTTTAGACTTTGCTCACTGTAAATGCAATGTAAAGCACCACCTCTTCTCCACCCTGCAGCTTCTGAACCACGTGAAATGTTTCTCAGCAGGTGAAATCACCAGCAGGGGTTTGGGAAGTGGGCTGGTCTGACCCAGCATCACTCCTCAGCTGCCAGGGTGCTCAGTCTGGAGATGGCCATGGGCAGGAGAGGATCCCCCTGGTCCCCTCATCCCTGGCTGTGGGAACTGCTCCTTGCCTGCAGCTGTCCTCTGCCATCACTGGAAGGTTCCTAACTGGCAGCACCTCCTTCCATGTATCTCCTCAGTGTACTATGCTGACCTCACAGGAATGAATGGAAATGGAGGAAATTCAGGTGGGCTCAAACAGAGCAGGGAAAGGATGAAGGGGCTTCTTTCTTCTCTTCCATCTTTTCCAGGACACAAAGCTAAAGCTGTGGCTGCAGGAAGACCTGGTCCTTCTTAGGAGGACCAGGAGGCTCCAGACTGGCTGTCTGTGACTTGTGAAGGTTTTGACAGCACAAATGCACTGCCGAGCCCTTGTTCTCACACTGCGCTTGTGTTTGTCCCTAGGGATGCTTCTATGGGCTGCATCTGGGTGGGATTCCTGCAGCTTCCTGTGCTGCATCCCACAGGAAGGGGAGAGTGAACCATTTAGCTCACAAGTGCAGTGTTAGTGCCCTGATCACTAGACCATCCTTCCTCCACCTGGCAGAGCCTTTGCTCCTGACTGTTACAGCTGTTCTAACTGAACCCTGGCCTGAACACGTGCAGTAAGAGGGCAGGAGGTGAAGCTGGAAGGCAGTGAGTGGATTGCCCTGTTCTTCACAGGACAGGAGTGAGTCCAGCAGGCCCTGGGAGGGCCAGCCCTCTTGGTCCACTGTTGCTTCAGGCCACCTTCAAACCACACGTCTCCACCTCAGCTTTTGCATTGCAGATGTGTTTTTCAAGCAGCTTGATGTTAGTGAGCTAGACCGTAGTGCCTTACTTAGGATTTAGCAAACACTTCCAAGGAGGAGTCCTAGGGCTGCTAGCCTTTGGCCAACGTGGATGTTTCCCTGATTAGTTTGTCCTTTTAAGAGCATTTCTTTCTGATTTTGCTGCTGTTTGTGCTCAACTCCGCAGACTATACAGGAACTTGCCGTGTGTTTACAGCTCCCCACATCTCTCCTTCAGTTACTTTGGCCCAGACCAGCACTCCCTCTAGAACAAGGTGGGAACAGGGAACAGCTCAAACCTGCATATGCTGTGGGATGGAGAATGTTTAGGCTTCTCTTCCCAGGTGGGTCTTTTGGGCCTCACCTGCCCAGCCCCTGCAGGCCAAACTTCTTCCTGTGCTGTGGGTGTTTGGCAGTAGGATGCACTGCTGGGAAAATCCAAGTTTAAGAAAGCAGCACCGAGCCTGTGGCCCTTTTCCCAGCCCAGGGCCATGCTGTCTGTCTCTTTCTGGCTGCAGAAAGAAAGAAGCTGAGCATCCAGGTGCTGGGGGTAGCTGGTTAATGTGGGGGGAGCCAAGCCCCCCTTGCAGAACTCTCTGGGCTCATGTGGCCCCAGATGGTGCCCACGCCAGGGGAGTGATTGTATGAAACTGTTTACTTCTGATTTTGCTGTTTACAAGAGGGATGTGGGGTGGGTGGGGGGAATAAGCCAAGCCTCGGGAGGATTGGGAAATGTGTTATCTGCACCAGCCTGCAGCAAGGCCGACACCACTGGCATCGTGCAGGTGTCACGGGGATGTCCCGGCCAGCTTTGGTCCATGGTGAGGAAAGCAGAGGTGGCTCTAGCCTAGAGGGGTTAGATTAGCTCCCCTATATCCCCTTGCTGCTGTGTTTGAGGTTCAGCAGTGCTAGTGACAGATAAGAGTTACCCCTGTGGTCTTCCTTTGCTCCTCAGGACCCAGCTCCTTCACATATCACAGGCTCCCAGAGCCTTTCTGGAGCAATAAGATGTACAACAATATTACCATCGTCGTGGAAATCCTCCGTTGCGTGCAGTGTCTGTCTCCTCCGTATGCAGTACGAGTCTGGGTTTAAGCCTGCCAAGCGTCCCAGGGCAGCTGCTGCAGGGCACAAACTGGGATTTGTTTCCCTGGGCTTTCTGCAGGTCAGGAGAACAGGGAAATGTGCTGCTGCTTTCCTTCCTTAGCCCAGGCCTGTGCTGCCCAAGCCTCACACTACAGCTGCCCGGGGCAAGGGTGCTCCTGGTCCCCTTTTTGGCAGTGCTGGCATGGGATGGGTGAGCAGAGCTCAGCGCCGTGCTCCGCTCCTCACAGCCCCCATCCCATCAGCCAGGCAGCATTGGAAAGCAGAGCCCCCATTTCCTTTGCACCAGGATGCAGTCAATGCTTGTGCCACGGGCGTGGGAAGAGTTGTGCCAGTGGCTGCTGTGCTCCTCAGCTGGTTACAGGCTCCCCTCGTGTCCAGAAGCATTTCACACTTCAGGGCAGGGTGTCTGGTGGGTGTAGCTGGAAGGGAAGTGCAGGGAGCTGCTGTCTTCCAGTTATGATTTGCCAGATCATTTCTCTGCAGCCTGCCCAAATGCTTTTAGCCCTGAGGGTGTGTCTAGGCTGCTAGAAGAGCTCACGGGGGCCACACAGGAGTGCCTGGTGGCCCCAGCCTGGCACCTAGTCCCTCCACAGCAGCTGCCCAGCTCAGCATGGTCCTTCAGCTCACTCACCCAGCAGAAAATAGCAGCTTTGCAGGGTGAGCTGCTCCACTACCACACCAGCGGGGTTCTGGGTAAGCCCCAGGATGGAGGCACCCTGCCCCAGGCCTGGTGAAGGCTCTCCCCACTCCCCTCAGCTCCTGTGCTGAGCTAGCAAGAGCAGAAGGCTTAAACCCAGACTCCAAACTAAAGATAATATTAGTAAATGAATCTGTTTTTTTTTTTTTTTTTTTTTTTTTGCACAGAAGCTGGTAATCTAGGACCTATGTGTGAACAACTTTATATAAATATTTTTTGTACTTGGTTTACTTGGGTTGGTATGAAACATTCTATTTAAGTTTTTTGAACACTGTGGATCCCCTGATGTGTATGAATGGCAGAGGCTTTGTAAATTAAGGGACGTTTGTGTGAATAAAGCTATTTGATGGGGTTGAAAAGCCACACACAACTTGAAACGTGAGCTCTGTGTGTTTGTCCTTTGCCGTGCTGGCAGCGGTGGGCAGACCAAGGCTCTGGCTCCATCCTGGAGGGCAGGTCCAGCTAAGCCCAAGCTGGAACTGGGCTAGCTGGCCTGACCTTGGGGCTTAGGGCACTAAACCAAGTCACCCCAGCCAGAACGTGGCTCCCTGGCATGCGGCACTTGTGGCCCTGTATCCTTGCCCTGGATTAGGATTAGTTCTTAATGCAGACACCAAGTAGGACATTGTGATCAGTGGGACAGGCAAGCGTGGCCTCTGCCTGCACAGAAACGCCTCCCCATCCTGCCCCTTCCTCCCCATCTGGCCACAAGCTGGCAACCCCATGGTTCAGGAGCCAGAAAGGACGAGCAGCCCCTCACCCAGCTGCCTGCCCACTCTGGAGGTGCCTGCAAACCCCACAAGAAGAATGCCCAGTAAAACTGCCACTGGAGTAGCCACCATCAGTTGCTCCCTTTGCACAGATCCTCTGCCCCAAATCCCAGATGACCCAGCTGGTCACAGCAGCTGGGAGCCTCCAGTGCCACAACTGCCGTTCATGATGCTGAGCAGCATCCTGCAGCCTCGAGAAGTTTTCCTGTGGGTGATGTCCACAAGCGTCCAGCAGCCCGGGGCCACCCCGAGCCAGTGTGGGACACAGGATGTCCCGGCGCCCGGGGCCGTGCTCCGCTGCTCGCCAGCCCTTGCGTAACGGCCCCGCAGCCTTGCGCGACCCGCGGCAGCCGCAGCGCCCGCGCTGGGACGTGCTGGGCAGCCAGTCCTCCCCTCCGCTGCCCCTGCGGCAGCCCCAGCACCGCCGGCCGCGTGGCCGTGGGCTCCCCCCGCACGGCCGTCAGCATTGTGCTCCTTAATCGCTGCCGACAGGCACCTAAAATGGATGTTTTCAGCCCAGTGGGGCCGCGGGGAGGCTGGTCGACCACAGCCGGAGGATGCCGAGGGGCTAGAGCGGCCCCGCTCGCTGGCTGGCAGGGGGGCCCCAAGCTGTGCTTCCTCCCGCTTCCTGCTGGGTTATCTCGGGCATTGACTGCGCAGCACCCACTGAGAGGGGCAGCCCGGGGTGCTCAAACATCCCCCCCAGTCCTGCCCAGAGCACTCTGCCTGCAGGCAGGGAAGGGGCTGCATTGGCTCTAGTCACACTGGCCCCCAGTGTGGGACAAGCCCCAGGACTGTCCCTGTCCTGGTGACAAGTGCAGCTGCAGAGACCTGCTGTGCTACACTGCTGTTCCCCACCAAATGCAGTCACCCCCAAAATCTCTGTCACAAATGCTGCGGCACCTCCAAGAACGCTTCTCCTCTTGTGCCTTCCCCCTGGTTTAAGCTACACCGGTGACAAGGATCTCATTGCCTCCAGGCTTGTGGCATCTCGCTCTTCTCTGTGACCAGACACAAAATGTGCTCCCTGCGCCCCATGGCCCCTGACTCCCAGCTCAGCTCTTGCAAATGGGATGAAACTGAACCCCAGCAGGAGCTTGGGGTTGGAGCCTGGCTCACCTCTCACGTTGTGCTGCAGGTGAGGAGCCGATAAAAGGGCAGGTGACCACACAGCAGAGCCAAAAAGCACCATTAATGAGGAAGTTGATGTCAGTCACCTGGAGAGATGTTTCACTCTGGATTTGCTCTCTGGAGACCTGCTATTTCGCATGCAAAGAGGTTTGCTGAACTCCACAAAGATGCTTCAAGCATCTGACAGCTGACAGAATCCCCCAGGAGCCACCACTCCTGTGCTCCTCGGGGACCAGGAGTGGGGCACGTGCTGGGGCAGAACTGCACGTGGCAAAGGCCACGGCCAGGCAGCAGGGACAGGGTGGGAAAGGCAAGGACAGCCCTGGAAGCCACCATGGCCATGAGGCCAGTCACAGTCCTGAGTGCCAGCACCAACCTCACCTGGAGGGATTAAACCTCAGAGTAAAGGTGAGGTGCTGCAGCCATGGCTTTGCTCTCCCTCTCTCTGCTTGCATACAGAAACATTTTCAAGAGCCTTCTCTCTACAGAGGCTGTTTTACAGCTGAAGCACTAAGTCATTCATCACAAAACATAACTCCTTATTTCTTTTAAGATCTCCTGAGCTCCTCAAGCAGCAGCCACTTCAGCAGCCCTCGCTGGGCCAGAGCGACACCAGCTGCTGCTTGAGCTGGTGGGAGGAGAGCAAGGTCCATTGTATCGGCAAAGGACATCAATTTGCCTCATCCCCACACTGATGAATTGCTCCACTTGCCCGTGTCAGGCTCCAGCACAGCAGAGGATGAGCAGCTAAAGCTGCGCTAAGCCCACACACTCCATTGAGCCGGGAGATGACTCAGAGGAGGCTCTCGGTGCGGGTGGAGGTGACAATGAACACAAGGGACAAAAGCTGAGCGAGCAGGGACTCTGCTCTCCCCACTGACCCACTGTGAGGCAGAAGCCTGGACCCTCCTCACCCTCTGTCCCCCTGTTCAATGGCAGGACAGTCATGAGGGTCCTCAGACAGCCCAGCCCCAGTGCTCTGCCACACAGCAGACGAGGCTGTGGATGGCACCAAGCTTAAATATCTTTCATCCCATTGCACACAATATCCCAGCAGCTCACCAGCTCAGGCAGAAGTGCAGCCCCTGCTGTGTGTGGAATGGCCGTGGCCCCTGTCTCTTCTTCTGCACAACCCAGGCAGCCCTGCCCAGGGGACCCTGGGGATGGAGCAGGGGGAGCAGCATCACCCAAACCACCTCCTGATTCCATCCAAGGCTTCAAAAAATGTAATTTTTGCCTGCAATCTGTCTCAAATGCATTGTGCAGTCTGCCTACCCCACGCACACCCCACCTGCCTCTCCCCACAGTAGGGACTGCACGTGGCAGCAGCAGCAGCTTCACCCAGAGCCACTTCGGGTCAGTCTCAGTTCCGTGAACAAAAGCTGCTTCCCCAGCTGTTTCCTGACAGAGCTGATGGCCTGTGGCCCTCTGGGGACCCAAAAATTGCTGGGAGGCAGCAAGGGAGGGAATTAAGCATTATTTCCTCTGCCAGAGATAAGATCTCTAAACAAGCTTCTCAGCAAAGAACTTTAATTTTTTTTATTTTACAGGTTTTGCGAGGGAATCTTATTCTCCAGAATTGCATCCGCCTCCAACCCCACTTAGAGCTGCCAAAGCCTGCACTTCCCCTGGGACCAGCCTGCAAGTGGCAGAGATGGATGGGATGATATGGGCACGACTTCACCCTTCTGTCCTGCTGCTGGAGCCAGGGGCTGTCAGGATTCCCAGAGGACCCCCCTGCTCTGGCCCTGTGCTGCAGCCTCTCCAGCCCCCCTGGATCAACCCCCCAGACCACAGCCATGGGGTGACACAGCCCCTGCCCCAGCATTGGGGCTGGATGAGGCCCCGGGGAGAGCATCCCCGTGAGCAGCAGCAAAGCCCAACACCACTCCAAGCTCTGACTCTGCTCCCTCCGCACAGATCCAGCCCCACAGTCACTCCTGTTTAACCCAGGAAGGGCCAGTGTCTGTGGTCATGTGAAAAATGCTCGTGTCCCCCCAAAAAGCTTTCTGGGAATCAGCGAGGGGACTAAACTGGCTGTGCAGAGTTCACCTCCCCTTCTCCACAAACCCAAGCAGGTCGTTATCTCTGCGAGCCTCAATCCCTCCTTGTGGCACAGACATGCCCCAGTCCTGGCCCTTCACACAGACAAATGTTCCTCAAACCACTGCAGCATTCAAGAAATAACAGCCCCTGCCTTGCTCCTGCCCTGGCAGTTCGCAGTCCCCTTTGCTTGTAGGCTGTTGTGGGATCAAACGCTTCAGGCTGATTTATCCATGCGAGATGGAAGCGCAGACAGATGGGAGGGAGCGCAAGCCCAGCCGGGCGATAAATCCCAGCAGGGCGGCTCTGCCCGCCCCGCTCTGCGGCTGAGCCGGTCACCGCGCTCCCAGCGGGATCGGTGCTCGAGCCCTGAGCTGTGTCCATGTCCCATTCCCCGGGGAGGGCAGACACCCAGCTCCCCAGGCGTTCTGCACCCCAGCATTATCCCGGCTGTGCTCCCCGCCAGGCACAGCCTCGAGCAGTGACACGGGGACAAAGCTGCAGGCTCAGCAAGTTTCCCACTTCCCGTCTTTGCTCTCCCACATCCAAGGAAACGTGACTCCCCGGGGAAGTTTCCGGGAAAAAGGGGAAGCACGCTCGCCGCTGGGATGAGGCTGTCAGCAAGGGATGTCTCGTGGGATCCGGGACAGGACAACCTGCCTTGAACTTACGCTCAAGGACGTCTGTCTTGCAAAGCTCAGCAGAGCACAACGAGATCCGAAGGGGCTTTTGATGAGCTTCCAGGCAGATAAAGGAGCTCCCCTGACCCCGCTCCATCTCCCTGAGCGAGATCATCAATAAACCAGCGCCGCTGCAGCCTGCGGCTCAGACGGGCTCTCGACTCTCATGTCCACACGTGTCGGGTGCTTAAATTAATGTCACCGCTGGGCAAAGGAGGGGGTGTCCACCCCACGGGTCCCCTTTGGTGCCAAGACTTGTCCGGGCTGTCCATCCATCAGCAGGGGAGGAAATAAGAGCCTAGGAGGCAGCTGCTCCTGAGGAAATACGGGGCTCTCAGCCCTGCGTGATCGCCAGGCTCAGACCAGAGATTTTCGTCCCAAACCAGCCTCCAAACCCCCAAATTTATGGACCCGCTCTATGCAAACAGCCATTACAAACTCTGGCACGTCCCGGCTTTGGGGCTCCCTCCTCGGGTGCCATTAGTGGGTGTAATGAGCTGGAGATAATTGCTGCCTCGGGGACACAATTAACTCTTTCCTGCCCTGGTCCAGCTGGGGCTTTTGCATCCCACAAGAGCAATTCCCTCCCTCCTTCCCCCGGGTTCCTTAGAAAACTTCAATTCCTCTTCCTTCTCAAAGTGAGCCTCTGAATCAGAGTCTGACGAACACCACGAGTTCACTGATGTGTGGCTGTGATTTAGAGTTGGAATATATTTGGAATGTATAATTTATTTCAGGTATCTGAGGCACCAGCGAAACTGGGAGCAAGCAGTGAGTAAATCAGTCATACCCTTGTGATGATGGGGGCTGCAGCCTTTATGTTGCTCTGAAAATCCTGCTTCCATGCAGCCAGGTGAATATCATGAAGGATGGGTGCTATTTGGGGCTGCAGGGACAACTCAGGCACCCTGGAGTAGGTGATGCTGGAAAACTTTAATGCACTGAACCAGGTGCTGCCCAAAGAGCTGCTCCAAACCCGACACCCATCTCCACCTGCCAGGTACCACCTGGAAACAGCAGAAGAGGAACCAGGCACAAAGTCCACCCTCCTCCCTGCCTATGGTTGTTGCCTTTACAGCAAATCTCTTTTTCAGAAATGCGGAAGATGTGAAATATGAAGACAGAAATTGCCAGCGACTTTTAATTTGAGTTCTGCCAATTTTTCTGTTCCAGCTATTGATTTTCCATAAAGATTAATTTCTGCTCCCAGCCTTCTCTGACAGGCACTATCTGGATGTTTTGCTTACCCTGAGTGTGGAAATATATGTTTTATTAAGTGTCAGAACTCACTAATGAGAAGAAGGAGGAAAATCAATTGTCTGCTTATATCTTGATCTCAGACAGGACTAACAAGTTCTTTATTTTGGTGCTGTGGACAGGACAGGCACAGTGACAAACAGATTGACAGTGGCTGTCAGCTCTGTCACAGAGACAGCTCAGCTGATGAGGGGGGCAAAGGGTTACATGGTGTTGGAGGCTTCAAACACATTTGTATGTGTATTAATTCAAAGAGATTCATAGAATGCTACAAAATCGTAGAGTTGAATTGGTCCCTGATGCAAAGTGATGGAAAACACTAAAATTTCAGCTGCAGACTCTAAGCAGGTTTATTATCCTGTCCCTAAAACCAAGAAAACAGCTTGGCCAGCAGCTCAGGGTAGGGTCAGCCAAAGGGATTCCATTTTTCCACACTAAGGTTGGGATTCAGGTTAGTATTTCTGGCAATAGGAGTACAAGAAAGCTCAGTGCAAGTCTCTGCACAACTCCAGCCGTAAATTTCAAACATGCCCCGTGCTGTGCTCATAGAACGTGCTCAGGTGGAACCAGATGAGCATGAAGGTCCCTTCCAGACCAAGCCATCCTGTGATTCTATGATTCCATAATTCCTCCTTGGGCATCTGGCACAGGGCCCAGCTGGAACAGGAGTCAGGGTAAGCTGGACCTCCACAGGACTCTTCTCATTCCCTCAGACCACCAAGGCTGATTGGAAAGGACAGCTCCATTTCCCAGCACACACAGTCCAAACAACAGGATCGAGACCCGTGACAAGAACACGAACATTTGTTTCCCACAGAAACTTTGTGTAATTATCAAATACTAATCTCTGCTGGCCCTCCTCCCCAAACAAGGCTACCGACCTGCTTTCACTCATATTTGTTATCTCCCTTGTCTGTTAGAGGATCACACCTGACAGTTGTATAGTTAATCTCTTGGCAGCTGTGAAATGAAATGGTAAGCTCTGGCTGCCTTGAGAAGATGCATTGATTTCTTAAAATGACACATCGCCTCCTCCCTTGATGTTCAAGCAGGAGCTCAGAGCTGGTGTTATGAATCCTGCCTGTCATTCAATTAAAAAAGCTTAGGGAGATGCTCCAGCTGAGTGCACCAGACAGCATTAAGGCTAAGCCCTGACCCAAAGATTTAATAGCAGGGAGTACAAAGGCACCTGCAGCCCCAGAAGCTTGACCAGTTTGCTGACGAGTTCACCGGTTGTGGTATGGAGCTTGCCACTGTGAACCAGACAAGCCACTCTCTTCTCCACAGTAACACAGCTGACTGGGCAGCCAGGTCCCACAGGAAAGCAGAGCAGGAAAATCCCTTCCTTCCCAGAAGGAAGTTCACTGCACTTAATGGAGCATTTTATATCCCATTTCAACACAGCTCTTTCAGAAGGATTATGTGTTTTACAAAACTCTTGACACTGTGAAACAGCCTCAGTCTCACTGTGGAGAGCGAAGCGCTGGTGTCTGGCCTCAGATGGACTTTGCAAGATTCTTCCCCCAAAAAGCAAATAAGCCCCCATTTGCAGCAACGCCATAAAGCCCAGAGGGCTTTATCTGAGATTTAGATCAGATATTAGGAAGAAAGTCTTCCCTGTGAGGGTGGTGAGTCCCTGGCACAGGTTGCACAGAGAAGCTGTGGCTGCCCCATCCCTGGAATTGTTCATGGCCAGGTTGGACAGGGCTTGGAGCAACCTGGAATAGTGGAAGGTGCTCCTGCTCACGGCAGGCGCTGGAACAAGGTGACNCCGGGCCGGGCCGCGGGTGGATCCGGCCGGGCCGCGCCGGGACCGGAGCATCTGGACTCAGCTCCCGGGGTCTGAATAGCACCTGGACACAGCTCCCGGGGAGTGACAAGGTGGGCCGGAGCCCGAGGGGGCAGCCCCGGGGTGCCCCTGCGACCTTTCCAAAGCCCGGCCTGGGTGAACACAGAGCCCCCTCCTTGGGTGATGCAGCCCCCCCGGCTGCAAACAGAGCGGCGGTGCAGGGAACACAGCCAGCCCTCCTTGGCAGGAGAAAAAAAAAAGGATGTAAAAACATGGGAAAAAGCAAGGGAAAACAAGCACAATGACAGCTCGGTCTGTGGGCAAACACATTGCTCGGCAGAGCCAAATCCCTCCAAGAGTGGGGAATGTCACCTGGCACATGTGCTGGTCCTGCTGCTTCATACACGATGCCGGGAGCTGGCACTGCTTTGGTTTAGGTCGGGTTTTTTTTGTGGAAAGAAAAAAGTGAAAAGGAAATACAGCTTGTTTTTCTTTTAGTTGACAGGTCTCTTGGAAGATAAAGTTGCAAATGAGTGACTTACTATAAACCCTGGTGCAGCTCAGGGCCAGACAGCTGAAAGGTTTACAAATGCTTGGAATTCCTACGAGGAAGTGTTATTAGCTCTGTTATGAATTTAGGGAAAATGAGGCCAAGAAAAATGGCTTTGTTAAGTAGATCTCACCATCTAGCTTCTGCAGGGCATGTAATAATTAAGATATCCCAATTAGATCTTAGTTTCAGAATACTGCATTTATTTTGTTTTCAAATCAAGTGTATTCAGCTTGTGAAAGCCACCTAAATATCCATCTGGGTTCTCATTACAGTATCACTGACAACAGGGACACAGGCATTTATTTAACTAATTGCTTTTTGTGGTACATAAGCTGTGTGAGCCACGGGCACTTCAGCTAAAGCACAACAGAGAAACACCTTCCACCTCGGTACAGATGGCACTGTCAGCCAAGGCACATCTTTGCCAGTAAACGAAGTGTAAAATCNCTTCCAGTCCAAGCCATTCTGTGAACCTCTGATTTCATGGTTCCATCCTGCTACATTCCACCTTCCCTGGTTCCACCATCCCATTGTGATGCAGAGGCGAGCACTGAGTGCCGCGGTGCTGCTCCGTGTCACCGCTTCAGACGCCGGAGACACGTCTCGTTGCACGGGCAGAGCAGACCCGCTCTCCCCACGACGCCCGGTGTCACCGAGCCTGAAGCCTCCGAAGGTCCGAGGGACCGGGGCGGGGGGAAAGCGGCTGGGAAGGAGATTACTGGGATTTACTGCCATCGCTACCCACGGCTGGGGCGTGGAACGGGATGAGCTTTAAGGTCTTTCCGACCCAAACGATTCCGTGGACTGCGGAGGGGAGGGTATGAACGAGTGCAGGGGCTGTCCCGGTTCGGCCGCAGCTCCCCAGGCCGAGGGGTCGCCGTGGCAACGGCCGCGTCCTGCGGGGCCGGGCCGGGCCGGGCCGGGC
>VZSE01010995.1:851717-881424 GCA_013398275.1 Promerops cafer | reverse complement strand
CCGGGGCGGGGGGAAAGCGGCTGGGAAGGAGATTACTGGGATTTACTGCCATCGCTACCCACGGCTGGGGCGTGGAACGGGATGAGCTTTAAGGTCTTTCCGACCCAAACGATTCCGTGGACTGCGGAGGGGAGGGTATGAACGAGTGCAGGGGCTGTCCCGGTTCGGCCGCAGCTCCCCAGGCCGAGGGGTCGCCGTGGCAACGGCCGCGTCCTGCGGGGCCGGGCCGGGCCGGGCCGGGCCGCGGGTGGATCCGGCCGGGCCGCGCCGGGACCGGAGCATCTGGACTCAGCTCCCGGGGTCTGAATAGCACCTGGACACAGCTCCCGGGGAGTGACAAGGTGGGCCGGAGCCCGAGGGGGCAGCCCCGGGGTGCCCCTGCGACCTTTCCAAAGCCCGGCCTGGGTGAACACAGAGCCCCCTCCTTGGGTGATGCAGCCCCCCCGGCTGCAAACAGAGCGGCGGTGCAGGGAACACAGCCAGCCCTCCTTGGCAGGAGAAAAAAAAAAGGATGTAAAAACATGGGAAAAAGCAAGGGAAAACAAGCACAATGACAGCTCGGTCTGTGGGCAAACACATTGCTCGGCAGAGCCAAATCCCTCCAAGAGTGGGGAATGTCACCTGGCACATGTGCTGGTCCTGCTGCTTCATACACGATGCCGGGAGCTGGCACTGCTTTGGTTTAGGTCGGGTTTTTTTTGTGGAAAGAAAAAAGTGAAAAGGAAATACAGCTTGTTTTTCTTTTAGTTGACAGGTCTCTTGGAAGATAAAGTTGCAAATGAGTGACTTACTATAAACCCTGGTGCAGCTCAGGGCCAGACAGCTGAAAGGTTTACAAATGCTTGGAATTCCTACGAGGAAGTGTTATTAGCTCTGTTATGAATTTAGGGAAAATGAGGCCAAGAAAAATGGCTTTGTTAAGTAGATCTCACCATCTAGCTTCTGCAGGGCATGTAATAATTAAGATATCCCAATTAGATCTTAGTTTCAGAATACTGCATTTATTTTGTTTTCAAATCAAGTGTATTCAGCTTGTGAAAGCCACCTAAATATCCATCTGGGTTCTCATTACAGTATCACTGACAACAGGGACACAGGCATTTATTTAACTAATTGCTTTTTGTGGTACATAAGCTGTGTGAGCCACGGGCACTTCAGCTAAAGCACAACAGAGAAACACCTTCCACCTCGGCACAGATGGCACTGTCAGCCAGGGCACATCTTTGCCAGTAAACGAAGTGTAAAATCATCCCAGAATGGTTTGAGTTGGAAAGGACCTTAAAGCTCATTTCATTCCAATGCCCTGCCACAGGCAGGGACACCTTCCACTATCCCAGGTTGCTCCAAGCCACATCCAACCTGTCCTTGAACACTTCCAGGGTTGGGGCAGCCACAGCTTCTCTGGGCAACCTCTGCCAGAGCTTCACCACCCTCACAAGTAAGAATTTCTTCCTAATATCTGATCTAACCCTGCCCTCTGTCAGTCTGAGGCCATTCCCCCTTGTCCTGTCACTCCAGACCCCCGTAAACAGCTAAGATTAAGCCAGCAGAAGTGGTGCTGCAAGAACTGCTGCCTAAACACCCCCACAGCAAAATGTTACCTGTTTACAGGAGCTTTACATGTGTGTCATTCTCTTGCTGTACATTGCAGAAAAGCAGGTAGACCTCGTGGTCTGAGATAATGCAAACTAAACCCAAAGACAGGGAAAGCAGCACATCACAGAAAACACTGTCAGGTTATGAGTGTCAATCCTCTGGTGAAGGTAGAAGTGCAAGGAAAAGGCTGTCATTCCTCCTGGAAGCTGTCGTGAGGTGGCACTTGGTGGATTGTGTTGTTCTGCCTGCTGCATTCCAGCTCGTGTGGGGGCAGAGGGTTAATTTGAATCACCAACGTGATTATGTAGCTGTAGGAACTGGCTGAGAAGATGGGTCTCAAACCTCAACAGCCTGGCAGATTACAAAGAGAAAAATAGGCATCTCCGGAGAGGCAGAAGAAATTGCTTACAGGAGTACAAAGGCAGCTAATTAGAATGAAACAAGATAATAAGATAGGGAGAAATTTTGGCAGAGTGTATCAGAGAATAGTTCCTGGCAGTGAATCTATTAAGTAGAGGTAGAACCTCTCAAGGGCAGGTAGAGGGAGACCAGTTGGAACACATATAAGTAGAGGATACAAAACATTAGAAACCATAAAAGTATAAAGGAAAATTCCTCTGGAACTACATCTAGTCTGACAGTTCTTTATAAGCTAAGCTTTAATTAAGAAAGAAGAGTCACAGCCTTGATTGTACTCCCTCACAGCTGCTTTTCCTTTGGTTCTTATTGTTGTTATTGTTGCTTTCCTACACAGCACCCAAGCTTTGGAAACATGGCTAAGGTTTTGCATGAGACTGAAACCCCTTCGGACAGTACCGCACCCAGAGAAGAACAGGACGACAATGCCAGCATGAAGCAGTACCTGAGAAACAAAAACCTTGTTCTGGATTTCCTGCGCTCTGACCTGAACCCCCACCACCTCCAGTACCACTGGAACAAAGTTCATCTTCTGAAGAAGTGTTACTTTTACTTGAAGTTTGAGCCCAGACACGTGTGCGTGAGAGACCAGAACAATATGATGATTTTTGCTGACATCTTGCAAATAGCAAACCCCTGCCAACTCCAGAAGATCAAGAAGGTGGGAAAAAAACAGACTGAAATCCAGCTGGCACTTTTAACTGAGCTGTTGGAACAGCTGGAACGAGGCCGGGAGGAGTTGAACCGTTACGTACAGATCTGTGACGTGGAAACTTTCCTCTCCCAGTGGGACTTGAACATAAAGAGAGTGCTCAAGCTCTCCATGTTTTTCAATAAGCTCATTTCCTTGGAAGAGCCAAGGAAGCTCCATGTCAAGCACAGTTTGGTGTCACAGATACATCTCGGAGGTGCTCTACACCCTCCCATTAGTTTTTCTCTCTATACGAAGAAGCCGCCGATTTTTGATCGGATAGAGTCGTTTGCATGCCAGACCTGGGCCCAGCTCAAGTGGTTCACTGAAAGTCAAGAGTCACACCTTGAACGATGGCAGCTGGAGATTAAGCTGGTGACAGATGACAGTCAGACAGAACCAGGATACGGTCGGACCCAGGAAGTCATCTCCAACCCGTGTGTAATCAACCACCTGCTGCCCGGCAGGTTGTATGAGTTCAAAGTGAGGAGATCCGACACGCACACGCTCGTCTACTCACAGTGGCACGACTGCATTATATTGAAGACAAAAACTCACCCTGCTGAAGACACCAAGGAAGCCCCCAACCGCAGCCTCATGAGGCGGCTCACGAGACCGACTCCCTCAGTTTAATGGTTTAATGAGAAAGATGAGTAAGAGTAATTAAAAATAAATTGTTTAAACAGTTTGCTTAAAATCAAACTCGTTCTGTTTTCAACAGCAATTTCCCAGCTGCCTGCCCAAAAGCTCTCCAGGTTAGCAGTAACCCATTGGAAATTTCTTGCAGAAAATAATACCTTTAAGCAGGCAGCATTTGTCCCACTGCCAGAGGCAATAGGTGGGAGCAGCCAGAACCAGGAAATCTTGCAGGACACCTCCAAAGCAGAGCACAGGAGACAGAAGCATCTTTACCATCCAGTGCTTTCCATTCACTGAAGGATGCTCAGTGTCAGCTTCTTCCAATTATGTTTTGGGTTTTTATTGTCCTTCCTCCAAAATACCTGAACTGAACTCTTAAGTTCTTCAAATCACCCACCCAGACTTATGTTCATCACTGGTTTTTCTCACCCTTTACACCCTGTGCCATATAGGAACCTAAGCAGGACTTCACCCCTCTATAGTGCATGAAAAGATCACTTAAATAACAAAAAAACAAACAACCAAACCCCACCAATAAATAACCCCCAAGCTTCCCAACAAACAGGGAAGGGTAATACATAGATATGTATAAAATTATTTTTCTGCCAAAAACCTGCAGTTAATTTTCTTTTTTACCATTTGGTTCAGTCCAAACAGAGCTGTCCCCACACAGATTCTAGTCAAACCATCACATAAACAGACCTTTTAGTAATAAAATTTATTATTTAAATAAATTCAAATAATTTTTGCAATTATGGCTTAAATATCAAAAAAGGAATGTTGAGATTCATTCTTATGAACAGTCAAAGCAGATAAAAATATTTGTATCCAAAAGGTCATTTGAGGTTTGCTGCGAGTCACAGACATACAAAAGATAAAAACCTGCCCCATTTCAAGTTCCTTAATTCAGACTTCATGACACTTGACATTTCATTTCTATTTTTAAAAACCCCAACAATTTATTGCAGTAAATTGATTGTCCTACACAGATCTGTCCAAATCCTCAAAAACAGTCCAGCCTGACTGATGCTGGGCTCACCACTGGCTGCCTGCACAGGTTCCCCTTGTTCAATTTGTGCTCAAGCTCTAGCTAGTGCCCAGGAAATTAAGTTAATGCTGTTGGATGAACTGACATTTGTGTCCCGCAGCCATGTGCTTTTGTCTTTGACCATGGAGAACACAGAGCCCGTGACTGGACAGATGCCCTGGGCACCACACTGCCAGGGTGTTCCTACTGGGGTTACCAAAAGTTTGGTATTTTTAGAATATTGCTCAAACATAAAATTCTTCCAAAAGTAAATTCAAAACTCTGTGTGCAAATGAAAGCTGGCTAATCTGAACTGTTTTCTTCTGTTGATTTCTATGATTCACTCCATGAGCATAAGAACAAGAACATGATACTCAGCTGTCACTGCAGTCTATAAAAGGTTTAATTGCACTTTCTGTTATCCCTGACTATTGCATGACCAGCTCTTCAGGAGCCTGCTGACAGCACCAGCAGCCCAAGGGCCCAGCCTGGCTGTAACTGCTGCTTGGGTGCATTTCCTAATCACCAGTTATAAAATACATACTAACAGGAAAAAAAAATAACATGTATATTGTCTTGCAACACAGAGGTGACCAAGCAAAACATTTCATTCTACCTCCATGGAGTAGAAAGAAACACTTTTTTGCCACTAAGGACAAAGGGAGTTGCTTTATGAGCACTGTCTCTTGGCCAAACCCCCTCCAAGAGCACTGACTAAGCCACTAAATCTGGGATGAGTCTCCTTGTTTGTGTTACATGTATGAAATAACCAGCACAAAACCCAGGGGAGAAACTCTTCACTTAAAGGAGATCATGAGGATGAGACACACTGGTTCTAAAGGAACCAAGGTGGCTTTGTTAAATGAAGGTGACACCGTTCTAAAGTAGTTATCCCAACAATTCCAGCATTTTTTGCAATTCTCCATAGCATCTCAGAGCCAGATGACTGCATTTCAGTAGTCCACAGAATGATCTGCAGACAATCTTGTTTTGGAATTGCAATAATATTTGCTAATCAGGCTGGTGCAGAATCTTTTAAGATCCCACACAGGATGACTTCAAAGAGGAAAAATGAATTTTACACCTTACCAGCTTGTATCAAGCATCTTTAGGACCAGCACGAGATAATTCCTATGGGTTTTTATCCTTCATGGAATTGCCAGCCATATGCCCACTATTATGCTTCAGCAGGACAAGAGCAAGCCTGGGTGGTCTTTGGCATACAGCTCAAACCCCTCAAAGGCAGACTGCAGGAAAGTAGTTTAAACTAGGAAGAGAACAACAAAATCTCTCCACAGGTTCTGGAGTCAAGTCTAACACAGAGTCATGAGAAGAAACACAGCGTTAAATAGAGACTTTTCCAGACACAGTGCTTTCCTATTGCCATTCCTCCACATGGCAAAGAGCCACGCTGGATTTCAGTTGCAAACAGGACAAAATTCCTCCTGCCAGAGCGCTGTGACATCACAGGGATCCACGCCACAAGGAAAACTTGTGTGATTGCATCTCAGCTCCATCCCACATGAACAACAAGGACAGCCAAGCATGTGGTTTGGGGAGAGCCGAGGCAGGCACTTCATACATTCAGAATTGAAATGAGATAAAAGACACCCTCCCTCAAAACTGTCATGCTCCCAAAAGCAGCTCCATGATTCTCAGAGGGCACCATTCACCACAATACATCTCTACCAGCCACAATGTCACTGCGTGAAAGCAGCTTCTCTGGTGAACCACAGCTTCCAACTCACAGCAGTTTGGCTACAGAAAATATAAAAATACATTATACACACACACTCCTTCACTGCTCTTAAAAACTCAGGCCATAAGGCTGTGAAACAAATTCACAGAGTTAAAAGTTAATAAATTAAAAGCAGCTTTAAAAAAAGTGGGGTAGGAAAGGGAGGGGGGATCAACAGGAGATTTCAAATAAAATTCTGAACAGTTTAAAGTGGGTTGACAAATCCCATCATTTCCTGGTTGAAGAGGTTCCCGCTTTTCATTGCCTATTTATGCTGGTGAGGGCAACCTCCTTCGTACAAAGAACACATAAATCTATTTACAAAATCACCTTGGCCTTGCCGCTGCGATATTTACACGCTCAGAGAACATTTTGGCTAGACAAAGAGTGGTGCATGCATCTCTCGTTGCTTTCCTCCTTCACTTCAAAAAAAAAAAAAAAAAGTAAAAAGTGAGAAGTCTTAAAAATCTCCTGTCCTTGGATTTAAAATGAGAGGCAGAACTCAGAAGCTTTGGTCCTCCATGGCAAGCAGCATCTTGCTGCGCCACTCCGCTGCACGCAGTCATTCCACCCCGATGAATGGACTGAGCATTTGATCCCCAAAGTGCAACCCCAACAGCTGGAGTAAATATTTGGTCCCCCCAAACTGCAGCTGCAGTAGGATGAGGGTTCCGCTGAGAAACTTACAGTTACAAAAATAGTATCATCATCAGTAAAGTCACATGCCCATCATCTATCTCCAATGCCTTTTTGGTTTGCTAGAATTGAAAGTTCCTGCCCAAGATTGTACTGATTAAAAACACCTCAAGATGCTGAAGCAGACACTGAAGCTGAGTTGTCACAGCACAGGGAGCTCCCAGATTCCCCGCTGCATTTGGCTCCGTAGGTCATTGAACAATGGAAAGATTTGGTCCTTCCCAAGGCACACATAAGGCAGTTCAGGCAGAGAGGGCCCAGCCTCACCGGCAGAGGGCTGGGGTCCTCCTGACACAAATCTCCTGGGCTGCAGTGCAGCTGTTGTGGTGGTAGTAATGCTGGATCAGTCTCTTCCACAAAGGGTTGCACTCCAGGAGGTACCGGTTCCCTGTGGGCACCCAGATGGGGACAGCAGGTTAGTGCCTAGAAAAGGCTTGGCTGATATAATTTTTGTCTATGACCTCTAGCTAAGGGGGCTAGGTCACTTGCAGGGACATATCTGTGAAATCCCAGCTCCCTTTTCCATGTTGCATATCTGTGAGGAGCTTCCCTGCACATCACAGTCTACACCTGCGTGATTAGGAGCAAAATGAGCAGCCAGATTTTTGTGAGGACAGAGCTCTAGCATGAAAGCAACAGAAACAATATGGTCCAAAACAAAGGGTGAGAAAAGCTAACTATACTTGCTGTTTTCAAGCTGTGACTGAGCCTTGCTTTGCCTGGATTTCCCACTTTCAAAACCCCAGACTAAAGGGCAGAAGAATAAAGCAAGATCACTGGTTGTACTAGTTTGGATCACCATCCCTTTATCCGAGAATCTTATTCCCCTGAAGGCTTGGGCATGGTCCAAGGATACCAACCTATGATGCAGAGTCCTTCCTGAGCTCGTGTGATGCCGACATTGACCTGGTTTGGGTCGGTAATAAACCCCAGGTATTTCTTCTGCCAGCTCTTTGTGGGCTTCCTATCGATCTCAGACCGGGGGCAGGAGCGTACAGTTGACAGGATCACATATTTCCATTCACTTCCTAGAAAGTGGAAGCAAACCAGATTTTCTTAGAAGGAAGCATCTGGCCATTTCTCTACCCCACAGGACACTCATTTCTCTACTGCCACCCTCTGGGTTTCTTCAGCTTTGGAGGCCTTTGGCCTCCTGGTCATTGCTTTCCAAAGAGAACAAATGTCTTCTGGCAGTTCTCTAACACCCTTCTCAGATACAGAGGCACAGAATCACAGAATGGTTTTATTTGGAAAGGACATTCTGTGTTCCAACTTCCCTGACATGGGCAGGGAACCTTTCACTAGAAATCTTCCACTAGAGATCCTTCACCTTCCTGCCTTCAGCAGCCTCACCCTGCCCAAGCACTCCAGAGGCTTCCAAACGATTTATTATAATCACAAATCACCCAGAAACCTGGTCTTCCATGGCTGCAATGACCCCGGGGTAGGGTCTGCTCAAAGACTGTATCTGTGAGCAGCTCCTCAGGAAGGCAGGAGGGGACAGATCCAACCTTCCCCCTCTTGTCCTCTCACCTTGACTCTTCATGATGGTGCAGACGGTCACCCCGCGGATGCCCTCCCTCTGCAGGCTCTTGTTGATCTCGGACACCTGGGCGCTGTAGGGGCTCAGGATGGCAATGCTGTCCGGCCGGATGGTGCCATCTAGTGTCAGCTGCTTGGCTATCCTCACCTGGCGAGACCAGCGTCCTGCTCACCTGGCAGCGGGGCCGGAGGGAAGAGCCCCCCAGGACCCACCCCCAGGCCAGCGATGGCCCCTGCCTTGCGATCACGTTGCCCTACACCTGCTTCTGCCCAGGGGGGTCCTGGTGTGCTCCAGACCCGGGAGGCACCAGGCAGACACTGCCGATCTTTAGATGTTTATCCCTCCTGAATTCCAGCACAACGCCCTCCCTTCTGCATCCCCAGCAATTCCCCAGGACGCTGCTCACCACGTGCGCCACTTCCTCCAGGTTGGCTTTGGAGTTCTCGTTTCCTTCCTCAGTAGAAATCATGAGGGAGTGCTCCTTCCCTTCCACATGCCCGAAGATGATGGGGCAGCAGTTGTTATTCCTGTGGTGGAGCACACTGGGTTTCTGAGCAAGCTGAGAACATGTTCTCAGCCGCCTTTCATAGAACTCCTGCGATGGGAACTCGCAAATGCTCTTGTGCTGGCAGAGAAAAGGGGGGAAACTGAGGTGAACAAAACCCAATGAACTTCTCGGCCTGCAGCATCTTTCTGGGCAGGCTTCACACACAATGCCATTCTGCTGAGCTGGCACTGGCATATTCCTGTGTTTAGGAAGGGGAAGCACTAATGGAGACTATCTGATGCTTAAGGCAAGCCTCGATTTTCTGTGATGGAGAGAAGACAATCCTCTGGAGGGCCTCACCATGCGGTACTGCGTGTCCAGCATCCACGCCTGCTCCTGGTAGCGCTCAAAGAGAGACGTCTCCATGCCAAGAGTCTTGCAGACATCATTGTTAACCACCGGCCGCAGCTGTTTGTGATCCCCCAGCAGAACAACCTGGGAGGAAGAGCAGACACCTCAGCTGTGAGGTGGTGGCACTGCAAAGGCCATCAGCTCTTTGAAAGGCTGCTTGTGCACAGACATTCGCTGCTACTTATTTATGTTACACTTACAGCAACCTCAGCCAAAGACCACATTGGACATGACATAAAGATCCTGTCCTAGATAACGTTTCCATCAGATGGCAGGAAAACAAAGAACCATAGAATTCTAGAGTCACAGAATAGTTTGGGTTGGAAGGAACCTTAAAGCTCATCTTGTTCCAGCCCCGTGTCATGGGCAGTGACACCTTCCACTAGACCAGGTTGCCCCAAGTCCCGTCCAACCTGGCCTTGAACATTTCCAAGGACAGGCTAGCCACAGCTTCTCTGGGCAACCTGTGCCAGACCCTCACCATCCTCACAGGGAAGAAATTTTTCCTAATATCTGATCTAACTTTGACCTCTGTCAGTGTGAAGCCATTCCTCCTTGTCCTGTCACTCCATGCCCTTTCCATTGCTCTTGGAGCCCCTTTAGGCACTGTAAGGGGCTCTAAGGTCTCTCTGGACCCTTCTCTTCTCCAGGTTGAACAGCCCCAACTGTGTCTATGCTTCTTGTCATGTTAATACTTTGTACCTGGGCTAGAATATTTTTTCGGTGGCAGCAATACCCACCCCATAAAGAAGCACAAACCTTAAAATCCTAACAGGTCTTGTAAGAGCAGCATGGTAAAGGATGGAAAAGCTTCGAGAGCCCTGAGCAGCTGTCCCAGAGACACATCTTTGGCAGGGACATACCTTCTCAGCACGGCGGTGGCAGACCAAGGGGATGAGGGTCTCGGGCTCTGTGGACATGGCACACTCGTCGATGATTATCTGCTTGACACTGAGGTGCTCCAGGGCGCTGGCCGACGAGACAGAGCAGGTGCACAGGATGACATCGTGACATGCCAGCTGATGAGAACGACCTTGTGTCAACCAACCTTTGTACCTAGTGTTGATGCAGAAAACACCGGGTTATGCATAAGGGAAACACCTCCAGATTCCTCATGTAGGAACCAGGCAGAGGCTGTGCTTTCCCAAATGATTATGGCTTCACCTCCCACCCTAGAATGAGCTGGTGTTCCCAGAAAAGGGCTTTGGATGGACACTGTAGGAAATGTACTTTGTCCTGAACTCAACAGGGCAGGGGGTCCGGGTGAAGGATTCAAGGGTCACACAGGCAGAATAGGAATTTTGGTCCAGATGGACAACAGCACCAGTGCAAAAGTGATTCTGAGGCTCTGTGCTGTACCTGCAACCTCGAGCTCATCACTTTTTGTCATTATTCTGAACACACAGTTTATTAATCTGTGCTTCAGAGGTGGCACACAGCCAAAGTCAGCCATCTCTCACCAGGGTCTCTTCCTACTCACTCCTTTGTTTCTGCTTCTGTGATCTCCTCTCCCTTCCTCACCCGAGCGTCAAAGTGACAGATCTGCTGCCAGAAGGGGCTGGGTGCCCGCCGGATGCGATGATGCAGGATTATTTCACTGAAAAAAGAGTCAATATATAAATATTTTCCCTCAACGCTGAGACCTGAGCAATTTCTTCTACAGTGAAGCAGATCACACCACCTGCCTACATGGAGAAACCCCATTAGCTAAAAAACTCACAGACAAACTTTCCCATCTTTGTAGACCAAATAATTCAACCTTGAGGACATAAAATGCAACTGCTTCCCTTTAGCAGCTGCAAGCAGGAATGAAGTCAGAGACGTTCCAAAAGGAAATGAAAACATCTAGGGACTTTTCAACAGTCTGGATTTCCTGACTAGGTGCTACATTAGAGTGTACACATTCACTTGTAAAAATTAATTACAAATCAATTACAAAGCACATTAATAGTGCTACTCTTCAGTGGTGGAATGAAACTATTTGCTCTGGTTTGTTCAGTGTTACTGATGCAGAAGCCACCTCTCCCCAGCACCCTAGGAGCCTGCAGGGCCATGCTGTCCTACCTGAGCTCACGTTTTGGCTTTGCATCCCGTAGGGATTTACGGGAGATGTTCCGGTTGCTCCCCGGGTATGGGAATTCCATCGTCTCAATGGCCTCCCCATAAACCCTCAGTGGTTTCAGGTTCTTCATCTTCAGCAGCATCCCTGGGGAAGGAGGGCAGGTCTGCTCAGACAGCACCAGGCACTGGTGATGTTCAGGCCTGTCTCTCCCCGTCCCTCACTCATCATCCCATCTCCACTGGTCCTCGCCCTGCAGTGCAGGGTCTTCTGTAAGGACCAGCCCCACTTTCGGCCCCTCCACACCACGTGTTCTCCCTCCCACCAGTACAAGCCACTTCAGGGGCTTAAAAGACGATAGTTACCAGCAACAACATCAACAGACTTGTTGGATGGGCCGCAGTACAAGATGCACTTTCTCTTCTTGTCCTTTTCTTCTTCCAAGCATGGTGTTTTGTCCTTCTCAACACTCTCCTCATTCAGTTTATGGAACCAGTAGACAATGTGACTTCCAACAACGGTCTTCCCTGTGCCTAGAAAAAAACAGGAGTATGCTGAGAACATTTTAACCACAACACTCATGCTCTGGATCAGCATCCAGCTGATCACCCATGAAATAAAATCTAGAATGAAGGGGACTGCCTTGCTCAGCTGTGGGTGATGCCAATCCATGCTCCCTTCTCTTGGCTTACCGAGGGTCCTATGGAAAGCAGCACATCACCTCTCATCTGCCATTCATACCACAGCAGGTGCGTTCTGCTGTCCCCCCTTACCTGGTGGGCCTTGGATGAGCATGAAGGAATTTTTTAGAGCACCCAGAACAGCCTGGTTCTGACTCTTGTTAAGTTTCCAGTTGCTGCCAGGGATATCAAAGCATTTTTGCTTGAGGAATCTGGATGTTGTCACTGTTACAGCAAAGAGCCAAGAAAAGAAATTTAAAGAAGGTTACTGAGGGCAGCACAGAAGTGATTCAGCAAGAGGGTGCAGCAGGTACCTAGTGATGGTGGTCCATTACAAGACCACCTAGAAATAATCCTTGTCCCATGCCAAGATACTCTGCCCATGCACCATCTCTGTGAGTCCTGGGGATGACAATCTCAGCCATGCCAGCCACCAGCAGGGCATCCCAAATTACACAGCAGTTCCTCTCACCCCCTTGTCAGGGGAACCTCCTGTGTGGGAGCATCACCCCTATGGCAAGGGCCCACAGAAACTGCCAGGGCACCTGCCTGGCCAGAAGCAAACAGCCACACGGTAAGAAAGGTTAAGATTTGCACTTACATTTTTGAGGAGGTTCGTGGCCAAGGGCGATGCTTTTAGCAAGGTCAGAGGCATATTTGAGCTTCCAAAGTGCTTTTTCTTTCCGTCTGACAGACAAGGAAAAATAGGAATGAATGGAATGTAGCATAAAATAGCAAAAGTTGTAATACAGCTTTGCTTAACTGCCTAACTTATTCTTTCTCTCTGCTTTGTTGTTGCATTAACTCCTTCCATAAAGAACTTAAACCACAAATAACCTAAACTTATCCTGCTCCTCTGCATCTGGGACCAGTTCTCAATTGACTGAAGAGCTGAGCCTGCAAAGATAATGAGAGCAAGGAACACAACTCCTGTCCCAACTCTCTTTTGTTATGGCCCACCCCCTTTTACTGGATTAGCTTCCAATGTTTCCTAAAATTCATGATGCAAAAGGAAGCACATTCTGCCCTGAGAATGCTACAGCACTGGGGGTGCATAGCAGCCTATGCTGTGTACAAGGAAGGGCAAACTAGACATCAGCTCTGATTTAAAAAGAGCAGAACTTGCTTTGCAGCAACAACAAAGGGGAATGACTTGGAAATCAGCGAACTCTTCCACTAAGCAAATCCCACTCCAGGGCTTCACTTTGCCTTTTATAACACATATTGCAGCAACCCAGTAACATAAGAAGCAGGTGCTCAGGGAAATTTCAGCACCATCCCCTATCTCCCCATTCTCAGGGACAACCAGAAGAGCATGAGACCCTGTGGAGAACAGACCCGAGGAGTGCTGCCACACCCCCCAAAGACCCACAGCCCAACAGTATGGCCAGTCAGAGTAAGGGTAAGGGCAGGTTTTTCAGGGGATCGACCACAGCAGTGAGGAAAGCCCATGGGGTGCAGCAGAGAGGTCCTGTGGGAAGCCATGTTAACCAGAGCACACTGCTGAGCCCACTTACATGTCTGGCAGCATCTTTGGAATGAGCTCCACTGTGAACCTCGCAGAATCCTGTGAGATCTCCACAGGGATGGTCTCCATAGACATATAGTGGATGTAAAAATTCAGAGTCTGGTGACCAGACCTGTCTGACTTCTCGTCATCACTGAACTCCTCCGTGACCCCGTGAGCCACCCAGGTGTAGGTATCGGGATCAACCACAAGTTTGTTCTCTGATTTGCCGTTGTCAAGCAAAGACAGGTTCTGGAGGCCATGACTAAGGCATTCCTCATCACTCTGAGGGCTCTTGGGAAGCTTCAGCCCACCTAAACGAATGCACAGGTAACAGTGGAAGAAGTCCACTTCGATGGAGCAGTCTTCCAACCACTTCTTGTTCAGCACAAAGCTCCCTTGCAGCTGTCCTTTGCTTGTCCTTTGCTTTGCCCACTTTATTTTAATATCATGGAGGACAATTGAGTCATTCTCGGCCACAGCACACGACGCAGACTCCATGGCACTCAAGGGCATCCACACCTTGTTGTACTCCGTCGTGTTCTTGTAGCTGTCCTTGGACTGCAGCGTGGCGTAGGCCGAGAAGCAGTCGATTGGCTTCTCCGTGTGCTGCAGGCAGACCTCAAACCCCGGAGTCACACACCACAGCTGCACGAAGGGCACCAGGAAGCCGCGGCTGACGTCGGTGGTGAGCTGGAACCACAGCGCGTCGCCGGCGCTCAGCTCCAGGGACAGCTCCATGTAGTGGGAGCAGGAGCTCTTCCTTACCCAGCCTATGTGCCGGTGGTACAGATCCTTGTTCTGCCGCAGGAGGGACGCGGCCCTGTCAAACTCCTCGTTCCTGATGGCCTTGAGCACGTCTTGCCACGTCTGGGTGCAGAAGAGGGTGACACTCTTGTCGCGAAGGGGTCCTTCCCGCAGGCTCTGCTCCTTTGTCTCTGCAGAGTACATCCTCCTCTTCCAGGTCAGCCTGATGCTGCTCCGCTGCTGGATGAACACAGGCTGCTCTACCAGCTGAAGGGACCTGTAGCTAATTCTCTGTGGATCCGGAAGGCTCTCCTTGTTCAGGGGAAACAGGGCTTTAAAAAACCTGCTCATCTCTTCGATATCTACCACAAAGGCGATCTTCTGCAGGACTTGGTCCTTCAGCCGGCTGGCCATCTGCAGGGAGTGGGCTCTCTTCTCGTACGCCATCGCCTGGCTATTCTTCCTGTTGAAGTCGTGACAGAGAAACTCAATGTCGTCCACAGAGTAGATGAGGGGCTTCTTGCGGAGCACAGAATGAAGGTGCCGCTGGACCACGACATCCACGTACCGGCGGATGGGAGAGGAGGCCCAGGTGTAGGAGTCAACATGCAGGGAGTAATGGCCCGCCTTCGACTGGACAGTGGAGTTGGAGCGACAGAAGTAGGAGCGGCTGAGCAGTCTCCTGAACTCCAGGGTCACGGGGGCCAGCTTTGGGTGGATGTCATCAGTGACAATGAGGTCGAGCATCTTCTGGAAGTCACGGGCATTAGCAGCTAACTGCAGGTGCTCCCAGATGGGGCCCAGAAGACTGAACTCCACATTTTTAGGGGAGTCTTGACCGGGAGGCATTTCTCCCAGGTGATGCAAGAGATGAAGGGACAAAGGAATGATGTGGCTGTACTTGTTTTTCATGTGTGACAGCTGTGCAAGACTTGGCTCACACTGACACCGGAGAGGAGTGACATTTCTGGTCACCTCCTGGTTGGTGAGGAACTCGGCCACAAAACTATTGAACATAATCATTAACTCCTCTATCATCTGATGGGACCCCCTGTTACCTGGGGAACTTTCCTCATCCAGTCGGTCATAGAAACAGTCCTCCTGCAGCCGAAACTTCCGATGGATCCTGGAGAAGTGATAAGCCACAGCTATACAGTCCTCCAGGGTATCAAAACGAAGGGCCTTTGCTGCTCCCCTGTAGCAGTTCTTGACGCAGAGCTCTGCCTCTTCGTAGGACAGCTGCCTGTCCGAGCGGATCGTGGAGATGGTGAAGATTCCCTTTAACATCTGATCAGTCTCCTTCTCTACGGTGACAAACAAGGAGATCACCCGTCGATCTTTCTGTGGCAGGAGGCTGCAGACATCCTGGCTGATTTTGGGTGGGAACATGCACAGAGGCTCCTGCTTGGGAGCGTAGTAGGTGACACCCCGCTTCTTTGCTTCCAGGTCCAAGGCACTGCCTTTGGGAATTATGCCAGCCACATCTGCAATATGGATCCCAATCTCATAGTGACGCCCAAGATCCCTAACACTGATAGCATCATCCAAATCCCTGGCACCTTGGGGGTCAATAGTGAAGGTCATGTAATTCCGACAGTCCTTCAGAGTTTCCTTGGTGAGGTTTATGTTGCTGTTGGAGCTGTATTTGGCTAACTCTCTGGTGACAGCAGCTGGGTATTTGTTCTCCAAACCATACTCCAAAGCGAGGATCTTTAAGCCTTCTTCCAAAGTCAATGCTGCCTGCAGGATCTCTGTTATTATCCCCAAAGGGTAGTAAAACCCTTCCCGCCAGGAGATGACCTGGACACAGAAGAACTGGCACCTCCTTGTCTCCTGGTTGATCTTCTCACAGCTGACCACTCTGTACTTCCCATTGATAAGCCTGCGGATGGGAATGACATTGGGTTTCTCCTTCAGCCCCGGGACGAATATTTTGGTGACAGTGGGATCGATGGGTATCATCACACGCGGATCAAACTCATCCATCATGCAGATGAAGGTCCGTTCTCTCTCAGCACGCTTCAGGATGCCCACCACCCTCCCCTGTGGGCGGTGGCTGCTGCTGTCGCCCGTGCTGTTCTGCAGGATTTCCACCAGCACCTCGTCCCCAGTGAAAGCTGTCCCACAGTTAACTCTGCCTTTGATCTGGATGTTCATGGCAGGGGAGTCATTGAGGGTGAAGGCAGAAGCTCTGTCGAAGCCCTCTTTGATCAGCTCACACCTCTTGTACATTTGGGGGTGCATATGCAGGTACTGCTGCATCATCTGAGAAGAGAAGTTGACATACTCCCCCTTGTCTTTCCACTGGTTTGAAGCCTCAGACTTCACATTCAGCAGCCCTTCATCAGACACTGTCACCAGCATGTTCTTGCTCTCATCTAAGAGCTCCTGGAGGATGGGATCGTCGGGATTCATGCTCTCGTCCTCAGAGCTCAAGGAGTCTGTATCGCTGTCCTCCTCGTCCCCCTCCAGGCTCCTGCTCCAGCTCTCCTTGTCACACGCAGCCTGTTTGATCTGAGCCATTGTCAGGTTCTCTGGGAAGATGCTCCCCTTGTCAATGCACTGCTGGATGAACCGTTTCCACACCTTGCTGCACTGGCCATGGGAGCACAAGGCCACAGCGTCCCCCACCACAACCACCAGCGACTGAGCCCGGGTCATGATGGTGTTGAGCACTCTGGCCTCGTTGAAGAACTCGAGGTGGTGGGAGGCTGAGACACGCAGGCTCTCGCTGGTGTGGACCGTGCTGATGATTATGACCCGAAACTCACGCCCTGCACCAGAGGGGACAAGGGAAAAGTCACTGATGAGAACCCAGCAGGGGAGACCCAGCCTGGCTGCCACCTGTCTACATTGTGTCACATGGCCACTGACTGATGTAACCCCGCTTGGCTGAAACATGGGGGTCACCCGATGTGAGTAAAGCAGTTCTTGGGGATCGTGAGATCCTCTGTGCATGAACCAGGATGGACATCACAAGGCACCACCACCCACACACCAGGGAGGGAAGGACAGCTTGGAGATGGGATAAAGGCAGAGCACTGGAGCACTGCAGCCATGAGCACCCACAGAGTAGCCCAGCGTGCCCAGTGCCACCAGCAGCCCCTCCTTGCAAACACGAGTAGAGTTTGCTGTGAATCTCAAACTCCCTGAGGAACTGAGGGTCTTGCAGGAACAAGAGCAGAGATCATTTGCAAGGACCCCTCTCCCTTCAGGAAGAGCTCTGCTGATCACACAACAAATAATAACCAATAAGAGGCATCCTAGTGATGTCAGAGCTGGGAAGAGGCTGCAAAGAAAGGGTGTGGAGATCACAAACACCCCACCTGGGGTCAGTTATTCTCACCCAAGGAGTCCCAGCTGTGCAATTAAAAAAAGATAATGAAAACACAGATGACTTATAAATTAAGTCCTTGAGGACAAAACCAGCCTTATCCCTCTCTTGTCATCCAGAGCAGGAGACTCCTCCTCTAGTGAGCGCTGATTGGCACCCTTCCTGTCACTCTCCTCCCTCACTGGTACTTAGGGCTTCACATGATTCACACATGCTCAAGTCTCTGGGATGGCACTTACAGGGTTTTTACCCTCCTACGAAGCAACATCCATATATTTGACATGAGTTGACAGTTGGGTGCAGATTTAATTCAGTGTGAAATCTTATTCACTCAGGAAAAAACAAAATCAAAGATCTACCAACCAGAAGGGGATGGAAATCAGCCAAAGGAGTTCCAGGCACGCCCTCCTGATTAGGAGGGTGTCAGGTGGACTGGACTGAGGTGGTGGCAGAGACACTGAGAGGGCAGGGGAGCTCTGCCTGGCAGCACCTCCCAGAGAGGTATTTTTCCACGACAATAGCCAATATTTTGCATTTTAACAAGGAGGAAAATGTAAAGACGTTGGAAACTCCTCTGCTAACACCCCAGTGTCTCTTCCCCCTGCCTGTTACACGGTGGCTGCAGTTGCTATGGACCCTCCTGTCCACCAGCATGACTGCAAAAGCTGTGTCTGACTCACACACAGAAGACCCCAAAATGCAGCCAGGCATGAGGGACTGCTGCACAAGACACAAACCTGGCAAATTTTCGTAGTTTTCCACCACCACATCTTGTAGCTGCTTTTTCCTCAGCTCTTGTCTTGTTGCAGAAACCTGGTAAGAAAGAGGCACAACTGAAGTCAGCTCAGAAATGCCACCCACTAAACACCAGGGTCCCTCCTCCGGCCCAGCTGCAGGTTCTCCAAATTACTTGAAAGCAGCCACTCATCTGGGCTGACTTCAGCCAGAGCTCCCACTGCCCTGCCATTAACCGGCCTAGAAGATGCCGATAGAAGTGTTTAACTAAGCCATCCCACCATCTCTGCTCCAACCACCCAGGACACGCTACCTAAATGAAGAGTGCCTCAGAAAAACACTGAAGGCACATGACACCCCAGATTTCCTATTTTCACTAGTACAAATACTAATAAATAGATTAAAAGGTCTTTTTTAGGGAAAGGATTCCACCACGCACCTGCGTCCCATGGGAGACCACACAGATCTTCTTCAGATCCCGGACACCCCACTCATCTGGCCACCTCCGATAGATCTCCTTCACCTTCTCAATCACTTCTATTATCTCGGAGACGTTTTGCCAAGAAATCATGGAGATATCCCTTTCAGCCACACCAGACACATGGCAGAACACGAGGGGATAGATTTCGGGATGGGGCGGGATGTTCCCACTGGCTTGGATAGCATTGCCATTGCCGATGTAGAAGTGCTTGGAGATGAACTCAATAATGCCGGCAGTGGAACGATAATTCTCGTTGAAGATGATCCTGCTCTTCGTGGCCACCTCATGCCTCTCCTTCTGGTAGAACTGAAAGAGCCGGTTCAAGAGGGTGTGATCAGCAGACTGCCCGCCCCCAACACAGAACAGCTTTGGGGTTATCTGCATGTGGTCCCCAGCCAGGACAATGCGGGTCTCAAAAGTGGCGTAGGAGAGCGGAACCAAAGCTTCGCACTCCAGCATCTGCGCAGCCTCGTCGATCATGATGTGGGTGAAGTAGCCTGGGGGCACCTTCAGGTTCTTGGAGAGCATGGAGGTGGTGATAATGATGTGGTGCTTGTCGATCTCGGCCTGCGTGGGGTGGCGGAAGGAGCGCTGGTCTGGCGAGAGGCAGCAGTACATCTGGGTGATGGGGTCTGTCAAGTTGATGGGCCGGTCGGTGGAGATGATCCGCAGGGGAACAGCCCATGGATGCCCCGTGGTCACATAGTTATGAAAATATTCCCGGATGTAAATGTCAGCAGCGCTGGAGGGGAACAAAAGGGAAAAGCATCAAGGAATTTGCGGTGCTGTTCTTAAATTCTGTGACACAAAGTTCTCTCTCATCATTCTGCAACACTTATCCAGTTTCTCTCCTGGCTCTGGTGACACCACACTTGTCACAGCAGACATTCACAACTGCACAAAGGAACCAGTGCCTACGCAGCCACTAATTCCCAGCCTCTTTCAACAGTATGATTTAAAATAGGAGTTGGTATTTGAGACTACGACATCTCTTGAAACTCTTATGGAAAAATGTGATGTGCCCAGCAAAAGCTGTGGCCCTGATGCTGTCCAGGGCCAAGTGACAAGGAGCTGTCCTCTGACAGCAAAGCATCCCCACCCCCGGGTGAGACAAGACCTACAGGAGAAGCTTCCGTGCAAGCAAACGGCCTGGAACAGGCTAAGATTAGCAGTCACCATCTATTATGCATTAAAAACTGAGGCAGTAACAGCCTGCAGGATCAGATGTGGACACTCTTTTCAGTGTAACTGCTCTAATTTTAACAGTCTTGGCCTGGTTTCTCTGAAGGCAGATCCAATGGCATTCAGACCAGATCTGCATTTTCTCTTCCCCAAATGCTCCCTGGAAAAGTCAATAGATTGGCATGTACACAGAGCCAAACAGTCTTCAAGGGCAACTAAAGCACAACATTATCCCAGCATGGTCAGGGAGCAGCTTTCTACTTCTTGCAGTACACAGTAAAGGCTGGAGAGCACTGTCTCTCCAGCCACATTCCCATTCTATGATGAGGCAGGAATATGTTAAGTGCTCAAGGCCAGGATGGACAGGGCTTGGAGCAACCTGGTCTAGGGGAAGGGTTTGGAACAAGACAAGCTGTAATGTCCTTTCCAACCCAACCATTCAGAGATTCTATGAGTCTGTGTTGCCTCTTCCACAAAGACTTCCACCCATGCCAGGCTTTCTCCTAGCAGGAATTAGAGCAGTTTAAGATAAATTCAATAAAAACTAATTTATTTAAACAAGCAATTGAAGTGCACACTGAGAAAAGGGCAGCTCGGCTCTGGCTCATACACCCTGGCTCCCCTTCACCCCCTCAGCGAGCAATGCACCAGTTTGCCCACAGTTCTCATTGCCTCTTCCCTGCTAACCTGTTTGTGTGAGTGCAGATCAGCACCCGTGTGTTGGGCTGCCTGAGGATCTCCAAGGTGGCCATGGCCAAGGTGAATGTCTTCCCTGTGCCAAAAGGCCCATAGATGAGCAGAGGTGGGACCTGCCGGCTGGTGGTCGGCTGGCCCGTGATGAAGGAGATGGCTTGTTTCTGCTTGCTGTTCCCTCTCTGTGGGGACCCAAGAGAGTAGGGGATGGAGCAACTGGCAACATCTGGCAGGACCAGCTTCTCATCCAACAGACGGTCCACAGCCTGGTGCCACTGCCGGAACAGCAGCTGGTCTATTTGGAACTGGATCTCCACCTTGTGGGAGGTGTTTGCCTTGAAGTTCAGCTCCGAGCAGCACCTGCTTGGTATCTGCAGCCAGATGGTCTTCTCCGTGGTGGCTTTGTGCTCCACAAAAACTTCATAAACCCGATTGTCCACAGGTGGGTCAAGCGCCAGGAAGGCAGTGGGCACAGACCTGCTCAGCAGGTACCCCTCATCCGTGTCCGGCGAGAGGTTGTAAGGGGTAGGCACTTCAGCAAACAGCTCCCCAGAGACAGCAAACTTTGCCCCCATGGAGAGGCTCTGCAGCATGGGGGTCAGCGAGATGAGCACACGCAGGTTGAGTCTGAAAGGAGGAAAACACCCAAATGAAGAGCAGAGAAAGGATCTGTCAGTTCCTGAGCCCTCCTCCATGGAGAGGGGATTGCCACCTACACCCAGAGAGGGTCTGCCAGGCCCCCAGGCACATACAGACAGAAACCACACTCTAGCTAATCCACGGCCACAGGATGAGACCCAGCAAGCCATCCTTCTTGGCAGGTTTCCAGTTTTCTGGGAAGGCACCACAAGACCCAACCCAGAATGGACAAAAGACCCCAGGAGCAGCATGGCCCCAAGGGTTAGCAACAGGCTTGTGGTCCCCAGTGAAGGGGAACCCCAAAAGGGTTCACGCCTGACACTTACTTGGCAATCAGAGCCTGCTCAGCTTCTTCCTCGCGGAAGAGGAAGCTGTGCATCCTCTCCCGATAGTTGAGTCGGGTGATGGGAACGACTGCACTACTCTCACTTTGGTAATCCAGCGCCAGAGCAGGAGGTTTGTACTTTGCCAGCAGAACCACATCTTCACTAGTCTTTGGCATGCTGGGAATGATGATCCGGTTACCCCGATCCCACCGCACAAAGTTGACGGGGCGGCTGCTCTCCCTGGTGCTGGGGACGTGCTGGGGCATCTCCCGCCGGCCCACCTTCACCTTGATCTTCTGCATGAGGACGGGGCGCTTGCCGAAGTCGAAGACCACCCACTGCTCGAAGATGCCCAGGATGCAGCACTCCATGCTGACCTCCACCTGCGCGGTGCGGGGCGAGGAGGACACGGTGGCCACGTGCTCCCCACAGAGGTACTGCAGGCCCCGGGAAAGGCCATTCCCCGAGAAGTAGAAGTTGACTCCAGGCTCCCGCTTCAGCAAGGCCACGTGCTGCAGATGCATCTGCCATTGAGAGAAGACAGGGACACGGTGAGGGCAGCCCACGGGAAGAGCCCAGAAGCTAGTGAGGTGCTCCAGCAGCATTTCCTAGAAATAGCTGCTAGAGGAACCAAACTCTTTGTCAGTCTCACCACAGCTTATTCCTCATGCAATCACGCAGCAATTACTCTAAGGTCTCAGAGAACCTCAGGTTTCAGTTTAATATCAACCAGTGTGCAGTAAATGGGAAATCTACTTTGGAGAAGACAAGCTTTTGCTCCCAGCATCCAAAAAGTCCTGGTCAGGAAAGCAGCTGAATGTTGTTATTTGTGACGATACAGGGGAGGTGTTGAGAGCAGCCAGGTCTGCCCCAGGACCACTGCACAAGACAGGAGACACAGTGGCTGCATCCCCTGCACACAGCCCCAGTGCAGGCACCACCTGAGCAGCTCCTGAATACCCAACACTTGTCCTCATTTAAACATGCCCAAATCCCCATCCTTCTGCCCCCTGCAGAAATAATAACTGAAAAAACCCCAACCAAACAAAACCCTCCAAAGGACTGAGCTTACCTGAGAGTGGACCTTGAACCGCCATTGGTATTTCTTCTTCCTGTCCTCCAGCTGCACATGCAGAGGCTGCTCACACACAACTTGGACACCCTCGACATGCTCAGCCATCTGTGGGGAGTCATGAGAGGAGAGAGACTGAAGGCAGCATCCCAGGAACACACCTCAAAGCCCTCCACAGTGCCATCTTCATCCTTCCCTTTACGCTACATCCTCCCAAGAGGGATCAAGAGTACATCCTCATATTCCATCCTCACCCACCGCTGCTCCAGGTCCCCACGCAGCAGCCGTGGAAAGCAAGAGGACCCACGGCATAGCTTGGGTACCCCAAGCAGGCTCTCAGGTTGCCGTCTCCAAAGAGATGAAGGAAGGATGGAGGATGCCACATCCCTTTTTGCATCCCCACTAGGATGGTGAGCAGTGGGCTCCACTCCCAAGCTTTCACACCAGAGGATTCCTGTGATGCGCTGGACCAAAGCGCTCCCACCCTGTGCCCACCACTCACAATTAACACCTCGTTGGAGCACATCTGATACTCAGCAAGGAGCCGGTCCTGGTAGGACAAGAGCCCATCCTTCAGGGCTTGCTTCTTTTTCTTCACAGAAACCTTCACCCTCTGTATCCACTCCTGCAGCTCCTCTTTGGAATGAGCCTTGGTGCAGCTGTTCCCCATTTCACACACCTCCGCTCTGTCGGGAGAGAGGTGTTCCAGGTGCCACCCGTGCCTGGTGGCATGGGGATCCTCAGGGAGCCGGCAGCTCCCTGCTGCTCCAGCCCTCTTCCCTGTTGGATGCCTTACCTGCTACACAGTGAGAACTTGGCCAGCCCGAGCGGTGGTGCGCGGTGGACCCACTGCATGGAGCTGTCAGCTGAGAGCATCTGCACGTGCTCGATGGAGGAGCAGTGGTTCTCAAAGCTCTCCTGCGAGCTGCAGGTCACCAGGCAGATGCGGCAGTAGAAGTGCACGGGCGCGGGCGCCGCCGGCTTGCCGTTGGTGCTGCCAGCGCCCACGGACGGCAGCAGGTCGGAGCGCTGCAATCCGTGCTCCCTCTCGGCCTCCCAGACAGCCATCTCCACGTCACTGTGGGCGTACTGGCAGCGCTGCGGGCCGTGCCTGCAGGGCCGGCCCCGGGACACGAACCGGCAGTAGCTGAGGGTCTCGATGAACTCGGGGCAGGGCCGGATGGCCGTGTACTGCTGCTTCTTCTGGCTGTCCAGCACCGCGTGCACCAGGAGTGGATCCCAGGTGTGGTGGGACTCACAGAGCCACCCGCAGCCACCCACCGTGATGCGCTGGGGGCGGCCGAAAAAGCAATGCTTGCAGATCTCCTGGAAGTATCCCCCGAACTCGCTGGTGATCTCACTGGCAGCACTGGCAGTGGGGTGGGGGGTGGCAGCAGGGTGGCCCCCCAGCTGCGCCTGCAGCACTGCCGCCTTCAGCCAGCGCCGCTCCAGCTGGTGTTCCCTCTCAAAGTTCCAGACCATGGCCTCCTCCGCGCTCCAGGCGAAGGTACACTGGTTCTTGTGCCTGCTGCAGCCCAGGCCCATCACGTAGTACCTGCAGACAGCGTAGCGCGCCGGGTTGGGGAAGCCAGGCCGCCGGGACACCTTCCTCCATGCTGTGCTCCAGCGGCTGCGGCAGCGCGCCAGGAGGATCTCGTACATGCACTTGTGCTCCACCTCCTGCGGGTGGTAGGTGATCTCATTCTCCTTCACGCTGCACTTGGAGCAGACCAGGAGCAGCTCCAGCTGCTGCTGGAGGCTGCCCAGTGGCACCTTTGGGCCGTTGGCCGATGGCATCTTTGGCAGCAGCTGGAGCGGAGCAAAATTAGTGGTGGGAAGATCTCAGAAGGGGATGCCGTGGGGAGGAGGTGCCATGGAGAGAGCGGCCTTGTCCTAGCTCACTGCGTACCTGCCGGTCATCGGTGCGAGCTCATGAAGCCTGACAAAGGAACACGGAACAAGTGACTTAGCAGGAAACATCAGACAATCCCTGGCTGGGCGCACACAGCAGCACTGGCACAGCCAGGAACCTCACCCAGGCAACCTTGACCTTGGCACCCTCTCCCCCAGCTCTGCTCCCCCACCAGCCCGGGTACCAGGGGAGTGTTCTGCACAGGAATCAGGCTGCCGAGCGGTGCTGGTTCCCAGTAGGGCTCAGCCTGGTCCCCGATGTTCCCACAGACCATCAGCATTTACCATCCAAAGCAGCAAAGCAGTGACTGCTCCAGAGGGCGCAGCACGGTCCCCATAGCAGCCACTGATCTGCCCCGGACCATGGAGACATGATCCAACTTCCTCTTCCTGCTGCCAGCACCTGCCCCACCTTGGGTCCCTCCTGCCAACTTTCTCTTTCTTTATCCTCTTTTCTTCCCTGAGTTGGCCAGGCAGCCCCACGCCGAGCGGGAGGAACCCAGCTCCAGCCCCTCAGCCCAGCTGCCCCGTAGCACAAAAGATTAATTGGAATTAATTAATGAAGCAACCACCCTCTTTGCTCCTGGGATGCAGCACCCAGTGCTGGGAGAAGGGCATGCTGGAACAGGGGCCTGCTGGCATCTCTCCAGCTGACAGCTTGGTAGACATCCGGCTGGGAGAGCTCGGCCCTGGCACCAGGAAGGCAACTCACGGCTCACTGCCCTCTCCAGCCACCAGCTCTGGCATTTGCCATCAGTTTCCTGGGTAACCAGAGACCAGAAACATCCCTGGGAATGATGCTGCAGGGTTTGGTGGCTGGGCCACGTGGTCAGGGTAAAGGGAACATGCCGGGGCACATCTGTGGGCAGGGTGTTCTGCCAAGAAAAGCCACTGGCCTCGTGCTGAACGCCCAACTTGGGCTCCTGGCCAGCAGGCACCACAGACTGGCTCTCTGGCAATGCCAGGGAAGAGCAGGATTTATGGCTGAGGTCCAGTGGACAATGGAATAGGAAGGCAAACCTTGCACTGCTTCTGCACTTTTAATTAAGGATCCTTTCCTCTCTTCCAGGGTAAATGGTGCTGGGCAAAGTGGGCAGGCTGCTGCTCCAGCTGGAGCTCTAGACAACAAACATAGAACTGGAAGTGGCTGGAGCATCACCCACATCCCCAACATACCCTTAGAGAGCTCCTCACCTCCCATCCCAGTGTCACAGCATCCACCTGCTGCTGAGCCATGAAGGAGTCACCTAATCCTACTTCTCTGTGTGCATCAGGTCAGACACGTGCTCGGTGGATAAACACCCGCTCGGTTTATCTCTCAAGGCCTGGCAGCAAGCCTGGCGCTGGGCAGAGCCGCAGGTTTCCATTCTGGGAAGCTGTGGGATTCCGTGGCAGACTCCCACGCCAGTGCTGGCTTGATTGGGGTCACTGTGCCACACCACGGTACCATGCCACGAGCTCTGCATCCAGAGCTAAATCACCCAGACTCAGCCCTGCGCCTCCACTTCCAAACCTTTACTTGAAGCATTCCATGCAGGCTGGCAGTGAAAGAAGAGCAGTGACAGCGGGCTGGGGCCAGCAGACAGCCAGGGTATTCCTATCCTCTGGCTGTAACAAGGTCATTGTCATTGGAATAAAACCTTCTGTAGTCTGGGGGTCAGCAGCTCTTTGTTTGTTCTGGTTCTACCACAAAAAAAGAAAAATTGGAGCCACAGCTGAGGTTCTGGTGCTGCCTGATTGCTGACTGATGGAGATAAAACGCTTTGCGCTGAAACAAAATAATTTGGGGAAATTTGAAAATAAGCACCTATGGGGGGGGNGGGTAGGGAGGGGGGGGGGGGGGGCATGTAGAACAATCTGTTTCATGCCCAAGGGCATCAAAGGATGCTCCTCTGATTCCCAGCAAGACAGCAAAGGCAGCACGGTGCTGGTGGGGGCTGCAGACCCCCTGGAGCTGCTCCTGTCAAACTGCTCCAGGCTGTGAGTACCAGAAAAACCCCCGGACACTGGGAACCTGGCAGAAGTCTGGGGAGACACAGCCTGCTCCGAGGGCTGGACTGCAGGAGGGAAAAACCCTGCACCTGGTGGGGGTCAAAATGCCTCCTGCTGGAGCCTGGGGAGACTGTTAACTCGAAGGGAGCATTCCTACTGGGCTTTCCCCGGGAGATCAGGGATGGACTGGAGCTAAGCGGGACCCCAGGGCAGAGGGAGTGTCCCTCGCGACCGCAGGTCCAGCTTGCCCCAGGACCTTGGCACGGGGCAGGGGGGACACGGAGGGCAGCGATGGCAGCGCGGGCCGGCGGGGCCAGGCTGTTCCCGAATCTCCGGAGCGGGAACGCCCGGAGCGGGACACAGGTCACGCTCAGCCGCCGAGAGCCTTTCAGCTCCTTTGAAGCTGGCGAGGGCAGCACGTTCCCAGTGGAACTGACATCTGCAGTTTCGGGAACACTTTGGTATCCCTCCGGCAGCAGCTCCACCTTCCTTCCTCTGGAAGTCTCCGCCTCCGGCCGAGCCCTCCTGGGAAAGACACTCAGGGTTTGTGCGACATCTGTGCAACACTGTAGCTGGGGAAAACTCCAGTACACCTCAGTTACACACACGGGACAGGAAGAAATCTGATCGCTGGCACTCGGCTCCGTGCAGAGGGAGCCGAACTTCCCGGTCCCGGCACGTCCACAGCCGCAGAGCTCATGGGAGACGCGGTCCCGCAGCACCGCCGGCACCGACCCACCCGCTTAAACGCTTAAGAACTGCCCATAAGGACCGAGCAGGACAGCCAGGGTGCCACTGGAATTTATGCCTAGGCAGGGCATCCCAGCTGGAAAAAGCTAAGAGGGAATATTCCACCTTTAAAGGGGTCAACTCCCGTGCTGTTTATTTTTTTTAAGAAGGCGTTTGATTTTGAGCAAACTGCCAGAACATGCTCTGGGTCTGGAGGTGGGAGGGAAGAGGAAGTGCAAACCCTGCTCTAAGTCTCTGCACAGCACTAGTGCTGACGCCAAATTAAAGCTTTTTCTCTCTACAGCACTCTTATACTAGAAAAAAGGAAAAAAGGGTGGGGGGGGAAAAGCAAAGGGAACTTTTGCAATCCAAGCTCGGGTCAGGAAGACGCCAGGCATGAGGAAGCTCGGGAAGGTGTGCCCCAAGACTGCTGTCCCACTGGGAATAAAACTGATGTCAACAGGGCAAAATCCAAATGCTTCAGGGAAGGTAAGAGTGGATGAAGAGCAGTATTTACCAGCAAGCCACAGACCATGATTTACAGGCTAAATTTTGTATATTTCAAGAATAAAACAACCTTTTTTACACTGATCCTGAAAAGCTCAGCCTGGCATTTAAAGCCACTCACATCCTGCTGATGGGTGACAAGTCACCATGACAGACAGAGGCTGGTTTATTGTACCCCGAGCCCAATCTGGGCGAGTTCTGCCTCTCTCCCAGGCACCAACACAGCCCCACGCACCCTCTGCCCAGCTCTGGTGCAGCCTTGCCACAAACCAAACCCAAACAGAGCACACCACGGCCTCGCTGATGGCATTTCCTCCGCGCTCAGGAAGACGCTTTGGGTCAGGGCCGGGCCACGCTGTGTCCAAGCATCGTCCCTGGCAGGCGCCTTGCAGGGCAGCGCTGCGGCCAGAGATAATCACATTTCCCTGGAAATGGTGAGGGGAAGCACAGCTGTGGTAAAAACAATGCTCACTGTGCCTCTGCGTCCTGATGCTCCGCACCCATCCTATCCCACCAGAAGGAGGGTGGCCCTTCTCTGAGCTCTTGGCTTCATTAATTATTGACAGAATATTAGGCAACGTGCTACGCTGGAGTAGGCCAAGTGCCCCTCGATCACAGCAAGTGACGTGGATCAGAGTGTTGGGAGAGGGATGGGCACAGGGGACCATGTGCCTCGGGGGGCTGCAGCCCCACAGCCCGGTAACCGGACCTAGCCAAGCACTGGCCCTTGGAAGTTTTTCTACAGCTACAAGCAGCACTCAGAGGAACAGTGCAAGACCTTCCCAGCATCTCCAGCACCCCACTAGAGATCAGTGCAGCCGGGCTGGCCGGGAGGGTTTGGAAACGGTGGAAGAGGAGTTGCCTGGCAGATGCTGGCCAGTGCCACCCCACCACGCACAGTCCTCCTGGCTGTACCGAAACCGCATCCCTCTGGAATATCCCTCCAGTGCAAAAACAGCCTCTAAAGTTCTTGGTGCCCCGCTTTCCCAGCCTTTTTCAACCACACAACTCTCTCCATATCCCACCCAAGAGCCGCCACTACCAGCCTGGCTGCTGCAGTGACAGCCGCGACACCACTGCCCGAGTGTGTGTGCAGGCACAGACCCTCCAGTTTGTGCAGAGCCCCGAGACACGTGGACCCCCAGATGCTGCATTTGTTTTCATCCAACTGTAAGAAGTTCACCGGGAGCTCCCAGATGCCATCCCCGGAGTTCAGAGGCGGCATCAGGGTTAGAATGCCGCTGTCGGGGATTGCTCACCGAAGGCAGCACTGTGCACCCTCGGGGTTCTCCCCACCCTCCAAACAGGGCTTTGCACCTCAAAACCTGCACCCCGGCTATGACCGTCCTCTCCCGAACGCATCCCAGCCCAGGCAGGGACGCTGCGAGCCGGGGCGGGGGCTGAGCGGGATGCGCACCCCGCACGCCCTGCAGCATCCCGCACGCCCTGCAGCACCCCACGGCTCGCCGCGGGGTTACCGGGGGCACCCTCGGTCCTGCAGCCCCCCAGGGCGCTCCGCTGACCGCCCATCTCCGGAGCTCCCCCACCCCCGGAACGCCCCCCACCGCTCTCACCGCCGCCGCCGGGGTGGGGGGACCCGCGGGGACCCGGGGACTCGCCGCCGGCGGCAGTTTCGCTTCTCGGGCCTCCCTGCATTCAAACCGGGGCTGGACTTCGCGGAAATTGCATCACGGCGGCTCCGCCCCGCCCCGCCCGCCGGCACCGGGGGGAGCAGGAGCCGGCACGGGCACCGGGCGGGCACCGGGCGGGGGGATCGGCACCGGCACCGACGGGAGCCCCAGCCGGCACCGGGACCGCCACCGGGAGCGGGGAGCCGGGCCCGGACAAGAGGGACAGGAAGCGGGGTG
>VZSE01010995.1:831595-851677 GCA_013398275.1 Promerops cafer | reverse complement strand
GGGAAGGGGCACCAAGGGGAGCGGGCACCGGCATCCAGGGCAGCAGGAGCCGGTACCGGTAGCGGCATCGGCGGGACAGCACCACCCACATGGCGCAGCGAACAGGACGGGCGCTCCTGGGGGGACCAGCCTCACACCCCGGTCCCATCTCACCCCCGCATCCCCGCGCATCGGGGGCCGAGCCTTCCCCCGGTCCTGTCCCCCCCAAGTGCAGAGGGGCCGCTCCCGCGGGCGCTGCTCACCCGCAGCAGGTCGGGATTCCCCGCGTTCGGTCCAGAGCCGGGAGCGGCGGCACCGGAGTTTTAAGTGAATATTGAGCGGCAGCCCCGGTCCTCAGCCCGGCCCCGCAGGCAGCCTCCTTTTTAACGGGGCTTGGGGGGGCGGGGGTGGGGGACAGAGCGCTGCCCACTTTTCTGTTCACTTTCGTTTTCCGTTCTTCCCCTGGCGCGATGCATCCGCTGCAGAGCTCAGCCTCGAGCCAAAGACAAACTCAAACCTCAAATCCACCCCCGGCAGCAGCCGAGTCTCATTTGCATCGTGTTTCGTGGGGCAGCACCGACAGCCGGGGGACAACACCCTGCACCCCAGTTTGTGGGCACAAGCACCTTCAGCTGATGCTCGGTGTCCGAGGAGTGGGGGATCCTCCGCACCCGGGCTGTGGAGCCCCTTCTCAGCCCCTTCGCACCTCACCAAACCCATCCCACAACAGCTTAGCACCTCATCCCAGCACGAGGCAGTGCCCTTCCCGTGTGCGGTTTGGTGATGGGGCAAATTTGCGGGTAATACTCACAGAACCAAAAAACCCTGCAACCCGATATGACCCCGAAGCACCCAAGCGCAACCCCGGGAAGCTCCTCTAACAGCCCCAGCAAACCCCAACAGCAGCCGCATCTCACCAGCCTGGACACAAGGCTTCAGAAAGCCCTGACCTGTAAAGCAGGTGCTGTGCCCAACCGTGCGGTCAAGCCCCAGCATTTCCACTTAATGGAATCATCTTCATGCCAGAAGCCAGCTGCAAGCCCTGGAAACAACGAGGGAAAACGAACACACCTCCAGCTACGAGTGGCTGTAAAAATTCACAGGCACCAGAGGCAAAGTGTCCCTGCTGACAGGGACGCTGTTCAATCCTTCCGTAGCTGGATGGGCACGTCGTGCTTGGTGGTGCCACCTCAACACAAAGCCAGCCTTAGCGACAAAAAAAAAGTTTTTCCTATAAGCAAATGGGAGGAGGAAACAGAGAGCCAGCCTGTAGGGCACGCCGGCACTGGAGCAGGAAGGAAGGAGGGGCAGAGACTGGTTTCTGGCACGTTTGTCACCACCAGTGGAAGAAGGAAGAGAAACGATGTTTTTAACCTTCCTGTTTCCTCCAGTCGCAGCCACTGGGTGCCTCAGAGGGAGCTCTCACCTTGCTCCCATCCAGCAGCACCCTGGGAAGCCAAAAAAAGGGTTTTGCCACCAAGGAGAGGAGTGGGGCAGCCCAGGCCTGTGGGTGCTGAAGGGACCCCACCGGAGCAGAGGGCACTGGATGGATCCCACCAGAACACTGGGTGGCTGTGGAGACCAGGCATTCCTGGGCAGCAAAGCCACCGGGTCTGTGCAGCAACACCCTGGTCACCTGCACAGGGCCATGGCTACCAGGCTGTGCTGCACTCCATGCTCTGTCAGAGAGGAGCAGTGGGTGGCTCAGCCTCACAGCAGGATCCAACCCCATGGAGCCCCCATGCTCAGTGTTCCCATCCAGGAAAGGGCTTTCTCAGCTTCGTCCTTGCAGCTGCCATGGGAACTGTTATGGTTTGGGCAGCACCAGAGCCCCATCCCTGCCTGGGAAGAAGCAACCAAGCAAAGCCCAGCCCTGGTATCAGAGTGGTCCATAGTGATGGAGTCCACCCCCATTTGCTACTGCCTGGGGCAGGAATCATCCTCTCTGCAGCCCTGACTCTAAGCCACAGCAACAGTCTCTGTGACAGCATCAGACAGCAGTGAAAAACAAACAAAATACCTGGCACCTCTCCCCTTTGGTGCCCGAGCCAGGACGGCCTGTGCCCGGCTCACCCAGGCAGAGCAGCCTTGGCACTGAGGCTTCACTCTGGATTTACAGGTGGGATATCTGGAGGTTTCACTGATTTTACAGGTGGGATATTTCCCCTCCAGCTCTCGGAGCAAACAGCTTTCACTGTATTATATAAAGCTTCCGGCCCTGCTCAACACACAAAGAGCCCAAGGAGCAGCCGGCTCTGCTGTCCCTCCATCGCTGGCGGCAGAGCGCAGGAAGCCACTGTCGGAGCAGGGAGGAGGCAAAGCAGCGTCACCGCATCCACAGCGTTAGGGCGGGGGAGAGCCGAAACCCAGGATCTGCCGATTTTAGACAAACAAACACCGAGACGAAAGCCCTGAGTTTCGGTTTCCATTGCTGAGGCGACACGGCCGACAGTCACGGAGCGGTTTCCCCAGGAAACCATCGCTGCTGTTCCCCGCCCCAGCGCCAGACACGCTGCCCTTTGTGTGCTGCACACCCCCCGCTTGTCCGAGGAAGTTGCTAGGAGCTGGGAGAGCCTTCCCGCGAGGATGCTGGGGCATCCCCCATCCCGGTAATAGCCCTAACCTGCCCAGAGAGACGCAGAGAGTGAGGAATTGTGATTTCTCACAGCCCCCACTCCCTAGCACCCCACAGGCAGCTGCCCGGCAGGACCGTGGCAATGCTCTGCTCGCAGTGCTGCCGGGAAGCTGGAGCCTCTGCTCTTTCCCAAACACTGCAGGCTGCTCCTGTGGATACCTGGAGGAGAAAATGCAAGTGGCCGAGTCTCCATCACCACGCAATCCAGGGAAAAACAGGGACCTGGCATGAGTCATCCGCAGCCCTTACGTAATTTTGTCTCTGGGTGCGAGTCCTCTACACCCGGCTGTGAGCGGAGCAGCCCTGGGCTCCTTGCGGGAGGAAAGGGGAGCAGATCTCAGCCTGAGCACCCAAGCCGACCCCAGGAAGGCAGTGCCGGCAGCACCAGGCTGGTAGAATGGGTGCTGAGAGCCCCAGCCCTGCCCAGGGACACCGGGCTCACAGAGCAGGCTGACCCACTGGGATCCACAGCAGTGTCCCAGTTGTGGGGTGCACGACACCCACTGCAGCCGTGGGAGCCCACAGTGACGGGTGCAGCCCCCTGGGGAGGGCTCGGGGCTCCGCCCTGCAGAGCCCCAGCTCTCAGCGCCGTGGGGAGGGAGAGCTGATTCACAGCTGGGATGTGCTCTCCATGAGCAACTCTTTACCACCCCTGCCGAAACCGGGGCTGCAAGACCAGGATCTATTGCCACACTCACATGGGACTTCCCCCCGGCCAGGGAATGTCGCCCAGTCGCCCACGGCCGCATCCAGCCCAAGGCCACTCATCCAGACACTGATAATGCCTGCACACAACGCTCTGCAGACAACTTCCCTTCTTTATTTTTCCTTCTCAGCCCTCATCCTACCGCGAGCTGCTGACTCTGCAAGCCCCCAGCTGCCCTCGGCCGGGCGGGGAAGCACCGCGGCACACTCGGAGCAGCACAGCTACCCCAGGAGTGGAGCACGTCACCAGGGCATCCCTGAATGTCCCAGGCGGTGTCTCGAGGGAGACAAGGCTGCCCCACCTGCACCTCCCTGACTGGCTGCCCCGAGAGCTGCTGCAAAGGGAGGGGAGAATTGCACCAGCCCAAATCTGCCTGCCGAGCTTTTATTGCTTGGGGAGCTGTTTACATCCTAAGAAGAGCTGCTTTGCAGGGCAGAGTACACCCACGCTGGGAATGTTTTGCCGGTGAGGTGATCTGTAGTCTCCAGGGCAGGTAAAGGTGCACGGAGCCAGAGAAGAGCTGCTGCTTCCTGCTTGTTCCACTCTGCCCCAGCCCTTGCTGCCCACTGCTGCACCACACCAACACAGAGCTGACACAAATCCTGTCCCACCCCACACTTGGCTGCCACCTCTCAGATACCTTTAAAGAGGAGCCAGGAGGTCTCTCCAGATGCCCCCTTTCCACCTGAACATTCCCCCTCCCACAGCCCCTGGATAACCCGGACAAGTTTGGCCAAAGCAGAGATGGCTGGAGTAGTATGCTCAGCCCACAGCTCTCCAGGGCTGGGCAAAGGCACCACAGCTTTCCAGCCCTGGCACTGCTGGGGAAAGGTGTCCCTGTGTTGCAGAGGGACAGTCACTCACCATTGCAGCACAGGAAGGGGGGAATTCAGGCTGGAAACACACCTGAGGTGTGGCTCACCACTGCTGCTCACGCTGGAGAGGCAAAAGGCAGCTCAGGGCGATCACAACCCTTTATATGTCCTCGGTCTGACACGCTACTGCTGTCCCAAGTACAGAGATATGACAGCAATATCTTAGCAGCAGCCAGCTGGGAGGGAAAAACCTCTGATAAGGCAGGACTCCTCCTCATCAGCTGCAGCCTCAGCTGACTCTTGGCCAAAACGAAACAAAATCTAATGCTTCGGAGGAATAGATCACTTTTCTTCCTGATTACGTGTCAGAACTCTTCTAAACATAGGTTGGGGACCAGTGGTTATCAGCACTGGGTGCAGCCAGGCCGTCCCAGCCGTGCCACGGACAAACAGACTTTGGAGCTGCATTTCAGGCTCCTTGCACACCCACGGCCAGAGGAACACAGAGGACACGTTCACTTATATTTAATAAAGTGTGTTCCTGTCCTGCCTTAGCCCCATTTCCAAACCTAGCTGTCATACCTGGAGACAGAAAACACAATAAACCAGCGACATTCTTTCAAAAAAATATTTATTACTCAATAAAGTGACCTGTCGTTGCTGCTGTTGCCAGATCAAGTTTGGAGTAACCCCAACACTCCAAGCACCCGACTCCTTCCAGCCGGAGACAGCGTGAGACACGCAGGCCCTGGGATGGGACCTGGTGAGAGTCGCAGCGAGTGGCGTGGCTGAAGGAGAACTGGGGGGTCGATCACCCCGTTACAGAACAGCTGCTTGAACCCAGCAGGGAGGGAATGGCAGCGTCTGGCTCCCGTGGGATGCTGGGGACTGGGGACAGCAGGGTCCCCCCTCGTGAGGAAGCGTGAGCTCCTTGGAGCATGGCCGTGGGGCTCAGCTCTGCACGCTCTGCAGCACGGCTCTGCCATGCAGAACGAGCTTCCCAACCAGGGCTTTGCTTAAAAATCGCCGTTGGCTTAAAAAATCCCAAGAATGGATTTTTTTTTTTTTCAGAAAACTAGAAAAAGACCCTAAATCCTCAGAAGTCACAGCTCTTCTCAGCCCTCTAGGTTCCTCTCTTCCTGCTCCTTCCCCAGCAGACCTGGGCAACCACCATGCCCGCTGCCACAACAGCTCCCACTTGTTTCTGCCACCCAAAGCCAGTGCCACACGCAAAATCCAACCTCCCAGGGCCTGTGCCCATGCTGCCAGGGCCCTTCCTGGTGTCAATGATTGTACACATCCACAGAATTCCTGCTCCTGGCATCCCTCTCCACTCCTGCAGCCCCTCAGGGATGGGGAGCAGCCAGCTCCCTGCACACCAGACCCCTTGGCAGCTTCCTTTTGCTACCACCTTCTCCCTGCTCCTGCCCACTCCTCTGATGGACACTGCTTCAGCTGTGCCTGCCAACGAGGCTGGGCTGACGACCCAGAGCAGGAAAGCTATTCCAAGAGAACAGGGGAGGAAAGCTTTATAAAAAAATAAGCTCTTTTTTTCTTCCCTCCTCTAAACAAGGCAGAGCATTTCTGCCTTTCCCTTCTCCAGGCATCCTTCCTCCCCCCTCCTTCCCTCTGACCTGAACCTCCTTGCTCCCAACACAAGCCACTCTGAGTCTTGTTAGCCCGTGCCCGTCATGACACCGCTCCTTGTCCCACAGCGCAGCCAGAGAAGAGGCAGCTCCCCCCAGAGTGGCACGGCCAGCGTCCCTCCAGGCAAGGCCCCCCTCTCACTTCTGCTCTGCCTCATCAGCCACTGCGGTCACCTCGATGGCGGCGGCAGCGTGCTCGTCCCCGGCAGCCTCGGCGGCACCGGACGGGACAGTCACGACCGTGCTCCCACTGGGAGCTATTTGTGTCACATTCTGGATGGTCGTGCCAAGTCCTGGAAGCGTCAGGAGCTGGAAGGGGCTCACCACCTTCACCACCGTGCTGCCGTCCTGGACCGCAGCCGTGCTCAGCACCGTCAGGTTGGAAGCGTCCGGGTGGATCTCCACGGTGCCGGGGAAGGGGGAGCCGGCGGAGGCCAGCACCGTGTACCCCCCCAGCAGAGGGGAGGCCGGGGAGCTGGCGGCGGGGGGCTGGGCTGGGCTCTTCCCCAGCACCGAAGGAGGGAGGGCCGAGACCACTTTGCCGAGAGGGAGACTGGCAATCTGGGACACTGGCACGCCGGGGGTGACAGCGAGCTGTGCTGGCTGGGACAGGACTTGGGAGGTGATGGCAGCTGGTCCGGAGGTGGCCCTGGTCAGCCTGGGGCGTTTCAGAGGCGTGGGAACGGAGACGGGTGTGAGGGTCATCAGGACGTTGTTGAGATGCTGCGATTTGTGCTTCAGCTCCTTCGCTCGCTTGCGGTGCTCGTCACACTGCTGCTCCAGAGCTGGAGAGAGAAGAGGTTTGGCTCAGCATGGATCCTGGACAAGCTTCCCAGAAGCCTGGTGTGCCTGGCAATGCCTGGTGTGGCTTGTTTAACAAACACCAGCTTTAACACAACCCCCACTTTCTCAGCCCAAAAGGCACTGGCAGCGATGCCCGGTGCCACACTGCTGTGTCCAGGGCATACCTGCCAAATCCCGTGTGTACTGCTCCCTCGAGCGATCCATCTGGCACTTGTGGCTGGCCAGGACCTTCTTGACCAGATCCAGCATCCCGAAGTTCTGGACTACGTTGTTGAGTAAAACAGCATCTTAAAAACAAGACACAGAATCTTTGAGGAAGCAAAATTCCCTGTGCAAACTATTTGTGGCTTGGCAAAAGCCACAGGACAACAAACACGTCCAGCTGAGACAGCCAAAATCTGCGGGAGGGTAGCGCAAGAGGCTGGGGAAGAGGAGAAGGCAGAAGCCATGAGAAAGGGCAAGAGGTCACTGATGTGTAAACTGTCCTCTCCTGCCTAGCAGGGGTGATAAGAAATCTGCTGGCACAGTAGCTGCTTGCTGCATCGTAATTCCAATAGCCTAAATTCCACCTCAGTTCCCAAGCCAAGCATTTGTCCAGACCCAGAGCCAGCCGAGATGAAGCCCCAGGCAGGGGGAATTGGAGAACTGTCACCTGAATTATCCCCAAGCACAGCCTCACCAATCAGCTAGATATGAGATTTTTTATGATGAGCTATGTCCCTATTGTGCCATCCAGATATCCCTAAGGTTAAAAAAATCCACAAGCCCCTCTCCCAAGATGACTGACCATCCATGTCCAGGTCCTTACCCCCGAGCTGCAGCGGGGGATCCTGTGCTCGCTGCTGCAAGCCCTTCATGGTCTCCACCAGCTCCTGGTGGAACTCATGGATCACTTCTTCCAGGAGACCACTGTCCTTCAGACCTTGCCAAAAAGCAAAGGTGTCATCTGGAGAAAGAGGAAGCAAGGGAGAACCTCAAAATCCTTGGCAGGGTTTAATGGTAATCTGCTGTGGGTTCCCTGTGGACACCCCTGCAGGGGTGCAGTCCTGCTGGGCTGGGAGAGACCCCTGAGGTCACAGGGCTGAGTCAAAGCCCACCCAGAGCATGGACCCAAAGGAGGATATGCTCTCCCCGCCCCGTCCCACACCAACAGGACACTTTGCCACAGCCAGTAGCACCAACGAGAATGACTTCATGACCCCTCTGATAAGAATTTTTTTTCCCTAGAGCCACATTTTGCCCTGGATTTGATATGCTGGTGCTTGGAAACACCTTCATGCCAAGGCTGTGCAGCCAGCCCACACACCGGTGGGATATAACACAGTGCTATTCCATAAGCAGCAAAGGAATAATCCCAGTGCAGGCTCATGCAGGGCTGCTCTGCTAAGAGGGTCCTTCCTGCTCCTTACCCTGCTGCTTCCCTCCTTCCCCACATCTCCTCCACCCAGCGAGCCCTGCGGGATCCCAAGCCATACCTCCAATGCTGGTGCTCCAATCACTGGCATCCTCGCATGTTTCTATGGTTATTGTAGCTGGGGACCCATTCACTGCAACCAATAGCAAAAAAGAAGAGAAAAAAATTCCCAGGTCCTGATTTTTCCCTGTATTTTCACAGGCTGTTTCCAAAGGAAGCACTCCCTTGCTGCATTTCTGTGACTCCTCCTTTATAAAGCACAGGATCACATCTGTTTGAATGCAGATCTCAATGCTGAACAGAGATGCCCAAATGGTTGCTGTGGCAGCTGTACTTATTCTCCTACACTAGAGTGCAATCCCCAGGGACTGCTCCTGCAACCTTTGCAGCACAAGAACACAAGCTTGAGAACAGCATTTCCCTCCCGTTCCCCCCTGCAAGCACACCAGTACTGCTCAGGGCAAAAGTCAAACAGATTTAGAGTCTGATTTTTTTTGGCAGCCCTTTTCACTGAGCCACTGTTTGTCTGGAGAGTTTCTAAAGCCTCCAGGGGAAGAGCAGCCCCTCACTGCACAGGGATGCAGGGGGGATCCCCCCTTCCCTCCAGCTCTGCCAAATCTCAGCAGTTTTGTTACCACAGAGCCGGGGAACAGGCGTCATTCGTGCCGTGCGCAGGAGCAGGATGGATGGGAATGTGGCCAGAGCCCCACAGAGCTGTGCAGAGCCCTTGGAATGCTCAGTTGCAGCCATTAAATCCAGTCCCTCTGCTCCTTTACTCCGCAGCTTTCGGGGCTCTGGTTATTTCAGCACAGCCCAGCAGCTGGCAAACATCTCCCACTGGTGAGCTCATGTTTAACAGGGGGGCTTGGAGTGGGCTGTGCTGGGCATCAGCACCAGCTTCCCCACCATAATACCAGGAGGATGTGGCAGATGGGTGCTCTGCAGAGCCAGCCAAGGGGCTTATCGTGTCCCAGAGGCACCACCAGGAGCTTGGGGTGTGGGGCACTTTGGGGGCCATTCTTAATGCTCAGGGGCAAAAGGAGTTAAATATAGAAATATTTCAAAATTAGAACGCTTTCCAATGAAACAATTGCCTGTAATTATAGGCCAAATTCATAAAATCAGAGAATGGTTTGGGTTGGAAGGGACCTCAAAGCTCATCTCACTCATTCCAACCCCCTGCCATGGGCAGGGACACCTTCCACTAGACCAGATTGCTCCAAGTGCTGTCCAACCTGGCCTCGGACACTTCCAGGGATGGGGCAGCCACAGGGACCTTGGCTAGGTGGCATTCGCGTGCCTTGATGCGTCAAAGCCCCTGCTGAGGGTGAGGAAGGGCTGCACGTACCATCGGCAGAGGCGGGAGTCAGAGGGATGTACTCTGTCGATGTCTGGCTGGTCAGGGACACCCTGGCTCCAGTCAGGTCAATTTTGGTGCTCCGGCAGGTGTTGGAACAGACCTTTGTGTGCTGGTAGAAATCCAGCTCTCCTGAGTCCATGATCTTCCTGAAAGACAGGGAGCAAGCACAAGGACAGGCACATCAGCAACAGCTAAGAGCTCTGAGATTGCTCCTGGCGGCCTTCGCCCCACATTTCTGAGTCCCAAAACGCCAGGAGAGCAGGGAGAGCCAAAAGGAGCCCTTACTGGGACTGATTAACTTATTTCTTGAGGAAGGAAGGGGAAGAGAGAGCCCCTATCTGGTCCCAGCAGCACATCCCCTCCAAAGCCGCAGCTTCCAGCCAAAGGGTCAGCTTGAGTCTCAGTTCAAGGTGAGACCACAGGGAGCTTCTTTCTTGCCTTTTTGACTCTACAGCTCAGAAAGAGACATGACATAACCCTATTTATGAACTAAAATCAGGTCTCTCATCTCATGCAAAGGGAGTGGCAACACTGGAACATGGGATCTTCCAGTCCGAGAACGTTATCTCCAAAACATTCCCAGGCCTTGCTGGCCAGCAACCACCTAAGCTTCCCGAGATTTGCTCCCGTGGGCTTCTGGATTTGCCCTGAAGTTTTTTTTCCCCTCTCAAAGCCCTGCCTTGACAAAGTCTAAACCTATTATGAAAAATTTATGTGGAGCAAAAGCTGCTTAAAAGGAATATGAGAGATGCCTGCATTGAAGTAGAAGAACTCAGAGAAAGGCAATGTCACCCTGTGAAAAGAGCACAAAACCACTGACAGTTCCTGAGAAAGAGGTGATTCTTTTCTATCCTGCCCAAAGGCAGAGAAAGATTTTAATTAAATCACAGTCTCAGGCTGGTGTTCAGGGGGACCATAGAGGAATGGAATTACTGTAGTTAATACTAGAGAAGAGAAATGCTTCCAATAAAGAAACTTTTTTTTTTTTTGCCAAGGACTTATTTAGAAGTGATGTCAAGCAGGAGTGCTGCAACCAGAGCATTGGTGATGACCACTGATTTTATTTGATAGGTCACGCTGAGAATCCACAGACAGCATGGCCCAACCACCAACAGCCATTAAAATTTCCAATGTCCCTACACCAGCTGGAAACTCAGTGTGGTTCAAGCCCTGAAAAGGCTAGAGAAATATTTCTTGCCCCAAATTATTCCCTAGGCGCAAGGACAGAACAAAGCCATTGGACCGACCACATTTGGGACCAGGCTGTCATTAAGACAAACATTTAGTGGTTCATTTGCTCAGCAGCAAAACTGCCATTCCAAAGGTTCTGTTCCACCCCACCACAATCCCCCAGAAAGAAGTGTCCAGAGGCACTAACCGGAGCATGATCCCGTTCATCCGGATCGCCCGCTTCCAATCCTTCAAGGTCGACTTGCCTGCCAGGTGGACAAACTCCTTGGGGCTGATTAGGTGATCGTGAAACTGCAGAAGGCAGGGGTGCAACATCAGTGCCACAAGCCATAAACAAGCCAAGGGTGCCCTGTGAGCAGGGTTCAGCTGGAGCCTGGCAGCATTTCCCAGTGCCCAGCAGCGGCTGCAGCCTCCACGTGCCACTGAACAGCACGAAAACAGATGGCTGCCAGGCACTCCCCACCGCAGAGAACACTGCCCAAGTTAGAAAGATCAAAGCCAAACATTGCTGTCATGGATGGTTAGTTAACAGCTGCTCCAAGCCAAGGCTTCAGGGGTGTGTGAGCTTGCCCAGCTCAGGCAGGACAGATGGGAACACACCCAGAGCTTGTGCCAAGTATCATTAACAGCAGGGAGCTGCTCACACTCCCACTAACAGACTCAGTGAAAGCTGGGCTGCACTGCTGACATTTGGGTCCAGGGGCACATTATGCCCCACAGGAGAGAGAGAAGAAGCCATTTGGTCTTTGACCTCCTGCTCCCAAGCCCAGCCATTGGTATCAGGGAACCTCTGGCCTCTCTGGCAGCGCTCACCCACTGCTACTGCAAACCAGCTTCAGGGAGCTGGCACACACTGTGCCAACTCTTTCCTTTCTTTTATTGCCCTACACACCCAGCCGTGCCTGAACCCACTTGCTGACCTAACAGCAATCTGCAGGATCATAGAATTATAGAATCACTAAGGGTGAAGTCCTCCAAGATCCTCGAGTCCAACCATGACCCAAGCAGTCCTCTTAAAAGCTGCCTTACAGCCCATCTCAAAGGATTTCCCAAATCCAGGCTTCCTCTTTTCCATGGCCATGTTGACCAACATGGAGCAACTCACTGTTACTGCATGAGAAACTGCATCTCTGAACAAGGACAAGGGCTTCAGTGCAGAGAGGACAGATTTTAGGAGGCAGCAGCATCTATCCTCTGCCTCATGGATTGAGGAGACCATCTCTGCTGGGAAGGGCTCCTTTGGGAGCCCAAGGAGACTACCTCAGCAGGGTATTGTTTAGGCTGTGTACAAATGCCAGCAATGACTCACTCGTGGCATGTTCCTGAATTCAAGTAAATTTTAACCATGAGTTACCCAGGACACAGCAGCAATTCTTCAGTAGGTCCCCAATCAATACATTGCTCAAACGATCAACCTTCCAACTGAGCAGACACCTCAGGTGCCCAATTTCTCAAAATTTCAATAACACATTAAGTTGAGGCACCATCTCTCCAGCCAGAATTACACAATTTAGTCAGGACAAATATCAGGTACCCAGCACCAGGAAAGTGACATCCCTTCCTACCATGACATGGTTCTGATGCAAAGCAGCTGATCAAAGCTCATCACAACCAGGACAAGCCAGGTGACCTCACAATGTGGGCAAGGGGAAAGCACAAGTCTAGAGCTGGGCTCTCTGCTCTCACCTGCACACACTTCACATTGATTCCAGGGCACACAAACTTCCTCCAGATGAGGTTGGCTTTGCTGTCCCCGCAGGTGATGGGGTAGACAATCTCTGCCTCCAAACTGTCCTCATCTTCAGCCATCTTCACTTCTCACAGGGATCAGAGGAAGGGACAGATCAAAGAGAAACATGAGCCACAGCTCCTGATTCACGTGCCTGAGTCACACATGCAACGATAGTTTTGAAACTCAGAAATAAAAAAAAAAAAAGTAGATGATGCATGGTGGGGTGTGCTGGGGTTTGTGGCAACCACTCACTTGCACTTTGCTATGAAAGAATCCAAACATCCAAATTTCTGGGCAAAACAGCCCAGTCAGATTTATGCCAATCCAGCTGCAGCTGAGCACAGGGAATATGAGAAGTCATCCATTCTTGATAAAAATGATGTTATCTGGGTGGAGTCACCCTTGATTTTAAAGTAAATCTGGTTTTAAGTCAACTCCAGCCCAGCTGATCAGTCTTTGCTCCCTAAACTCACTTTTACTTGCAACTAAAGCCAGCAAATTGCTGCAACACTGACATCCCCGTGGCAAGCTGGAATGGCAGGAGCCAGGGATGGCAGGAGCCAGGGATGGCCGGACACAAGGACTCATCCCGGACCAGGAGAGGGCAGCAGCAGCCCAGCCAGCCACTGCCAGCTCCCTGCTGGCCACCCAGTCACCCTGGATGCTGGGAGAGCATCCCTGGTACCCTTGGGAGAGCATCCCCAAGGCCCACAAGAGAAGAGCCCCGGAGCCCCAGCAGCTCTGCACAACAGTGCTTGGACTGTCCCATCTGACACCAGCGCAGGGCTGTGGCACACTGGGGTGGTGGAGCTGGCACCAAGGGGCTATGGAAAGAGCTGACCTACCTAGAACTGCTTCCTTCAGGTCTGTGGAGGCTGTGAAGGCAGCAGCAGCTGCAGCAGCTGCATTTTCACTCTCCAGAGTGTCTTCGTTGATGTCACCACTGGGAAGAGAGGCAGAGGCATTCTTAAGCCATGTGGCTGTGCCACCCCCACACCCGATGCCCTGTGGAGACATTGCCTCAGAAGTCCCTCGGATCACATTTTCCCACAAGAGCTAAGAGTCAGCTCTGGGTTTGGGAGGCTCAGCTCCATTTTTTCATGTGGAGATGAAGAACCCCACAGCAGGCAAGCCCCTGTCAGCAGCCTGGCCAGCTCTCTCTTGCCTCCCCTTTAATCCCAGCCCTGTGGATCTGCCTCCAGCCCAGCCTATGCTGGAGAGCTGGCATGGAGAGATGCTGTCAGCACAGCCCCTTGCTCAGAAGTCACTGCCAGCCTTTGGAAGCTTTGCCTGAGATTTCCCCAGGAAAAACATGTGTGAAACATGCTGCTGCTGTCTGGGCAATGGACTGGCTGAATCCCCTGGTATGCAGGATGCTCCAGGGAGCAGGACCTCAGAGCCTGCACAGACACTCTAAAGGAGTTGGACAAACCCCAAGAGCAGATCTGTGAGCAGAGATAACACAATATGAGCTATAGACACTTGCAATATAATCTCTGAGCCTCTTAAACTTGATATATCCATGATATTCATTAATAGCTGGTTATCCAACTGCTTCCATTGTCCCCACACTGAGATGTCTGTCTTCTCTGGGTGCTTTGCCCGTGGAGTCACATGGTGGGTCCTGCACAGCACCCACTCCCTCGCTGTTCTCCCATCCCAGCTCTACAGAGCCCAAAGCCCCTCCAAGGAGCTTCCCACACTCAAAGGGAACAGGCACTTCTGGCTGGGATGTGGGACATGCTCCTCACCCCCTCGGCTTTGGAGGTGAGGTCCCAAAGGGAGGGAGCCCACATTGGTGCCCTTATGGATCCCACCTGTACATCATAGCCAGCACTCAGCAGGGACCATTCCTAATGGCCTTTCATACAAACACAGAATGGTTTGGGCTGAAAGGGCCTTTAAAACTCATCTTGTTCCAAGCCTCTCCCATGGGCAGGGACACCTTCCACTATCCCAGGTTGCTCCAAGCCCCGTCCAACCTGGCCTTGACCAATTCCATGGATGGGGCAGCCACAGCTTCTCTGGACAGCCTGTGCCAGGGCCCCACCACCCTCACAGGGAACAATTTCTTCCTAATAGCTAATCTAAGTCTACCCTCCTTTTAAGATGTATGTTTGGTGGTGTTACTGAAGCTGACTAATTGCTGCAGAAAGCTTGACCTACAAGGGCAGGGGGAGAAATACAATTAGCTTTTCAAATACTTCGGCATATAAACTCCCTAGGAAGACTCCACAGAGAAAATAAACCTGAAACCTCCCTCAGTCTGGTACCACGGATAACTTAGAAGACAGTCCTAGTGACTCACTGGCAACCACATTTCTCACCCGCGATGCCACGGGGACAAGGAAATTCAAGAGCAACTGGTTTTTCCATTCTGGGCTCCTAACACACAGCTCCAGGGTGGAACTGCAGCTTCAAAGCATCCCTCCCCTCAGCAGCTGCAGGGCAGGTACCTGTGGGGAGCAGCACAGAGACAAGGAATGGTGTGGGTGGCAGCTCAGCCTCACCAGGTGAGTGGCTCGGAGATGCTGCTCCAGAGAGAGGGGAGGCAGCTCCTGCTGTGACAGAAAGAAGAGGGACACAACTCTGCCTCTGCAGCTCTCAGTGACCACCAGCCCAGAGCCCTGGCAGAGCATGGGGAGGGTAACGTGAAAGGACTTGAAAAGGTAAACTCTGAGCTAAGGAAGGCATTGGCACACAGGTGATTATTACACGAGTGGCAGTCTGACAGAAGAACAGAAGAATTCTAACCTGGGGTTTTTCATCAGTTTGCTGCTGGGTTCTTGCATCTCTCCAGGTGAAAGGACAGCAGTGGCACTTCAGCAGGGTGCCAGAGGAAGCACTCTGGCATGCAAAGCCCAGCACCCCACAGCCCTGATCAAGAACCTCCACCAATTTACCCAGAAGAAACCCCCCAGCAGAAAAGTCAGCACCTTTCAGAGCTTTCTCCAGGACTATACCACATTTGCACTGCTCTGAAAAACGACCAAAAGGCACAACTGGATGGGAAGGAATAACCCAGCCCACGCCTTAAACCTCCAGAGGAAAACAAACAAACTAATTCCCAGCTTGTATTAAAAATTCAGGCAATTGAAGTCTGCGTCTGCCGTGGACACGTGGGGGAGAGAAAACCACAAAAAAAGGCAAGTGTCTCCACGCTGTTTCTCCCATCCCGTTCCAGGGAAACAGACTGAGGCAGAAGCAAGGGAAAACACAAACACCTTCCAAGTCCCAGCAGTGCAGCCCCCCAGCTGGCCCTGCCTTTGCCAGTTGCCATGACGAAGGCAGGAGAGGATGATTCTCATCTTCCTCCCCAGGAGGATCCATAAACCAGATGGGAGGAAGAGAAGAAAGCATGTGCAGATAACTCAGCGGGCTGGCGTCTCCTTTCTTTTCTGCTCCTGCCTTGCCTGGAAACTTGAGAGAGAAAAGTCTCCCCCAGAATCCTGTGCTGATCAGAAATACAAGCATCTCATCAGAGCACCAAGCACAGATCCCCTCCTCTCACAGACCAAAGAGAAAAGCTTCTTGCTCATTATTATTTTCCCATTTCCCTCAGCCTTTTCCTTAAGAACACAGGAACTAATTAAGCTCTTAACAATTGGTTGTATAGAGGGTTTTTTTAATAGCAAACCCATACCCAGATGAGTGCTAGAAAAAGGCACCAACCCCCGAGCTGAGTCTGGTTTAAGTGTCACACTAGGCAAACTGAAAGCTCCCCATGTGAGTGGTGACCGAGCCAACACGGAGGGATCCCAGCCCGTGCCTGCAGCTGCTCTCCTGAAACCAGCTGGGAATGCAGAGGGAAATCAGAGGGAAAGGGAGAAGAAGCCAGCACCTCTGTGGCAATGCCCCAGGAGGAGCAGAGCCTGGTGGGGACAACTGTCCAAGGCCACAGAGAGACCACGGGTGGCTCGTGCTGCCACCCACCACCAGCCCCACTGCCCTGCTCAGTGAGGGGAGTCAGGCAGGTTTTACTCTGTGACACCAAAATTCACATCCTTTCCCTTAACCCACTACCATCCACAAGAATGGGGGAGCAAAGAGCCTGTCCAGAGGCACTTCTCCAGAGAGATACATGGAAAACCCTCAGGGAATCTCTTCACACAGGCCAAGACATCTCTGCTCATAGCTGTGACTAAATGAAAGCTCCTCTCTGTGCTGTGTAGAGCTGTCCTGCTCCTGACCATCCAGGGGACACTGGGAAGGTGAGAAAAGGTTTCCAAAGAAAAACAGGAAGGGAACTAAGAGTGAAAGGAAACCAACTGATTGAGCCAGCCTCTGCCATGATCCATTTTCCCAGACAACACCACAATGCTGCACATGGGTCTGTAGAGGCTCAGAGCCACATGACAACCAGGAACCATTCTGCATCCAAGAGCAGCCACATCCCAAGTGTCACATCTGGCTGCTTCTCCACTGAGGGAGACAAGGGAGTCTCCATGGGACAGAAGACAAGAGGAGTAGAGCCCTTCTTGCCCACCATCACTGCTCTTCTGGGAATTGAAAAGGTTCTTAGAAACACTCACAGACCCAGGGTGTGGAGGAAGAGCAGGGCAGATCCTTCCCATCCTAGCACCAACAGCTCTTGCCTCTGCCTGTCCCTGCCCATTCTTTACCAAAAATTCATCTATTAATGGCCTTTATCTCAGTTGGAGCAGCACAAGGGGAACGGCATCTGGACTGAGCTGTCAACTTCTGCCCTGCCCAAAGCCCCAGGCATTGACACAAAGACACGTTTGAGAAAAGAAGACAAACATCTTGTGGAGAGCAATTAGCAGCCATTCAACACCCACTTATTTCAGACAAGCCTGCCTGGATGCAGCTCCAGGTGTGAACTTGGATTTTCTGCCCACTGAAAGAACAAAACACACAAAAGCTCTGGGCTCTGTCCCACCCAAAAAACCATAGAGAAATAAAGCAAAGCGTCATTGCTATGTGGGCCTTCAAGGTACCAGCCAGGCTCTTTGGCCAACCTGCCACTGAACAGACCAGACCTGAACAAACAGCACAGACCTGAACAAAAAATGCCACCAAGAAGGCAGAAATTGGGCAAAACAGCAGCACTGTAACAATCAGACCTTCACTGTTTTTTTGAGCAGTGCCTCTCCATTCACGGCAACGTTGTTTCAAGGACACCTCTCTCATTCCTATTGCTGGCAGTGGAGGTTCCTGCAGAGCTCAGCCAAAAACCAGCCAACCCCAAACCTCCTCAATCTTCAGGGAAGGGGAGCTCAGCTGTACCACCCTCAGCCTGGTGAGGACAGACCTGGCTCTTGGAGTTCAGAGCTCAGCACAGCCATCATGAAATAAATAGGAGAAAAACACTGATTTAGCTACTGGTGTCCTGTTCCAACTGGATTTGTGTCCACTCCAACATCGAAATCCACTCAGAAAAAGGTATTTGGGGTTGGTCTTTTTCCCCCCCTCAAAAGAGTGAAAGAGAGGAGCCTGTCCTGCACAGAGGGTATGGGAAGCCCTAGCAAGGAACTGGACACTCCATGGCCATCACTGAGGTCCCCACAGTGAACAGGGATGCAGGAGGAAGCAGTGGGGGATCAAATCCCAACCTACAACCACGCATGGGAGGGTTTCCAGCACATCCCCTCAGCGTACACCAACCCCACCTCTTACCTGTGCTGGGACAGGTTGGTGGTGACCAGCACTGTCTTCACCTCCTCCATGCCACCGCCGTCCACCGCGCCGTCCGGCGTGGTCACCACCACCACCTCCTCCATGTGCACGCTGACGTCCGGCGTCGCCATCGCGGCAGGAGCGGGAGCGCCGTCAGTCACCAGCTGCTTGTGGAGAAATGGGGGGAAGCCCAGAGTCAAAAGGTCTCCCTGCTGAACCGGGTCACGGAAGGATCCTGGGTGTGGTGGGAGCAAGGAGAGAAGGGACTGCAGGGACCCCACGCTCCCAAGAAGGGGATGAGCAAATCCCCCCAAGTGCTCCATCCCAGGAGGAAGGATGAGGGGAAGCTCAACCCAACACACGCTCTGCAGGCTGGGTGAGAATGATGGGCATGGGTGGGACTGGGGTGCAGGAGGTGAAGGGCAGAGTGTGAAAGAGGTCCAAAAAAAAAATGTTCCTGGCATCCACCATAAACTCTCTGAAGATACTCAGTTTGAAGGTGCGTTTCCAAATGTATTTCAAACTATCTCACGATTTCACACTGTTGGAGGAGCTTGTCACTGTCTCCTCCACAGTAGAACAGGGATTCTTCCCTCCTCCAAAGTCACACACAAAAAAAAACCAAATTAAAAAAGCATGTCAAGCCCGCAGAAACAGTGACATCTGGAAACTATTTCAAAGTGTGCTTTTCTAATAAATCAGCAATAGATGTAAGAGAGCATTCCCTCTCCAGCTCTCTTTAGGAACTGAAAGGGACTCTCAGGTCTCCTCAGAGCTTTCTTTTCTCCAGCTCTCTCAGCCTGTCTCCAGAGCAGAAGTGCTCCAGCCCTCAGAGCATCTCCATCACCTCCTCTGGACTGGCTCCAGCAGCTCTACATCCCTCTGATGCTGGGGACCCCAGAGCTGGATGCAGCACTGCAGGTGGGGTCTCACCTGAGGAGAGCAGAGGGGGAGAATCCCCTCCCCTGCCCTGCTGCCCACAGTGCTGGGGATCAGCCCATGCCCAGGTATGGAGAAGTTGGTGCCTACAAAGCATCTCCTACAGCACCTCTAGCACTGGTGCAGCCCACGCAGAGACAGGTAAGGGAACACCTCGTCCAGGTCTGGCTGTTCCAGGCTCAGACCCCCATGGAGTACTCCAAGCAGTGGCACAGAGCACAGCAGAGATGCCACCTGGCTCCCACCACTTCCCCAGGCCACAGCTAGAGCAGAGCACTGACCCAGCATGTCCAGTGTGACTTCACAACCAAGTTCATGCCCTGCAGAAACACCTGCCTGACCCACAGGGACATCATGAGGTGCTCTATACCTCCACAGAGCCCACAGGGCTTATCCAAGGTGGAATGGCCCCTCTGTGCCAGCCCAGCACAAAGACACCAGCAGAAGCACTTCAGTTTTCACAGCAGCACAGATGCTCAGCTGCCTCCAGCTCAACCATTCCAATTTTTGTGGTCACTCTATTCCTACCCTTGTCCTTCATTTTGGGGTAAAACCCCTCCCACAGTGTGCGCATCACTCACAACATCCCTGAGCTGGGAACTAGTTTCAGGATGCTCCAGACATCCTGCCCAGCATCACGGGATTGAACTCCACATGCGTTGCTCAGATGCCTCTGGGCAGGAACCAGCACTGAATGGAGAAAAAGTGGGCTGAAAACACAAGTAATCTAAAAAGTGGCTAAAAACACACCAGCAGTGGGGCTGTGGAGGGGGACGAGGGGCACCCCAGCTCTACCAGGACTCAGGGTGTCTATGCATGTCCCTCCTGGTGCACCTCGCAGGTGCTGAGAGTGTGTTAAGGGCTGTGGAAAAGATTTGGGGTGAAGTGAGGAAAAAAATATAAAGGAAAAAAGAGCACAGCACAACTGGGAGAGGAGAGAGATCTTTGGGATGCATCATCAGGAGGGCAGAGACCAGGGAGATTACACTGCAGGCAGCCAGCAAGGCTGTGCACAGAGAAGAGGATGCAGCGTGGATGCAGAGAGGTACTTAGAGAGAGAAGGGACGCATGGGGAGATGGCTTCAGGGGGTAAAACAGAGGTGCACAAGGGTCATGGGGGTGCAAGAGGGGGCACAGGGGTACATGGAGAGAAGAGATGGAAAGCAGCACAGCAACAGGGTGGGGAGCTACACAAAGAAGGGGGCGCAGGGGGGCTGCAGCTGC
>VZSE01010995.1:707254-830692 GCA_013398275.1 Promerops cafer | reverse complement strand
CCCGTGTCCCATGCGTGTCCCCCTCCAGGGTCCTGCGTGCCCCCCGTGTCCCCTACGTGTCCCCATCTGGGGTCCTGCATGACACCTTTTCTCCTGCATGTCCCTTTCCAGGGTCCTGCGTGTCCCCCCTGTCCCATGCATACCCCCATGTCCCTTGCATGTCCTTTTTCCAGGTCCTGCATGCCCCCCGTGTCCTCTCTGTGTGTCCCCTCTGCCCTGCATGCCCCCTGTGTCTCCCTCCTCAGTTCTCTATGCCCCCCAATCCTCTGCGTGTCCTTTTCACGGGCTCTGCACCCCCCCATGTCCCCTGCGTGTTCCCCCTGGGCTGTGTGCCCCCTGTGTGTGTTCCCCAAGCCCTGTGTCCCTCTCTGGCTCTCCGGGGTTTTGTGGAAGCCCCCAGCTGTTCATGGCCGAACACTTCGTGAACACTTCCAGGGATGGGACAGCCACAGCTTCTCTGTGCCAGGGCCTCACCATCCTCACAGGGAAAATTTCTTCCCAGCATCCCATCCATCCCTGCCCTCTGTCAGTGTGAAGCCGTTCCCCTTGCTCTGTGTCTCCACGTCCTTGTCCGAAGTCTCTCTCCATCTCTCTTGGAGCCCCTTTAGGAACTGGAAGGGGCTCTAAGGTCTCCCCAGGGCCATTTCCAGCATTTAAAAAGTGCTCTTGAGCAGTCTGATTCAGGGTCTGTTTTCCTGTTTGAGCCATCCCAAGGTGCTGCTGGTCCTTATCAGCACTGAGCCTGGAGCTGTGACTCTGCCATCCGTGTTTCCCCAGCCGCCAGGAGCTGTCACAGGTTTTGGTTAATTTCTGCCGTTTCTGTGCCTGTGAGGCCCAAGGTTTGGGAAGCACTCAAGAATTTCTCAGGGAGGACTTTTTGCATGAATTTAGCACATTGCACTTCTTCTGTGAGTAGGTGGTTAACACGTTCTGGGAATGGATGAGCGAGGCCAGAGGCCCCAAAAGTCGTGAATCCTTTTTGGAAGCACTTGCTATGTTTCCATCCTGTCAGCTTTCCACAGCTACTGGGTGGGTGGCTTTTCCTGACAGGTGTTCAGGTGGCGTTTGGTCTGTTTAGTATTTTTTTCACAAATTTCTAATGATCCTGTCTGATACATTTGTGGTGGTTTATTTAATGCTTTTTTTTTTTTTTCTCCCAAGGCTCTTCCTTTTTCTTTTTTGTCCCCATGCAAACCAACCCTGCCTGATAACCAGCTGCCACCTCTACTTCCCTCATGTCCTCCCTCACCAGTCTACCCAAACTAATACCATTAAAGTGATATTCCACAAGGAATTGTATTTCTTTTCCTCCCCCAGGAACACCAGTGGTAACCAGCAAGGTTAAATCACCCACTGGAAATGGTGACCCCCTTTTCCATGGAAGCATGTCTGTCTCTCTACCAGTGCCACTGCTGTTGTCTTCCCTGGCAGCTGCATCCTCAGGACCCCAGTGGGGTTGGACAGGACAGATAAAAGGTCCCTTTTCCCACTAACTCCCTGCAGAGTCTCCCTGCAGTGCCCAAAACCAGCGGCCTTATCAAAGTGGTAAGAAGGCAGCAAACCCCCAGTAATGCTGCCCTACTCGGGTTTTCCCAGCAGTCAGTGGCCTCTTGGAAAGCAAAACCTGGCTTTTGCTGTCAGATCCCAGGGCACAGGAGGGTCCCTGGGCTTGCACAGAGGGTGGGATGGTTTCACCTCCTGGCACTAATCTGCTCCCTGCTCTGCTCTTTATCAATGGGCAGACTCGCTCCAGCCATGGTGCCAGTGAGGCTGCTGAAACAGGGCGAGCTGTTGTTTTTCAGGCCAAATCACTCTGCAAAATTTCTGGGTTTTGCCTGCCCAGGTGAGCCTTTGCATTTGCCTTGGCAGAGTCTCTGATCCCTTCCCTTACTCAGCTCAAGCACTTTATCGGGACCCCTTCAAGAGTTACATAGATATTTTGCTTTCTTGGTTTTGATTTTTTTGCCTAAGGAACTCTTGACATGGCATGGAGTGACAGGACAAGGGGCACTGACAGAGGGCAGGCTTAGATTGAGGGTGGTGAGGCCCTGGCACAGAGTGCCCAGAGCAGCTGTGGCTGCCCCATCCCTGGAGGTGTTCAAGGCCAGGCTGGAGAGGGCTTGGAACAACCTGGGATAGTGGAAGGTGTCCCTGCCCATGGGAGAGGGTTGTAATCAAGCCATTCCTTGATTCTGTGATTTTGTGGGTGCTAGAGTGTTGTTCAAGCCTTCGGCATTGTGTGTTCAGCACTCAGCCCCGCAGGGCTGCACCGTGGGCGGGGCTGGAAGGTGGTGGGAGCCTCTCCGCGATTCCTTCCGCTCCTCCCGCCCCATCCCGCCCCAACAGATCCCATGCCTCTGTGGTTTTCTCCTTCAGACCACAAGAGGATGAAGGATGTGTCTTGAATTAACTAGTTAGGAGGTGGCCGTGCTTGGTCTCATCAATACATCTCGAATTGTCTGGCACCAAGGACTGTGCCTGTTTTCCTGAGAGAAATGCAGAGGTTTACTTTACTACATCCATGTTTCAGAAGAGCTTGGGTTAGTGGACTGTATCAAATCTCAGAGGAAAAGTGAGCAATGCTGCGTTTGCAGTCAGGCTGTTATCTCCGGAATCAGGAAGGTCAAGCTGCAAAAATAGAATTCCTGTTTGTGCGGGCAGCAGCGTCCTGGGGACACGCGGGAAAAGCATCAGGCATGGGCTGCTTGCCACTGCCACCACCGTGATGGCCCCAGCACTGTGCTGGCACTGTCCTCCTGGCACTGTCCTCCCTGCCCTTACAGAACACTGCCCTGGGAATTAAAATTGATCCCCCCTGCCTTCCCCTCTGTTTGTCTCCTTGTGTACCAAGCGCTGCTGAGCTCTGTGGAAAGTCTCCCACACTGGTTATTTTGATGGGATCACAAGAAGTGGGACAGCCCAGGAGGATGCTGCCATTTCAATATCCCCTCAAGGACAGGGAGGACAGTGGCCAGTGACTTTGGGCACCACTTGTGGTGGCAAAAGCCCTCCCCACAAGGCAGGTGGGGGAACCTTTCCCCAGCAGTGGGGAAAGCAGCCAGGCACCCTCCCCCACATGTCCTTGTGGATTACAAACTTCCCTGTTTTCAGTTGCAGCTTTTGGACATTTTTGTGTACCTGGCTCCAGGGGGGGGTTGGGAGCATTGGCCATGCAGGGTCTCATGGGTTGGGGTCCCATCTCCTTGAGGACTCCAGCCCTGCTCCCCCCCACTCTGTCCAGCCCAGGCTGGATCCTTTCTCAGGAAAAGCTCATGAAGGAAGCACTGGAGTTTTCAATAAAGAAACTCATGAGGTTTCTAGAACTGCATTTGTTGTCTTTGTAACTGTTTTGTATCTTTTTCGATCTTCCTGTGTAAAGACTTCGCTCGCCCTCACTCCCAGCCGCAGGGGGTGGCAGCAGGACCCTAATTAAAGGATTTATTACTTTGTCCCTCTGAGAATGGTGATAAACAGTCAATTCCTGCCTCTTTTATGCTGTGTGAAAAAGCAGTCACTGAGCATTCAGAGGATTAGGGTTTATTTTGTTAAATTTTTAGGTCAATTTTCTGTTTAATGCTGTTTATTAGTATTCTCACAATACAAAGAGAAGCCTTGGAATGAAAACAATCCATTTCTGGAGAGAGACGGACACATACGGTTTCATACCAACTTTATTTCTTTTTTTTTTCCTTTATTTTTTTCATGATCACTTCTTTTGCACAACAACAACCTCAAGTTGACAATGAAATGCACGTGGCAGACCAAAGGGAACCGGACAAGGCTCTGTTAGGGATGGAAAGTCTTTCCACGACACTGAGCCAGCTCCCCGCCCAGCTCGAGGGATGGTGACCCCGGCCGTGGCACGAGGAGCACATCCTGCCTGGAGGGCAGCCAGGGTGCTGAGCCCTGGGGTGACAGCTCAGCCCTGTGCCCACACAGTCATCTTCCAGCCCTGTCCTGCAGCCACGGGCCGGGGTGCTCCTCCCGGGGTGCACAGCTGCCTATCCCAACTCCATACTTTGGTACTTCCCATTTCAGAGCACTTCAGAGACGTGGAGGCATCGGCTCTCCCACGGTCCCCGTGGGGAGGGAGCATCTGTGTCCCCTTGTCAAAGGGTGTGGGAAACTGAGGCACGGGGGGGTGCCGGGGCAGGGATGCCCAGGTGTCCCCTGCATCCCTGCACCCCGGGCACCACGGAGCACCCACACGTAGGCATGGGCCAGTGCACCTCTGCTGCTTTACTTAAAGACAACTGACTACAAAGGTGGAGTTTATTGGTCTTACTATGTCATCTCGTCCCTAGCATGGAGAGTAAGAAATCTCTAGCACCGTAAACAGCCATTCCCTGACTCATTTCAAGTGGTATCAGAGTGTATGTGCATATATTGTTTCCACAGATGCGTTTCTGTGCGCGTGTGCACAGCCACTGCGAGGAGGACAGGAATGCCATGGCAGGGGTGTAAGGAACCCCGTGAGACAGGATTGCAGAGCCAGGGCCAGAGAGTCACGCAGGGCTAAGCTAAAGCAAGCAAGCTGAAGTTTACATTTGAAAGGGAGCAGCAATACCGACCTACCCCCGAGGTAGGACACGTGCAACTCCTCAACTCCCACCGGCCCTGGAAGGTCAACTCAAAGAGAACCCCACAACTGGGTTAGAGCAAGATTTTTTAATGACTCCAAAATAATAAGACCAGGAACAGGCTCAGCCCAGAAGCAGTCAGAGGGGCCAGCATCCTTGGAAGTGCCTATTTACAGGCAGAGCTGAGCTCTGCTGTGTGGAATAATGTGGGCACAGAGCTGTAATTTGGGCTGTGAGGCTGGTTGTCCCAGCTCTCCTACAGCTTCACCCATCGCCCGGTTGTTGGTGCTGGTTGGGAGCTCATTTAGCTTCAGCTCCTCATTCCTGCCTGAATCAAAAGCTCTTCTCCAGGAGGGCTCTATGCATGCACATAATGATGTCACCCTCCTGACTTTCATCCCACTGCCACACTTGAGGTCCAGGCAGGGATGCCGTGGGTGCCCTGAGGATGCTCCCCCTACAAGGCACATTCCCATGTCCATATGCTGCTGCAAAAATGGGGCTGAAAACTGGTTCAGAACTCGATTCATAAACTCCTTCAGGGATCAGTGGAGACCTCAAACCCCACAATAAGGAAGGTGACCCCAAGAACTGGGGGGGTTGCATGCCGTGTCCACATCCATGGCACATGGGAATGCTCCAGGAATGACATAGGCTGGGGCAGTAAGGATATTAATGAGGATACTTAATTAGTCTCATTTGAGGCATGAAGTATGCAGCTGCACATAGCCAATAGCATGAAAGGATATGGAAAGGCATGGAATAACCATGATCCTGGCCCGTGCTGCAGGTTGGGCACAGTGCTGCATGAGCTCCTGGCCACCATGGGTTTGGAGCAGTGGGTGGACATCCCTCATCCAGCCAGCACCGTGCAGCCAAAGCAGTCACACATTTCCCTGATAGTGCCCAGTGGTGCTGGACAAGCTCCTGAACATCCCTACTCCATCCATCTGCAGCAGGCAAACACAGCTCTGGGACACGTAAAGCCTCTGGCCCCACAGGTGAGGCTGTTTCCTTGGCACAACGTGTCTCGGCAGCAGCTCCCTGGCACTAGCAATGCACAGCTCTCCCTGCAGTCCCTGCTCCTCTGGTGCAGGAGCTTCTCCTGCAGTAACACATTTTCCAGCCATATCCAGTGTCCCTCACTGCACCAACCTGACAGAGGGGAGAAGAATTAGTTTCCCAGTGCTCACACCTGCATGAGCACCATCTGCCAGGCCATTCTGCATCTGCCATGGGAGATTTTGCCAGGAAAAGCTATTGCAAGAATAAGCCCCCACTTGAGACCCTTCTGGGCTCCAGGGAGGTGGAAAAGAGGGGTGCGGGGCAGCACAAGGGACCGAGAGGGAAGATCCAGGCAGCAATTGAGCCTGGAGACTCAGGAGCTGTTTGGGAGGACAGCTCTGACCAGCACAACCTGTTGCAGCTCTCTTCCAGCACATGCTAAACCTGACAGATCCTCCAGCTTCCGTGGGGTTGCAGGGAATCACCTGGAACCTCCACACGGGGAAGTTTAGATCAACACTAAATTATATGCACTAGAATTGAAGCATCACCTCTGTTCTTCCTCTCAGCCCTTCCTGCTCCTCTGAGCACGAGGAGCAGCCGTCCCCGCTCTCACCGCCCTGCCTGCAGGACTCGGCTGCCTCCAGCTCCCAATTCCATCATTTTCCAGCTGCTCTCTGGTCCAGCATCCCACTGGCACCCTGCCCTCACCTGGCCCAGCCTCCGACTCCTTCTGAGCCCCCAGGAGAGAGTGAAAATGGTCATTTCTCTTGTTTTCAACTCTTGCTCATGAGTACAACATTTCTGATAATAATAATCATAATAATCATAGTACTAAAAACAGTATTTACAACAAGCTCCAGGTCAGAATTACACACCAAGCAAACACTCAGCACCACAGAGAGTAGGACAGGGTTAATATCTCGCAGATACCTTCTCAGATCCCACCAACGTGGGACACAGACATTTGACAGTTTCAACCATTTCTTACACACAAACATTTCATTTAAATTACTTTTTAAATTTTTTTTTTTTAAACTTTTTAAAATTTCTCGTCACTATATGGATGAGGTGATGCTGGCGGTGATGCCGCGCTCTACACAGATGCTTATCTAAGACAGCTGCTACTATAAACTGATCATTAGCTACTGTTAAGAAATTCAACCCTCAGTTTCCTTCTTTGCCCTAAATCTAATTTTCTTTCGTCACTGACAGCACAGGAACTTTCTAACAGCCCTGTCCTACCCCCAGCCCAGGAGGAGGGGTTTGGGAGTAAGGTAGCCCTTCCTTTTTAGGAGCAAAGTCCCCTGACATCAAGCCATGGCTATGGAGGGATCCCTCCCACATCCAGCTGGGAATTCTGTGGAGATCAGAAAAGAGCCCCAGGATTTGGTCTCCAGAAATCTGCCCTGTGATGGCCCCAAAGAGCCACATCCATCACTGGAAAGAGAGAAGGATTCTTCTGTTCAAAAAAAGCTACTTCACAACCGTGCACCATCTCTGGGGGATTTGCTTTCCTAACAGAGTGGAATCCTATGTTGTGGAAGCACTGAGGAGCCCACAGAGGACTGAGGGTCTCTCCCAGGGCTCCCACGGAGCTGGAAATGCAATCACCACCCATGGCTCTCCTGGGCAGAGCAGCCAAGACCTCTCAGTCCCCGCCCAGCCGGGGAGAGGTTGGTTCAGTGGCCAACCAGGACATCAGGAAGTGCCCACTGTGACAGGGACTTGCCGTGATGTGGCATCTGGCACCAAGCTTTGGGTGGAGCCCCTCAGCTGCTTCCACACAGGTTCTCAAAAATCACCCCAAGATGAGGACTGTGGTCACTGCCTACCTGGGCTGGCTCTGGAGGCAGCCAAAAGATGGGGGTTCTGCACACTGCAACTCCTGAGCCATCCATCCCTCTCCTTCCTCTCTCCTACCATGGGCAAACAGGGGGCTGCTCCCTATTTTACTTCACACACAGAAATTATCACTTATTTCCCATTTTTCTGAAACTTATATTTGGCTCAGAGCAAACACCAAGTGGAGGAAAAGCCCCGGATAAGAAATCCGTATCTCTGTGACACTGGTGGTTGAATTTATTAATATCTTCATTTGGCTTTTTGTTTTTTACATCAGTTTAAGAATTTTTTTTTTTTTTTTAAAAAAGGACAAAACCCTCCAAAGAAGCTGTTTGATTGACTGATCGACTGATTGATTCTCTATTTGATGTGAACTAGTTGCTATTCTGCTTAGAGGTCCCTATGATCTGTGAATCCCCACAAGCACTGACGATTAGGGATGCAGAGAGAAGCGTGTAGCTGGGGGACGAACACCGGGGAGGGGGGATGGAGAACCGAATGTTGCATCTAGACAAACAAAATCAAACGTGTTGGTTGGTCGACTGGTTGGTTTGTTAACAGGAATCAGGTGCTAGATGTGTAGAAAAGCCCTTTATCCAGAGATCTCCTCCCGCTGTTCCTTGTTCCTGCGGACTTCGGCTGCGTGCAGTTCCTGCAAAGACCGGAGAAATGACACCGGGCTAACATGCCCTGCTCTTGTGATCAGTGTTTTCCTCCTGCACACAGGATTTGCATCAGGCATAAAAAAAGAGACCAGTTTCTCATCCAAAACACCCCAAGGGCGGGGGGTTACACCTGCAAGGAGTAAAGGATCATCTGTGGGAGCTTGGAGGTGACGGAACCTCCAGCGAATGTGCTCCTGGCTCCTCTCTCCTGCAAAACCCTTCAGCCACGCAGCCCTCAGTGGGGCTGATGCTGTGGCTTTGGACTTGCACTTATCAGGATTATCCAGGCTACATTCTCTGCTGACCTTGAATGACATAACCCACCTCCTCGTGCTGCTCTGGAGCAGAGCTCCTCCTCAGCAACCACCACCAAGAAAACACCCTGTTCCTTGCACCCACCACACTGGGACCAGACCCCATTTTTCCATGAGGACCAGCACCCCCAGCCCCCAGCCCCGTCCCGGGGGTCACACTCGCCTTCTCGCGGAGCCGCTCCCTCAAGGCAGCGAGATGTGCCTCACGGATCTCCCTGCTCAGCTCCATCTTGTAGTTGAGCTTCTCCTCGGCCAGGCGGCTGAAGTTGTTGTTCTCCTCCAGCGCCTTGTGCAGCACCTCCCGCTCATGTTCCCGCTTCTCCGCCAGCTGCTTCAGCACCTGCGCCTCCTGGGTCTGCCGAGGGACGGGGGTGAGGCCACTGGAGAGGCTCTTCCAGCCTTCATCTCCCCAGAGAGGCTTTCTGACTCCCTCCTCTGCTCAAACCACTCTGCCACGCCCCTCCACCCCATAACAGAATCCTCCTGCTTGGAAGATACTTTTGACGCCCTTTTCCTGCTATCATGGAATTGTCTAGGTTGGAAAAGCCTCTGAGATCACTGAGTCCAACAGTTCCCCCAGCACTGGCCAGCCCAGCACTAACCCATGTCCCCAAGTGCCACATCTACATGATGATGATGACAATGATGGAGTTGAATTCCCAGCCTAAATTACACTGCAGAACCTCACTTCATGATTCCTACGTCTCACCTGACAATTTACAGCGGAATAACAAATGTCAGAACACTTCCCAGCTGTTTTAGATTACTCCTGCTGAGTTTTTGGGTTTGGTGCAATTAGTACCAGAAAAGTCACTGCTTCTACAGGACATCTCCTTACCTTCCTCCTTTCTTCTGCAGCCTCCAGCCTCCTCTGCAGCTCCTCCAGGGACAGGTCCTTCTTCTTGGGAGGGGAGGAAAGGACTGGGCTCTCGGGAGATAAATCTGAAGGGGACTTCAGGATCACTTCGAAGCTCTGGCCTGATGCCCTCTTATCCAGCTGCTTCACCTCCATATCTTTGGGGGGAAAAAAACCAGTGACTCTCTGAACCTGTGCCATTCAGGAGAGTGACCTGAGGTCATCAAGCTCCTCACAGAGGAATTAGGATTTTCCCATGTCTTGATCTGGGTGATTTTGTTTTATCTCCAGAATTTCTTGATTAGTGATCACCTTCATCCCCTCCATGCAAATGCAATTAATTTGAAGTCATGGCATAATTACAGGAAGGTCACATTGCTGTTAATACCTTGTATGTCACCCTTGCAAGAAGCAGAGAGACTCTGACTCTGTCAAGCTCCCACATTGCCTGAGGGAGAATAATCCAAACAGTGCTGGAGCTCCCGTGAGAGCAGGTTACCTACCTCCATACTGGTAGATGGTATTGGGATGGGGCTGGGTGTGGAAACAGGAGCAGATGAGGGAGAGCAGAGACAGCTCCTTCATTTTCTCCTTGTAGGCTGAAAAATATGAAATAGCAATGGGAGAGGTTCAAATGGCAACAGCATCTCTTTTTCATGGAGAAATTCAGCAAGTATCCCATTTGCAGCTATCAGACTCTCTGGAGGCTTTTCCATGCTGCCAGGAAATCCCATTTGCAGCTACCAGACTCTGTGGAGACGTTTTCATGCTGCCATAGGTTGCCAAAAGGCCCCCAAGGAATGTCTGATCTAGAGCAACCTAAATTAGCTGCCAGTGTGGCAAATGTTATGGGAACACACACGGTAGGGATTTAACACATCCAGGGGTATAAGTTTCTGGGAGCTGGGATGCTGCAGCCCATTTAGTTAAACATGTTGGGACAGTTCCCCCACCCTCTCTCCACTGGAAGTGGAATTTCCAGTCTCTGAGATAAATGATGCCCACTGACACCTGGGAACATTGCTCAAGCCCTGCTGAGGTGGGAATATTTCACAATTCAGCATTTCTGAGGTGAGGGTGATGAGGCAAGAGGAGGTCAGCAACATGGAGAACAAAGGGGCATTTGAGTGATGAAACTGTTCAGGGGCTCTGCTACCAGGGGAAGAGCTGAACCCCAACTTCACAAGGTACTTCCTGCCCTGCAGCAGCAGATCAAGGAGGATGTGAGTGGATTCTGCCACCACCTCGGCCCACACAGGCAGAGGTTGGCACAGTCTGTGACCACAGTAACCATCCTTCTGTAAAGGACAGGAAACACACAATCCTTTCGAGCTCTGCTGCTGTGAGGCCTCGGTTTGCTCGTTGTTCCTGTGGCTGGAGGATGCACCACAGCATCCTGGGTGACCACAAGTGCTGCCCCAACACAGATTGCAGCAATCTGCTTCTGGGGCAATCTTCACCTGTATTTTTGGAGTTCAGCACATTTAAGACAGTGAACTGCTTGCACACTGCTGACAAAGAACCTCAGAAGAGAAGGAGTTGAAGCCAGCGAGGTGCTCTGTCAGGCTGCCATGTTCTCTATCACATCAGTGAAACCCTCACAGCATCACTCTTATGTGGCAGGTCAGCACCTGGGGCTCAGCAGTGGGTGCTGCTGCCTCATGGGTCCTGTGAGGCTCTGTCCTGGGCTGCCTCCTTGGGTGACACCCAGGCTTGTGGGGACAGTGTCTTCCTGGCTGCATGTCCTGACAAACCTGCCCTGAGCACCCTCGTGCTGCCCTTCCTCCTGCCTCTGCCACAGGCACAGGCACTCTGCTGTCCTGCCTTGGCTCTGCCTCCAGACTTCCCACATACCCTGGTGCTTCTGGCCTTGGTTTGTCCCCTCTGTACTGAGCTCATTTCCTGCTCCAGCCAGAGGTGACTCTGCAGCTCAGCTTCCAATGCCACCTTCAGAGCAAGACCCTCCCCTGGGCCAGGACAGGGAAATCCCCAGAGCTTTGTGATCTGAAGAGGCATTAGACACAGAACAATTCTGAAACAAGTAACATTGTGTGTATGATGTGCCCTTCAGAACATCTTTCAGGTATTCTCCTCTGCCTTCCCACAGCTAATTGAGTGTGAAAACCTATGCCTGTTTCATGCTTGCACTGATTTTTCCTCCTAGGTACAGAACTTCACCATAGTTAACACCCTTCTTTTGCTAAAGCACCATCCCTGAAGCTCAGATCTTGACTGAACACTTTTTTAGCTTGCTCCCCATTCTGATTTGAACCTCCTGCCCAGTCCTGCTGTTAAATGTAAACCAAATAGGAATAGTTTACACCAGCAGAGGCAGCCGGACATCTCTGATTTTGTTCTTAATGAAAAAAAACCTCTGGAGAGCCTCTGAGAGCCCAAAGTTGTGGCATGGAGCAGGAAGCTAATGCATCTCCTAATGTGCTGCCAAGAGCCCTGAGGAGGATCCCTGGGAATAGATGAGAGACATTATCATTTATTATCATTTAGACATTATCATTTAATACAAACAAACCAGTCAATAAGGTCATTGCTCCACCATTATGTCTGGTCCTGGGTGAAACCAAGGCACGGGGCAGATGTGCCACACCCCCGACCCCCTCATTTAATTCAGTTTAATGGTCTGACAGCACTTTTTACAGAGCACAGCGCTTAGTATTTCATGACTTGGGCTTCAGTACCGGCACTGTGTGCAGAGGATTCCATGCTGCATTCCCTGCCTCTCAGGTTTGCCGTGGGGATTTCACGGCTGCCTCCATTCCATCGGGATCTCCCCTGTCCTGTAGAGCAAACTGACCGTCCCTCTCTGCCACCTAAAATGAAGAGCAGCAAGAGGACGAAAGGCCCCGGGCTGCGGCAGGGCTGTGCTGAGCGCTGGAAGCGCTCTGCGTCCTTCCCCCGCCCCGCCGCCGGCAGCTGCACCCCGGCGCCAGCCGGCAGGCGCCATCAGCGGCACACGGGGCCGGGGAGCGGGGCTGGAGCTGCCGCGGCCCCGGGGACCGCCGGGGGATGGTCCCGAGCAGCCCCCACTGCCGAGGGGGGGGAGCGGGGGAAGGAGCGGGAAGGGGGCAGCGGACCGAGCCCCCCGGGAGCCGCCCGGGCCGCGCTCCCCGCCCGGAGCTGTCCCTTCAGGACCGCCGGACCCCGCCGGCAGCTGTCCCTTCAGCACCTCCGCGGGGGCCGGCGTGGAGAGGGGCAAGGACTGACTCCTGAAGAAATCATAGAATCATAGGAGCACAGAATCGTCACAGATTTGTTCGGATTGGAAAAGCTCTCCAAGATCATCAGGTCCAAGTGTTCCCCCAGCACAGCCAAGCCCACCTCTAAACCATGTCCCCGGGTGTCCATCTACATGGCTTTTAAATCCCTCCAGGGATGGTGACTCCACCTGTTCCCTGGGCAGCCTGTGCCAGGGCTTGACAGCCCTTTCGGTGAAAGCATTTTCCTAATGTCCAATCTAAACCTCCCCTGGCACAACTTGAGCCATGCCCTCTTGTCCTGTCACCTGTTAATTGGGACAGGAGGCCGAGCCCCACCTGGCTGCACCCTCCTGACAAGGACTTGTAGAGAGTGAGAAGGTCCCCCCTGAGCCTCCTTTTCACCAGGCTGAGCCTTCCCAGCTCCCTCAGATACTCCTGGTGCTCCAGACCCTTCCCCAGCTCTGTTCCCTTCACCAAACACAGTCCAACCCCTCGATGACATTGATGTCCTGAGGAGCCCCTGATCCATGCCCTGAGAACCACACGGATCCCTGAAGTCCCCACACCTGTGCTCCAGAGCCAGCAGTGACACCTGTGCGACACAGAAGCATCACAGTGACGGCCTTGCGCTCATGGCACATTCTGTGACAAATAATTGTTTTATCAGGCTAGGACAAGAAAAGGCATCCTGTGTGGAGAGGCACATCCTCTGACTCAGTAACTAAAAGAAAGAGCCACAACCTCTGAGCTGCTGTTTAGGAACCTGTGTCAGTGAAGCTCAAACCTGAAGCAAGACTTTGGTTCAATCACAGCTGCTTAAAACTCAGGGGTAAAAGATTGCCAGCCTCAGCAGTGGAATTTGTTTCAGAAGTATCTACACTCCCATTTGCAATAGATTTAAGGTTTTGAGGACATATTTATGCCAGTGGACAAAACCCTTGAACCAGAAAAAGACATGTGGCCAGCCAGAATACGACATGGCCAAGGAGTTCCTGCCCAGAAAGGATGGATCTAGTGCACAAATGCACATATTTTAAGAACAATTAGACAGGGAATGCTGAACTTCTACTTGAGCATCTATTAGATAGCATTTTTACTTCTGTTAACTAAGTAAAAATAAATTCAGCTTGCACTGAGCAAATATTTCATTTCTGTATAAATTATTCTGACACAGGTCCTCAGGGACTTGATACCAAAGCATTGCTTCAGTCTCAGAGGTGCAGCAAGAACTCTGCCTCGCTGTGGGGCAGAGGATTAGGACAGGCTGCTCACTCAGGTATGAGTTACTGACATTTTACTTCTCTTTTAAGGCAAACACTGCAATAGAAAGATCAGCAGCAAGTTCATTCACTCTGGTATGGTCTTCATCACTGAGTCACGGCATTTCACTGCTGTGATATCAGAAATGGGTGAAACATTGCACATAACTGAGTTGTGTAAACCAAGAAGTGAATAAACTGCAGGAGTTAGAGAAAATATATCAGCGTCACGTCCTGTAAAGAGAACTCACATTGGTTTTAGAGGAGTTTGAGCAGTGATTAAGCTACAATTCATAAAGGTGCAGTCAGTTCCTCAACCTTCCTGAACATTCATGCCCTGCAATCAGCACAGGCTGATTCTGGTTTGGTTGTATTCCACCCCACACCCCATGAGCCAATCAATCTTTATTATAACTTCTCATCTTACTTTTCTCTGCATATTATTATTATTATATTACAATAGAATATATTGCCTGGGAAAAATCACTTTCTCCCTGTTGCAAAGAGAAGAAGGGAGATGTCCCGAGCCTTCACCAAGGCACCAGGAGGCTCAGGGTGCTCCCAGCTCTCTCTAGCGACTCCTTTCCTGTGCTCCCTCTAGTGCTGTAGGGAAGATCTTGCATTTCCACATCCCCCCTGCTTTGCACGAGCGCTGTGCACACCATCGATCCATGTAAAGTGTTTATCTCCAAGTCAACCCCCGGAGACATTGTCCAGCTGCTCCCCAAGTGCTGGTGGTGCCAGAGATGGAGGAACAGCTGGGAATGGTGTGGTGCAGGAGCAATGGGATTCATTTTCCTGCTCATGATGTGCCTGGATGGTGGGGCTTGAAACCTATTATTCATTAAAAAGTTTTGTTCTCTGTTTCCTAAATACAAAAAGCTAAACTGCTGCCAGGCTTTGGGGTGGTGTTTAATGGCATCCAGCAAAAGAGAGCGAGGCCATCTCGGCTCAACACTGACACGGCATCACTCACAGTGAACCAGAGGCAGAGCAAGGCTAATTTATGGGAAATTTAAATGGATGAGACTGGATGTGCTCTGTCTGATAGCAAGGTCAGAGGAAGGTTATTACAAGAAAATAATTTGGTTTGTGAAGATAACTCTGGAGAAGTAAGAATTGCTTCCATAATGAATATTATCTCATGCAAAAATAAGAACAGGCCAATTATAAATGTAGTCAAAGCATAAACAGGAGGTACAGAAGACAGAGGGACAGAGAACTGAGACCTCCAGCACAGACTGCAACACCCCATACACAACAAAAGCAACCAGAGTCCTCAACAAGCCTTGAGAGTACAGCAGGCTCTGGATATTCTCCCCTGCTATGAATCCTGTCATAAAAATATTGGCCAGACTTTCAGTCCAATGCACTTCCACCTTCTTGCTCCCCAGCTTCCACAAACAAGTCAGCAGCAGATCTTACAGAACCAGAAAACACTAGTGGGTTTTTTGTTTGGGTTTTTTGTTTGATTTTTTGGTTGGTTGGTTGGTTGGTTGGGTTTTTTCAGGGGTTTGGGTTTTTTTTGTCAGCTCAATAGTTGTAGCCCACATCGATGGTATAGGGACACCAGGAGATCCAGGCCATGGGCTCATGTGGAATCATGCATGAGGACGGGCAGATGTGAGGTTTACTCTGCCTTCTGTCAGACATCTGCTAAACTATTGCCCAGGAATGGTTTCCAGTCACCCACCTCCTTCCCCCCAGGTTTTATTGGCAGCTCATGAATGTCACAACAGCCCGTGCTGTGCACAGCCAGTGCATCAGCAAATCACTCGAGCTGCAGCACTGGAACATGTGGGCTGCTCCCAGGAAAATAACCAGGGAAATCTCCTCTTGTATGGGCTCGGCAGCAGAGAAGGGCCCAAGCTGTGCAGCAGGACCCTGGCTGGGGGTTACTGCTGGGAAGGAGAGAAGCATGGCCTGGGTTGCTTTGGAAAGCAGAGGAAGGAACCAAATGGAAGCAGCTAACCCAGAGTGTTTGTGGATTTGAGGCAAACAGGGGTTTGGATGGTCAGGTTTGGGTGAGACAAAGAGCTGTGAAAGAGCTGCGGAGCTGATGAGGCAGCAGTTCCTGAGACAGTCAAAGACAGAGCCCCGTGCCATGATGTGTCAGGTACAGATGTGCCCTGTGACCACAGACAGTCATTTGGTCTCTTTGGATCTTGGTTTCCTTCCCATTAACTGAGGATTATTGTATTTCCCCATTATGTAGTGGTACTATTTGTATAAACAAATTCAGAGGGGATAAGATTCTCTAGTAGGGCAATAATCATGTAGAGGTACCTTGAAAGAATAAAAAGATTATTTGGAAATATGCTGAGCAGCTCTTCACCATTTGGGAGGTGCCACAGTGCCACAGCACATGCATAGGGTCTTTGGTATTTTCTAAATCACAACCCATTGGTTTAACTCCCATCTGGAGGGGAGATTGTAATTTTTAAAACATAACTTACATGTGGAGGGGTAAAGTCCATGTCAATAGGACAGTCAGGAGGGATTATCCAGGCATGTTTTCCCAGTTAATTTAGAGGCATAATAGAAGTTTGAGTGAGCTTCAGGTCCCTCCAAGGATTGTCATGAATAATCATTGGCCCCATTCACCCCTCTGCTGCCCACACTGCTGTCACAATGGGCTTATCTGCAGCCTTCTGGTTGCCACATCAGGCCACTACATCTCAGCTTTTACTCAAAAGAAGGAAAATGTGTTCATCAACAGTGTCTTCACCAGATCTGAACCAACAATGACAGATTCCAAGAAAGGGCTCCTCTGAGATATTTGAAGCATCTTCCCAGAGTCTACATGGTGCCATTAAACAAGATATTATTTATATTTTAGAAAGAATAAGTATTTGCTAATTATTTAGATCCCTTGTTTGGATACACTGGTGGGGAAAAAAAAGAGCCTACAATAACAGGCTCTTTTGGCATGTAAAACTGAATTCCCAATAAAAGAATCATAATTTTTTAAGGCCACATAGACTTCTTCAACAGCCAAAGATAAAGACAGTAGTCTTTTCTTGAGAACACAGGGAGATGGAAAGCTTGATAGAAAGGACTCTGACTCTCCAGCGTGGGCAGTAGAAATGTCAGGACAGGGCAACACCGTATGGTGTCCTTCAATGCCTCCCAGAAAAGGGATCAGGGGATAACCCAGAGCCACATGAAGTCCCTCAGCTCTCACATTCCAGTGCAGGACGGGAAAACCTTGGCATCTGCCAGGGCCCATTTACCATGCCCAGTCATGAGGCCAGGAATGACAACCTGGTGTTTCCTCCTGGCTCCACCCTCTCAGACACGCCAATGTCGGAGAAGGCCGGTGGGGATGTCACCTTCTGCATCATTTCATAATCTCAGGTCTCTTTATTCAATCCAGATGCTACAAAGCGTTCCGCAGCCCCGCAGAGCCCAGCCAGGCCCCCGGTCGGCGGTGCACAGAGCACAAAGCCCGGTGCAGACGCTGCGGGAGGAGGTGCGAGGGCTCTGCCCCTGCGGGGGCTCTGCCCGGCGGCAGGGCCGGCACCGCAGCTGAGCCGGCACTGAGCATGTGCCGCCCATCCCGCGGCTCCAGCGCCGAAAACAACCCCCGGCGCCGGGAGAAAACGCCTGAGGTGACAGGGAGAAAGGAAAGAGGGCAGCCAGGCCCGGGGGAGCAAGCCCTGTTTCTTTTCATCCCAAGGATCTGGTTGTTTGTTTAAACAAACCTAGCAAATCTTCCCGAGGGGGATAAGCCCCCGGGCATCAGCCGTAGACGACTGCAGCTGCCCTCCCCTCAGCACGGATCGGCTTTTGCTGAGAATAAAGAAGGAAATAATGAAGAAAGCAAACAAGACTCATTCCTTAATTGAAGGATTCCTAATTCTTTTTCTCCTGCCTTTCCAGGCTACTCTCCATTGCTGCTCTACGAGCTGTAGGCGATGGGGAGCTGCTCCTGCAAAGGCAGCTGGGCGAGGCTCAGCCCCGACCCTCCCTTGGCACACAGCGCCCTATTCTCTTCCCTCCTGCCACAGCACTGCTTTCCATGACTTCCTACTCCTTGAAATTGCTGCTCTGCCTGATCTGAGTCACAGGGAAGCCTCATTTCACGCTTCTTCGTGATCTTAAGTCTCTTTGACAGTCAAACCGCATCTTCGGGAGAACGGAATGTGCTACGGGCATGCAGTGGGCTGGGAGGGTGAGAATGCACCAACTGGAAATCGCATGTTCTGCCTACGTGTGTTTCACCCGCCGCCTCGTCCATCTCAAGTTCGATGCAACCTTGGTTTAGAGGGCTGGTAAGTCTGAGCCTTCCCTCCCACCCCCACTCTGCAAGCCAGGTCCAATCCTGCTCGGTAGGGAAGGCAGGAGATGGGTGGCACCTCCCAGGAGTGCACTGCTGCAGACGTTCATTGAGACAGGGATACTCGCAGGAGTATATACAATAGCTGGAGGTTTTCTGTCATAAACATGTTTTTACAATGTTGCTTTATGTCTTTAATTGCATGCAAAGCCCACTCAGGATCAGCTGTGCCCTTATACTCCCCCCACATACACACCCCTCCATCTCTCTCTCCTTCTTCCCCCTGCATCTACTGCTCTTCTAAAAGGAGCAAGGAATAGAAAATGCACGGCAGGAAACCTCAGCAAAGGGCAGTGAAAGAAGCGAGGTCTCCTGCGGGCTGGTTCCCTGCCTGGGGGGCACAAAGCACTGCCTGCTCTTCCTTTTTGTCTGTCGCTCCTGCTCAGCCCTCCAGGATCTCGCTTCCCCCTCCCAAGCCCCTCTTTGTGGGCTGCAGAATTCAGAGTCATTCCAAGAAAAAATTCGGTTTTCCAAAAATGAAAGACCCTCTGAACCCACCCACTGTTCATTGTACCATTTCAAGCTTTTCTTGTCCTTCACCCAAACTCCCACTTTCAGCCACCTGAATCCCTCCTTCCCAGTCAAAGGGGGCAAGAGGGGTCTTTAGGAAGCTGGACCGAAGCAGCGCAGCATCCTCGGGCTGCCATCCTGAAGCCAAACCCGAGCAGGCTCCCGGGCAGCCGCGCTGTGGTTCCCGGCACTGCTGCAGGAGGGAGGAAGGGCTTCCCTTGCAGCATCTCATTTCACCCAACGCCATCAGAGGACCGCTCCCCTGTAGCATCTTCGAACCAAGAAACGTGAGCTGTGCAAGAAACCTGGGGCTGGGAAGCCCGGTGAACACACAAAACCCCATCCAGGTTCTTCTGGTTGGCTTTGGGGGATTTTTTAGGGCATTACTGACTCTTGCTCGTGTCTTCCTCTCCATTACCCAGTTAGGCAATACATGATCTTCACAAAACAAAATGTAATTTCTGATTTCCTTATATCCAGCTGCACCGCGTGCAGTTTTTTCTTAGGGGGAAAAAAAAAAGCTCTATGACGCTACAAAAATAATATTTAATTGGCACGTAGCAGCATCTTCTAATGGCACAATGAAATGGCAGCAATACTTTAAATTGGCAAGTTTATCACATGTGTATTCATATTAAAATAAAAAGCCCACCTGCTATCTTGCATCAGAGGGGTGTGTGCATGGGGGTGGAAGGGGAACAATGCTGCCATACCAGCTGCCTCCTCAGCACAGAACTCCCCCGAAACCCACGGGGGAAAAAAAAAAAAAAAAGAAACAAAACCAGCCCAAACCTTCAGAATAATGATAAAATAAATATATAAAACTTGATGGTTTTAGAAGTCATTGATGTCAAGCCCCCGAGAAGCCGCCTGTCCTACCTGAGACGGTGCTGGCCATGCTGCGGCGGGAGCGGAGCGCTGCTGCAGGAGCGGGAGGGAGCGCAGGAGCTGCGGAGGTGCTGCAATGCTGCGGGGAGGGAGGACTGACTCAGCTGGAGGGGGCTGCAGCCATCCGCGGCGGGGAGAGGCTGGAGCGCCCAGAGAAAGGCGAGGGGTGGAAAGAAAAAGAAGGGTCACTAGTTCAGAATATTAATGAGCGTATCAGGCCTCCTTTCCTGGGTGGCTTTGACGGCAGATCCCTCCCAGGCAAGCCTGCCTGCCAGGAACACAGCCCCACGGCGGGGGGGCGAGACACACCCAGCCGGGAGCTGGCAAAAGAGGATTTTTTCCTCCTCTTCCTCCCTTTCTTGTCTGCTCGAGATGGGCTAAACTGCTTTTTCCCTTGCTGAAAGCAGAATTAAGAAAAATAATAGATTTTTTTTTTTTTAACCAGCCATTCCAAGGCAGCCTCACCTGCAGGGCCAGGTCGGGGGTCTGGCTTGACTGGGCTGAGGTGTGAAACCCAAACCCCAAACCTTGCAGCAGCTTTAGGCAAACAGCAAAGGGAGGAGGGATCCCAGCAGGTTTTTAGGCATGGGGTTAGATTTTTTTTTTATGCACCAGCACTGAGGCACTAAAGGAGCTGCAGTTTGGGGAGGAAACTGCTGTGAAAGTAGAGGAGAAAGAGCAGAATGGAGCCTTTCAATTTCAGTGAGAATTCTCTGCGTTTCTCCTCCACCCTAGGCATCAGGACCTCTTTTCTTACAATTTTCTGTCTGTTTTCTATAATTTCTATCATTTCCATTTGTGGCTATTGCCAGGGGCCAGTGTTTCTGTGCTTTTAAAGCACCACACACACACTTGGGAGCAAGGAATCCTCCCAAACCCACACATCTCCTGGCACGCTGCAATGCAGACACTCCCAAACAATTCCAGCTGCTGCAGAAAACCACAGGTTGTTGGAATACCTGCCAATGCTCTGGCTTTCTCAGGGGCAGAAGCCACAGACACTGCCTACTAAATTCAGTTAGAAAGACAGATTTTTCTTCTTTCCTAATTTTTTCCCCAATCTCCCAGTGTCCTAACACTGTCATGGAAGAAAAATAGAGAAAATGTCTAACTCAGAATAAAATGAACACTATCCACACATTTTCCATATGTGTTTGCAACAGGAGTTTTTTTTATGACCTTTAACTGCTTCCTGTTCTGTCCAAGTCTTACTTTCTCCTTGGGCTGAATCTCCAGGACTTGGCAGGTTATCCTGTGTGTGTTTCAAAAACACCTTTGCCATGGTCAGAGGAAGGCAGCTACCCCAGGCACCTGGCAGCTGGAGTGATTTCCCCCTTCTGCTCAGGATATTCCCAGTAGTCCCAGGAGGGTCTGGCTACCTCTTGCAACATTCTGGATCTTTTGGCATCAATCCAGCACACATTTTATTCCTTTTATTGAGGAAAGGGTGTGGAATGATTTAAAGGTGCCGTGGCCATGTGTCCCACTGGAATACACTGTGTGAGAAACGGGGAGCAAATGATTTGCAGGGTCAAGGTGGAAAGTTGTGTCATTATTTCCCAACAGTAAACGGACTGAAAGGCTGTGGACTATCAGGATTAAAAGAAATCAAGTAATTTGGGGGGAAAACAGCAGGCTCAGAAAGACAGCAAATGGCAATTCAATCCTTCTCTGTCTGAAAAGGGGTAAATAACCTTCATGCCAACCACAGGAGTTTCACAGATGGCCCTCGTGGCTCTTTTGTCTCATTCCTGAAGATTCCTGCTCCTCTGGCAGCATCTGGATCTCATCTGGGAAGAGATCCTCTGAACAAACATGGCCATTATTCACTTGGCACTTCTGCACAGCACCAGTGCTCCCCTTCCTGGGATCTCTGGTGTGGTTCAGCCACTTCCCCACAGAGGTTAAAGATCATCTTCCACAAGGTTTTTATTTTGTACANTTAAAAGAAATCAAGTAATTTGGGGAGAAAACAGAAGGCTCAGAAAGACAGCAAATGGCAATTCAATCCTTCTCTGTCTGAAAAGGGGTAAATAACCTTCATGCCAACCACAGGAGTTTCACAGATGGCCCTCGTGGCTCTTTTGTCTCATTCCTGAAGATTCCTGCTCCTCTGGCAGCATCTGGATCTCATCTGGGAAGAGATCCTCTGAACAAACATGGCCATTATTCACTTGGCACTTCTGCACAGCACCAGTGCTCCCCTTCCTGGGATCTCTGGTGTGGTTCAGCCACTTCCCCACAGAGGTTAAGGATCATCTTTCACAAGGTTTTTATTTTGTACTTTTTTTTTTTTTTTCCTTGAAAATGAAAAATAGTTTATCCAAGATCTTAAAACCCAGAAATGAGTGAGAAGTGGGGATGGGCTGGTTCCTCCTGGCTGGGCTGGCAGGGACAGGCTGCTGAGGGGCTGGGCTGTCACACAACTCTGTGCTGCTTGGACACAGTTTTGAAATCTCTCCTGCCTCTCCAAACTCTGGCTTTGTAAGAATTCAGGGTTTATCCTAGGCAGACAAACACCAAGATGACAATCCAGTGTGAGACCAACACCTTTATTTATCATGTCTTTATCCCGACAGATGCTGCAGCTTCACTAAACCCCCACAACAAGGAATATATTTTTCTCTCTAAGCTTACAACCCCTTTCCTCTGTTCTGTTTTTAGAAGGCCAGCAATGCTGGAGGCAGCCTGCAGCCCTGGTCAGGTGAGGTCAGTGGTGCAGAGCAGCAGCCTCCAGGAGCTGACTCATGTTTGCTGTTGGACACGGGCACCTGCTGACTCACAGCCACTCCTGCCTCGGGCTGGTCACCTCCCAGCTCCCCTCTCCCAGCAGGTGACAGCTTCTATCAACAGCATTGAAATAAGGCAAAATAACCTCCTTGATACACTATTGATATTGTTCTTCCATGTGGGAAAGATGTATTTATAGGAAATAACAACAACAGAGTATTCCACATATTTATGAGGAGTTTTAAACTTCTTTTCTCCCCTAAAGTGATCCCACACTCTCATTTCACAATCTTTACAAACTAATTTCTTTTGCAGCTTAATCGTGCGTGACTGGTATCACATTAAAGAGCTCACAGTCAGAAACATGAGCAAAAACAGCTGTTAAATTTTGTGAGGAGCACACGAAGTTCCACAGGAATAACTCAGTGTTCTCCAGCCCATCCCCTGCAATTAAAGACAGTTTATGATCCAGGGAAGTTCAGCTCAAGGACTTTAAAGGCTGGCAACCAAAACAGCAACACCCATGAGCTCCCCTGGCCAACACCATGACACAGGAGGCACCACGGGTTTGGGAGCAGAACAGATCACACAATGTTTAACTGACATAGTTTAAGGTCTGTTCCTTTTAACATCAGAACTGTTCTACACACAAACAAACTGTGCAGCTGGCCAGGAGAAAAGCATCTAAAAGCTACAATAAAGGAAGCCACATCCTGTTCTACATCCATGCAGTGACAGCATGAGATACAGCAATAAACCACAGAGATGAGTATAAAGTATTTTCTTCCTGCCTTCTCTCTCATGTAGCTGTGTAAAACACCGTTATACAAAATTTGGGGATACAAGTAAACCATGCCTATGCATTTATTAAAACCAGATTCTCACAAAACTGGGTAATCCATCAATCCCGAGCAGTTCACCACAATCGCACGGCCTGAGCACCTGGAATCCCCACAAAGCCGTCCCTGGATGTGCCTGGATACACTGGCAGGGGAATGAAGGGTGGGAGCACCGTGCTGAAGAAAAGCCGGGAGCAAAGGAGCGGCACATTCAGCCCTAACAAAAGAGACCCGTCAGAATTCATTACCGTTCCTAACGCAGGAGCTACGGGGCTCAGCATAAAGCCGCAGAACCCTCCCACCTCAAACGCCGAGGGTTTCACACGGAATCCTGCCGTGTTCTGCCCTCTCCTGCGTGCAGCACCGCCCAAGAGTAGCAGACCCCAGCACAAAGCACAGCAGGGCCCCGGAGACAAACTCTGGCCAAAGGCAACGCTCATCACACGCTCCTGAGCCGTTCCAAAGGGGAGAAACGCCAGTCCCGGGGGGCCCTGGCGCGCGGGACCCCTACAGGGCTGGGAGACTTTGGAAATGTGCGAGCGAACCGCCGATATTCCGCCTCTTCGGGGCCGAAGCTCGGCCTCCGCCCCGGGGGAAGCGGCTGCGGAACTCTCCGGCTGAACCACCCAGGGCCTGCCTGGGGAGCGGAACCGGCTTCCCTCAGACCCGGCAGCGCTCAAACCCCACCGGGCTTGCGCCGCTCCTGCCCGGAGCCCCTCATGAGACGCCACCAGCCCCCCTCGCTCTCCGACAGCCCGGCCCGGGCTCAACGGGGATGCCCCGGCCCGGGCCCACCATGGCCGCCGCCTTCCCGGCCCGTTACCGGGGCAACGCCGCCGCTCTCGCGAGAGCGCGCAGCGGAAGTGACGCATCGAACGTGTGTATGACACGTGACAGCGGCGCGGGGATTCCGAACGGCGCAGCGGGAGGTGCGGGACCGCCGGGACCGCGGAGCACGGGGATCGGGGACACCGGGACCGCCGGGACCGCGGAGCACGGGGATCGGGGACACCGGGACCGCGGGGACCGCGGAGCACGGGGATCGGGGACACCGGGACCGCGGGGACCGCGGCGATCGGGTACACGGGGACCGCGGAGCACGGGGATCGGGGACCGCCGGGACCGCGGGGATCGGGGACTGCGGGGACGCGGGCGGTGCGGCCCGGGAGTACGGGAACGGGACCGGGTTCCGAGTGCCCGTGAGCCTGCTGCGGAGCCGCTGGTAGCGGCCCGTCCCCAGGCGGTGTGACATAATTGCTCCTTCCAGTTCCTGAAGGGGCCGACAAGAAGGATGGGGGCAGCCTATTTACAAGGGCCGGGAGTGACGGCACAAGGGGGAATGGCTGCGGCCTGACTGAGGGCAGGGATTGATGCGATACTGGGAAGAATTTCTCCCCTCTGAGGATGGTGACAGCACTGGCACAGGGTGCTCAGAGAAGCTGTGGCTGCCCCATCCCTGGACGTGTCCAAGGCCAGGTTGGATGGGGCTTGGAGCAGCCTGGGATAGTGGAAGGTGCCCTGCCCATGGCAGGGGTTGAGTGAGGTGAACTTCCAGGTCTCTTCCAGCCCTATCATGGCGTGATATCACCACGACAGCAGGGTCAGCACGGTCTGCCCTTCCTTGCAGGCCCCTCAGGGAGGGAACCATGCCCAGGATCACTCTGAACGGGATCACGGTGGATTTCCCCTTCCAGCCCTACCCATGCCAGGAAGCCTACATGTCCAAGGTGCTGGAATGCCTGCAAAAGGTGTGTGAGTATCCAACTGTGTGTCATTTCTAACTGCACAAAATGATTTCTCTAAGAAGAAGTTGTCACAATTCAAGTTTTCTTTGTGTGCTTTGTATGCTGCCTTTCCAAATCTTCTCTGACCTTTTACTTGTGTTTTTATTTTACTCTGTGGTAATTAAAATCGTGGCTGGCAGGTGACAGTCACTAGAAATACAGATGGGATGTTCCTGCCTAAATTGGGAAAAGGAAGAAAGGCTGCCTGTATTCATGCACTGTGTCCTTGGCTGGCTGGGTCTGATTACAGAATCATGAATGGTTTGGGTTGGAAGGGACATTAAAGCTCACCTTGTTCCACCCCTTCCCATGGGCAGGGACACCTTCCACTATCCCAGGTTGCTCTAAGCCCCATCCAACCTGGCCTTGACCACTTCCAGGGATGGGGCAACCACAGCTTCCCTGGGCACCCTGTGCCAGGGCCTCACCACCCTTACAGGAAGAATTTCTTTCTAATCTCCAATATAAACCCACTCTCTGTCAGTAGGAATCCATTCTTCCTTGTCCTGTTACTACACGTCCTTGTAAAAAGTCCCTTTCCACGTTTCTTGTAGCCCCCTTCAGAAACTGGAAGCCCCCAGTTAGGTGACCTTGGAGTCTTCTGTTCTCCAGGCTGAACAATCCCAATTGCCTCAACCTTTCCTCATAGGAGGGTTTTGGTCTTGTCTTGTCAGTATTTGGACTATTTGTATAATTTTCCATTTGCTGTGTGAGAGGATAATTTTACTGAATGAATGTCAAAATAATGAAATGTTTTTTTCACAGTAGTTATCTTTTTTTTTTTTTCTGGACACATCTTCATGATCCCTGTTCTCCTGAGGGACCAAACAAGCTGATTGTGGAAACTTTGGCTTTCCACCTGGCTCTGCATTGCTCTGGATCATGGTACCTGCTTGGTGCCTCCTCTCATTGAACTCAAAGTGTTGTGAGCTCAAGATATAAATTCCTAATTCCTTTCATGCACTTGAGCTCAGCTGCTGCTTTTTCCCAATTTTCAGTATTGCCACACACTTGAAAATTGTAACATCCCATAGGACGAGGTGTTCTAAGTGCTGACAAAGTTCTGTACCTAAACTGACGTGGGATAAAACCTCAATCCAAAAGGAATCCAGCACTCTGTTAACTGGGAGCCACTTTCTGGGTTGGTTGTTCAGTAACTGCTCATATTTTCATGTATTTTATGCTGAAATGTGACACACTCCAATGGCTCTAAGAGTGGAGAATTGAATTCCTGTGCTAAATAAATCTGATGGCTGGCTTTGGGTTTTTGGTTGAACCTCATTAAGTTAATTAGAGGGTCCTTCAGGTTGATTAGACCTCCTGTGTGGGTGTTCCTTGGTGAGGCTGCCAGCGGGTGTTCGCTCCTTGGCAGAAGACGTGCAGTGCTGCACCAAGACCTGTCCTACTGAATCCCTAAATCCCTCTTTTATTTCTCTCCAACAAAGAAGGTAAATGGCATTTTGGAGAGCCCCACAGGCACAGGGAAGACCCTCTGCCTGCTGTGTTCCACCCTGGCCTGGCGGGAGCACTTCAAGGACACCATCTCAGCCCGGAAGATCGCGCAGCGCATGAATGGGGTGGAGCTCTTTCCTGACAGACCTGTGTCCTCCTGGGGCACTGCTGCCACAGATGGAGATGTCCCAAGTGAGTACCACTGCCTCTGCCCTCAGGGATGCTAGTCAACACGTGCTCTTATCTATATTTTATAATAAATATACAACTGTAAAAGTTACGGAGCCATTGTTGAGCAGCTGAAGCACAGTTTCATCATTTTATACATTTTCTAGGTGTTTTATGTAGTTTGGATTTTTCTTGGAGCTCATTTAGTTCTTTAATTTCTTAGAAACTCCTTTAGCTCATTTTATGTATGTGGGTAGTTAGATGACAGCATTTCCTGCTGTCTCTACAAGGCAAACTGTTACCATAGTACCAGCTGGGGAAGGAGGCTAAGAATATCCCTAGTGCTCCTTTCTGTGCTTGTAATGTCTTTCTGCTTTTTTTCTCTTCTATTTGGCAGCTTATTACACTGACATTCCAAAAATAATTTATGCCTCCAGGACTCACTCCCAGCTTACACAGGTCATTAATGAGCTAAAGAACACAGTGTACAGGTGAGTATGATTTAGGGTAGTGTCCTTATTCAAAGAAAAGGTAGAGAAACCCCTCTGGTGTAGTTATTGTTTGAACTTCTGTGGATGAATGCATAGAAGATGATAGCCAGAGAAATGTAATTCCTTTAATGTGCATGTTTAGAGCCTGGTTTTCCTTGTTGATGGGTTTGGTTTATTTTAATACTTCACAGCTTCTCTCCTTCAGTCACAGAATTTTCTGTATTTAGTCTGTTTTTTTTTTTTTTACTTGAGACATTAACTTATAAAATTACCTTTTTAAATTTTCCCTCCTTATATTTTTCTGTGGGCATTTTTTAAAGGCAGTGGGAAGCCATTACCAAGCTGAACTCCTCAGGCTGATGTAAATCTATGAAGAACTTTGTGATTTTGTTATACCAGTGCCTGTCACAGTTTTTAGCTGTTCACATGCCAGTGTGTGGCTGAGCTCTTTGGACAGGCATAGCCATTTCTTTATGTAGCTCTTGGAAAGATACAACCTTGTAATAATAAAAAAAAGAAACCCAAACCATGGTGAATATTTGTAATGAATAAGTTCTGTCCTAACCTTGCTCTGAACATCACAACCAGCTGGGAAAGGCTTGTAATGGATGAGAGGCCCCAGCTGCCTGGGCTGAGCTGTCATAACAGAACTCAGATTTTGTGGTGGATGGTGTAAATTGCTGCCTGTGACTTCTTGCTGTGAGCTGCTGCTGCTTATTAGCATCCACTGCTGCCAGCAGAGATGCAGTGCCTCAAAGTCCAGTAACACCCACAGCAGTTGCAGACACACTAATTAACTTGTTCTGCCTCTGACCCTTGCTTTGGGCTCATCTGAAAGATCTCTCCTGAATCTTTCACTTCTGATATGTTGAATCTAAGCATGTGCAACTCTGTTCTTTCTTGCCCTATTTTTAATGTCAGTTTTGTGTGTCCAGGCCAAAGATTTGTGTGCTGGGATCCAGGGAGCAGCTCTGCATCAACCCTGAAGTGAAGCGACAGGAGGGCAACCACATGCAGGTGAGATCAGAGCCTGGAGAGGATGTTCAGGGAGAACATGGGAGCTTTTGTGTCATTTCTGTGTCATTCTTCACTCTGACATTGTTTAACTACAGGAGGCTGCAGGGAAACACAGTAGTTGTAAATATGTTTTTATGAATGTTTAGTTCCCAGTTTTGTGAGTGCAAAATGTAATTCTGACTCTCTGGTGGCATTTTCTATCCAGAGAAAGATGTCTCTGTGTAGAACATGACAGTTAATAATTTGTAGTTTACTTTCTGATCTGCTGTTTGTGTGTTTGTCAAGAGCAATAATAATTTCAAAACATTGCTTCAGTTATTGATTCAGCTGTTACATTTACAATATCAAAGATTACTGTTTTGAAAAGTATTAATGTTAAAATATAACACATTTTTTTCTGAGCATGTGAGTGTTCTGTGCTGCAACAAAAGAGCCTAACTTGCAAGGTGAGTGGGACATGTGGTTTTAAAGCTGAAGAACTGTGATTAGCATTTATTCATTAGCTGGTGTTAGAACTGATTTCCCTCCTTAACCTGCTTTCAGTGCCTGACAAGCTGTGCTACTCTGGGCTGAAATAGGCTTTGTTTTACAGATCTACATGTGCAGAATGAAAGTGATGGCTCGTGCTTGTCATTTCTATAACAATGTGGAAGGTGAGTGTGGCTCACCTTAACTTCCCCTGGAAGCCAAGCCCTGGTTTTTGCAGAGGGAGGGATTTGCTAGGCAGGTGGAGAGGTTTGGAAGAGTTGGCAAAATCCACCTGTGTTCCTCTGTTACTGTCTTTTGAGAATGAAATATTAGTGGATGGTCAGGGTAACAACAAATCTCTGTGCAATGCCTTCACCTAAGCTGGTGCTTTTAATGTCATCTTTTACAGAAAAGAGTACAGAAAAAGAACTGATTGAATCAATCATGGATATTGAAGACTTGGTTAAAAATGGAAACAAGCACAGGTGAGTGATCTCCTCTGACCTCTCTCCCCCTGACTTGTGAAAATAATGAAAATTGTTTCTCTGTTCACTTCTATTAATCCATTTGTGTATCACAGTGCATGAATGTTGAATGCCCTCTTAATATTTCTGCAAGCATTATAGACTGAACTGTTTTTTTTTTTTTTTTTAACAGAGCTTGTCCTTATTATCTCTCTCGAAGCCTGAAGCAGCAAGCAGACATTATTTTTATGCCTTACAACTATTTACTAGACTCAAAGGTAACATGTTAACTTGGCTTTTAAATACAATTGTTCTTCTGTTTGTCTTATGTTGCCTTTTAGTGGATAAACAGTGAAGAGTGATGCCTGGCAAGTGGATGCATTATGTATGATTCAAAACTGACCAAACCCCAGTTGAAGTTCAGGACTATGTCACTTGGGGATTTTCTCTGTAAATTCTTTCCCATAATTAAAGAAAAAAAATTGTCTGAGATTTTTCTATATTTGTAGAATTAGCTTTGCAGAATGTGGTGCCATTTTTAGGTGATGTTCACCTCCTGGACACAGATCTTCAGTCACACACTGTGCAGTATTTTTGCATGCAGTCTGAGGCATTTGTGTTTCTGCAGCTGCTGCATGATTTTCAGAATAAGGAAGCTTTCAACAGAGACTGGACATTTCCCTTGGAAATAATTTCTGGCTTTGTGTACAAACAGTTGTAAGAAGCTGTCTGTATTTCATGGATAGAAAATGAAACCTTTGAAAACTGTTGAGGACACAAATCTGCTGACATCTTCATGCAAGTTGGAGTAATTAATGAATTATAGTAGAAGCCAGATTGCACTCTACTACTGCAGGAAGACCAAAGGTTTAGTAAATTAAAAAGTAAATTAAGACAATCCCTTAAGCCCTATAAGCAGAGAAGCACTGTGAAATGATGTGGTACTGGAGGGGTTGTTTCCAGAATATCCACTTGCAAAGACAGCACAAGCATAAAATTGTAAATACAAGGCAAATCCTCTGCTTTACACCCCACTTCTCTGAGATGTCTACTTCCAAAAATGACTCAAAGTGACTCAAACTAATAGTTAGAACTTTATCAAATGAGTTAAACTAATCCCAATATGGCACACCTGGTTTTTTTTTTTTCTTTATTACAATTGTAACCTCTGCAAACATTTACATGATACATTTTAGCACCTTCATTTCCTGAGAAAGTGATTCTGTGGTTTCTGTAGAGGGCAGCCACAACCATTACTTGCTCTTTTCTCAAAGGAAAAAACCAACCCAACTTCAAATTACATGAAAACCCAAAAGTATCTCATCATCCCCCTTTTCATCCAATCAAATCCATATTTCTCAGTGGCCTTTTTGTCCATTTCCTTGTTCTGATTTTGTCTTTAGAGCAGGAAATCACACAACTTGGACCTGAAGGGGACTGTGGTGATACTCGATGAAGCTCACAATGTGGTGAGTTGTTCTGCTCTGTTATCATTTTTCAATCTGCATCCAAAGAGTGAAACAGATCCTGTCCTATTACAAACAGCCTGTGGAATCTGTACTCAGATGTATGTTACTAATATTCATTATCATTACCATTTCTTGTTTCTGTGACAGCTACATTTTTGTAGTTTAGTTAACAGTCCTTTGACACTGCTGATTTTTTCACAAGGTGATGGTTTCTTTCTAAAGGGTACATCTCCAGATTTATGAGGTGCTTCTTTTCTTGGAGAGTTCTAAGGAAACACTGTGTAAGAAATTATGAAAGACCCATTCTTGAAGCTCAGCTGCATCATCTCTCCCAAGTGCAGTAGATGGCACACAGGACTCTTGTAATATTTCCAAGTCCTCACTCATAGAGGAAAACAAGAAAAAAATAAATTAGTGCTGCGTTAAGAGTTCTTCCTCTTAGCTGGCTTGAAACTGCAGCTCTTTTCCTAAATGATGAAATGCAAAGGAACATCTGAAATATGTCCCTTTCTCTGCCACACGTGGCCACAGTCTCCAGTGGGATTTCTGCTGAACAGCTGTGTTTTGTTGTCTGAGTGCCTGGTGTCCTTTCAGTAAACAGCCACCCGGCTCTGCTCTGCTTTGCTGGAGAGCCTTGCATAGCTGCATCCAGGATTTGCTCCTTTCATCAGAACATCTCTCTTTCTGTTGAAAAAATGTGTGGAAATCCTGTCACAGTTGTTTGGGGTTTGGATTTGCTTTTCCCTTTGTAGTGTGCAGGAAGTACTAATTGATGCCTGCATGCAGAAATTAGCCAGAACAGTTTCTTGTTTTGCAATAGTTATCTGATGGTGCTGTCTCTTCCAGGTTAATATGTGGAAATTTAGTGATTACCCTGAAATAAAACTAATCTTTTTGTGATTAGATTGTTTACACATGCAGCTCGCTCAGCATTTATTTTCTTTATAACTTATTTCTTCATAGCTATTACAGTCAAATATTTGTGTAGTTTAGGCCTTATTATTTATCATCATTCCTCAGGGAGAATGATTCTTTTTGTGAAAGAAAATTTCTGGCAATGCAATATGTGATTTAATTTTCAAAGTCAGAGAAAGTTTTGTCAAACTTGCTAATCCTGAGTGTTTAAACCATTACTACTTTTAAAATAGAAAGTATACAAAAGGCTTTTTTGAAGAACAAACCAATTGTGTAAGTAAAAAAATTTCCTGCTTGAACATCAGACAGTTACTCTCTGTACTCTCTAGAATGCTGATGATGTGGAAGAGGCAAAATCTGTTCTACATTTCAGAAAGAATGAAGCTTACTAATAGTCCAAGCCTTTAGGTCTTTATAAAATATCCTCTGGCCTGAGCTGGAGATCTAAAATAAAATCAAGCCTGGTCATCTGGACTTCATGTCTGAAACTGCCTGAACAAACAGCACACAGAGTGGTCAGAATAATTCTTCCATTCCTTTTCTTTTAGGAGAAGTTGTGTGAGGAGTCCTCTTCTTTTGACTTGACTCCCTATGATTTGGCTTCAGCAATGGATGCAATAAATGTTGTCCTGGAGGAACAAGCCAAAGTGGTTCAACAGAATGAAATCAATGCAGAATTCAACATGGAGTTGGCCAGTTCAGGTGTGTTGACAGTGACACGTCACTGTTTCGCTGGGATTATAAAGTGCCACTACCAAGAACTGAAAAATAACTTTTAGGGAAAGTTTCTGGGAAATTTACATTCTCATTGGTTATTGGTAAATAAATGGTTAATTAGTAATTGTTGCCAGACACTGGAAGATTTGATCAAACCAATGTGACATGAGGGGTTATGAAAGAGAGCAGGGAGGGGAACACAAAAAATACCTTTCCATGCACACAATTCTAACCTTCATAGCCATAATTTCTGGAAAGGCATAAAGAAACTGGGAATGAAATAGGTGTGAAACAACCTCTTTGAAATCTTCACTTTTTTCAACAGGACTGAACATGGAACTGGAAGATATAGCAAAGATCAAGAGTAAGTGTATTTTTTGTGTTGTTGAAACAGTTTCAAAGGTCAGCAATTATGAAGCAAGCTCGTGTAGCATTGCCATATACATTACTTATAACTGAGACATTCATAGATGCTTAAGTTGTCTGGCTTTTCCCAAGAACTTCTTGGAATGTTTAGTTAGTTTTTTCCCAAGAAGAGAGATTTTTCTCAAGAAGAGAGATGAATGTGTCTTTTCTTTCTTTGTTAGAAGTTCCCATGTTTTCTAATCTTGTCAGTGTGCTGGAATTGCATCAGTTGCATCATTCTGCTGTCAGAACCTGAAGTTAATATCAAGAGCTTGAGATATCTCATGTATACAAAGCATTTCCAAGAACAACTGTCCCTGTCTGTAAAGAAGAGTTTAACATTTAGCTGCTGACTTCAGCTTCGTCTAGGAATTGAGGTCATGGAAGTTCTTAGAGTTGAATATGAATATTTAAAGTTGGTATCCAGGAAAATAATTTTGATAATTTTGCTTTGTTTACAGAGTTGAGAGAACAGCTGGGCTGCTCTCTTTTGTAACAGCCTTTGTAATAAAGTACATTTGAAAAAGTGACTTAGATGTGTCCCAGACATGACTTTCTGTGCACCCTAACATTTTTCCTCTTAATTTTCCTAAAGAAATTCTTCTTCAGCTTGAAAGTGCTATTGATGCAGTGGAGCTGCCAGCAAATGCTAATGGAGTCACCAAAGAGGGAAGGTAAATGTCTTCTCATTAATGTGTTTAAATGTTAAAAAGAACAGCAAATTGGAGCTAGGTCTGCTTTTGGGGTTATAACTCCATTGTAGTTTCTGGGAATAGTATTTATTCAAGGTTCTGGTTTTCCTTAAATCCCCTGTCTGTAGTAATCATTATTTTTGGAGGAACTCCCTTTTTTAGTGTTTCCAGAGTGGGAAATCCTCTGCTTGGGTTTCCTGAGCTGAAAGAAGCTCCTCACTGTGCTTCTTTCAATTTCGTGTCATGATTCTAGCAGAGGTACCAATGCTGCAGTGATGTGTCTGAGCTACCTGTCAGCTCTGGAAGTCCATTTCTAAACTGGTGCCTGTTGTACCTGGTGAAAAATAATAATGGAAATTGCATGCCAGTCTGCTTCTAAATTAGTAATGTTGGAGGGGAGTGATGGAAAAAGGTAATGATGTGGTCTGTGTGCTTTCTGCCATGGCAGTATTGTGCAGTCTTTATAACCAAGTACTTACTTTTATTCTTGGAAATTTTTCGTTCTCATGGAGACAGAAACATGCTTTGCTACTTGATGGTGAAATTGTTGTTCTGAAAGAGTAACATTATTTCTGCCCGTTTGATTCCTTACAGTGTTTACCCATTTCTGCTTTTTCTTTGTAAATTGCAGCTACATCTTTGATCTGTTTGCAGAGGCCCAAATAACATTGCAGACCAAATCCTCCCTCTTGGAGTCACTGGAGCAGATTTTACAGTTTCTTTCAGGCCGTAAGTGCATGAACTTCCTGGCTGTTTTACTCAGACTTCCCTCTTTAGTGTAAGAAACTGGAAATTTGTGTTCTTAGGGGAGACAATCAAATGATAAAGCCTCTGTAAGCTAAAATCTGACCTTAAGGACTTGTGTCTTTTTATTAAGACTTGCAGGGTCCTCTGCTGGGAAACATATTTTATGTGTGTTCATGTAACTGAACTAATGCTGAGAACCACCTTGTGTGAACACAGGAGTGAGTACCCATGTATGGGTCCATCCATCCACATAGAGGATTTTTGCACTGACACTATTTTTCTCCAAAACCACATGGGTTGTGGTGTGAAGCTTGCTGACATTCTGTTGATGGTACTTTTCGTGTCTTGAGTTCTTCCTAGGTCCTGGAGTTAAAAAACAGGAATGTAGAGAATCATATAATATGGTTTGGTTTTTTCCTCTTGATTTCACAAGCTTCTGTGCTAACACCTGTCAGTATCTTGTTCTTAAATTGCTCTTCTGTGAAGAAAATTTTTCAGCTTCTACATGTGTTAAGAAAATTATTTAGCTCTTACCAGCAGACTCTTCAGAAAAAACATTGAAGGGAGTAGAATACAGACTGTCAGTTCTGCAAGAGCATCCTTGGATGGCACATCCACCCTTCCTTTTTTCTTTGCCCAGCACCTTTCTCCTTTTAGGCCATTTGCATTCTGGCCTGATAGGTGCATCTCTTGATCATTTCTGCTGCAAAATCCCCACGATCAGTTCATATGTTCTTTTAACTGCTCCTCTAATTGCTGCTTTAATTAGCTCCTTTCCCATTTTCAATGCAGAGGAGCTTTAAGAAGTCTATGTAATTTTCTGGGGTGACAGCTTCCCTGTGTGTCAGACATGGAATGCCAGTTTTGTATTTCTCTTTGCATCTTGAATAATGATGAAAAACTTGAAATAAAGAATTATTTTCAGAGAATATTTTCAAGTCATTTTCGGAGTGTTGAGCTGTTCAGATAAGGTGTGGCTGTACACAAGAGGATGTATATTTATGTTTTAGGAGTAATCTTGTATTGCTTTCTCCAGGTACTGGGATATTTATCAATACATCTGGATTGCATAAGGTCTCAGATATTATCCAGGTAAATATCTAATGCTCCTTCTATAAATATCTGAAGGATAGAAGTGTTGGTTTAAAAGATGTGGAAAGATATTGGATCAATTTTATTCTTGTTGGGGTATACACTTGTGCAATGGGGCAAGTTTGTAGTTTTTGAGGAGAAAGCTGCTGCCTGATGGGATGGATTAATCTGGTTTTTACCCAGGTTGTTCTTTTGTAGTTCTGGTCTCCCTTTTTGGAGATGCTGGGTTTAGCATCCACCAGGTGGAGCTGGGTCATTGAACTTGTTTGCAGCAGTGTTTGGGAATATGAGATCATCTCATGAAATAACAAGAGAGGCTAAGGAAAAAAGCAAACGAAAGATAATTTAACATTCTTTTTTCATTTAACTATTAACTTATGAGATGTCTAAAACAAAAATCTTTTCAGTTCCACTGGACCTGAATGTGACACTTGTGGATATCCACATAATGCTTTCAGTCATCTCCCTGTTGTGCACTTCCAAAACTTTGATTATGAAAATCCCAAGCTCCATAAAATTCAGAGGTGTAGTGGGCAGTGGTCTGTCCAATATATGTGTGCAAAAGGGCTCCAGAGATTAACACCCTGTTTAAAACTGAAAATGAAAAATATATTCAAGCCTTGCAGACCTGTATGATAAAGACAAGTTACCTGGGTGTGTTTTGAATGGTCCTGGCAGGTTTGCAACACTCAACTCTGAATGCATGGGTGCTTGTCACAGTGGCATACTCAGGATTTCATTTTTCTAGCAGTGGTTCAACAAAACCTTCCTGTGTGTTCCAGTACAGTAGTAGTGATTTGTGTACACTGGCATCACATGGTTTGTACTGGGAGATGTTGCTGTTCTGAGGGAAGGTCAGGTGAGCCTAATTTAAATTAGTTTCTCAGGATTTCAAAGCTGAGAGATGAGAAAATTCAGAACTAGAAACCAGGTCCCCTGATCCCAGAGGGGTTATTCCCTGTCTGTTGTCCAAGACTGGGAATAATTGTCTGTGTGTGCTCTTTTGGGCTGTGGATAGATAAAAGGAGATTTGAATTTGGAGGAGAAAGCTCAGATCCCTTTTCTGCTGCTGAGGACATGCACGTGGACAGTGACTGCAGAGAACCTGCCAGGGCATAGTTTGCCATCTTGAGATGGGTGGGACTAGGACAGAATTTTTGTTGTGTAAACAGTGTTTGCTTCTTGCAGAGCCTTGTCTTTGAGTCTTAATTTATCACCAGCTTGTTTTAATTTTTTTTTTGTTCCTTTTCAAAGAACACTTACCAAAATCTCTTTTGTAGACCCTATCTTTGGCTATTTTTCAGAAGTAAATACTTCTGGGAATTGTGTTGTTTTTTTTTTTTTAATTGCTGGGGAACATCTTGTAACTAGCTGATACTCTTACGAGGTTGGGTAATTCCTATCAATGTCTGGAGAAATTTTGTTTAGAAAAATTAAGAGAGTTGTAAATATTTGAGAACCACAGCTGTTTTCATTGAAGTTGCACTGGGATGCCTAATGTTTGCAAGAGCATCATCTGTAGTCATGAGGCATCACATACGTGGGGGTGGAAGCATAACTGAGAGAAGCTTTTAATTTAATATATGGACAATTAGACATGGTTACAACTTGATTGTTTTTCTAAGCAGAGTGTTATTAGCAGAGGGACCACAAAGGAAATTTTAAACTGAAGGAACTCAAAAGGTTTTTCTATGCTTGGTTGTGGCTGATCTCCTAAGAGTGTTTGTTTATCCACAGCCAGAGTCATGAACAGTGTGAATAATAATATTGCCATTTGTGTAGTTTGAGTATATTTAGATACTGGGTTGCAGTTTTTGGAACAATGAGAGCACCATGTGGATAGCAGGAAACGCCCAGAAGAACCACATTTATTCAAAGTTCTCTGTCTTTTTTGATAACAAGAGTAAGGAAATAAATTTAAGGTTATCGCAGCAGTAACTTTGGTGGCAACACTTCTCAGTGCAAAGACACATTAGGGATTTTACTCGAAGCAAAAATCAAAAGGATGTATGTGTAGGTATGTATCAAAAATAACGTGGCCAGCAGGACCAGGGAGGTCCTTGTCCCTCTGTGCTGGGCAATGGTGAGGCCTCACCTCGAGTCCTGTGTCCAGTTCTGAGCCCCTCATGGCAAGAAGGACATCGAGGGGCTGGAGCCTGTCCAGGGAAAGGAACACAGCTGGGGAAGGGGCTGGAGCACCAGGAGCCACTGAGGGAGCTGGGGGAAGGATCAGCCTGGAAGAAAGGAGGCTCAGAGGGGATCTTCTCACCCTCACAACTCCCTGACAGGAGGGTGCAGCCAGGGGGGGGTCAGGCTCTACTCCCAGGGAACAGAGACAAAACAAGAGGAAATCACCTCATGCTGTGCCAGGGGAGGCTCAGGTTGGACATCAGGAAGAATTTCTTCATGGAAAGTGTTGTCAGGCATCAGAAGGGGCTGCCCAGGGAGGTGGTGGAGCTCCCATCCCTGGAGGTGTTCGAGGAATGCCTGGACGTGGCACTCAGTTCTCCGGGCTGGGTGTCAAGGTGGGGATCAGTCACAGGTTGGACTCGATGATCTTGGAGGTCATTTCCAACCTAAATAATTCTGTGATTCTGTTTCCCTCCATTTTCCAGACAGTGTTCAGCATTGATCCCCCAGAAGGAGTCACAACAGGGTTCCTGCCACGTCAGGCAATATCTAAATATTACAAGGTACGGGAGGCTTTGTGTGCTGTGTTTTTCATCACAGCATTTAATGTCTGTGCTTCGTGTATTTAAGACTTGGAAGGATGTGGCTAGTACAGCAAATGATGTTGATAACAGGGAGAAAAAAAGAAGACACAACAAAAAAATAACACCAAAGGAACTGGGTTGAATTTAGATTCTGAAGAAAAACACAATTTTAAAAGGAACTTGTAAATTAAATTGTGAAAGGGCAGTAAATGGAAATTTCAGAAAATTTTTATATTGGATATTAAGCCAGAATTGATGTGTTCTTCCAGTAATGTATTTTTAGTTTAGCCCAATGCTAAGCAAATGCAACAGAACCACTGAACCTCTTCCCTGAAGTTGTTTTAATTTGTTTCAAGTTTGGAATTTATAGGATGTGTTGTTATGATGAATTTTAGGAACAGATCTTTTTCCAGATATCACATTTAGACTTGGTACTATTTTTGTTGCCAAATGAAGCAAATCTTTCCACCATGACAGTGTTCTACATTTAATCTGTGTGGTTTATGCTGGTGGAAATACCCAAATAATTGGGTTCTTGGTCTCTGCTCAGGTCAGGCCATGAAAAGCTGCTCCCATCATCTGACTCAAAAATGACTGGTTGAATGGTGATGCACTTTTTTGCTCCTTAGTTATGAAATATTGGAAGCAAAATAGAAAAGGGACAGGAATTTATATAACCCTAGTAACACTATAAAAGTGACACTAATTGCATTAGTTACTCTTAATGTGGGCCAGGTTTTTTTGAGGGATGAAGTGCAAGCTTGTTTCTGCAGCTGTTGCTAGAAATGTTTGTTACTTTCCTTCAGGTACACATTCATGTGGATAATGGCAATCAGAAAAAGAAACAAAGGACAGATCTCTGGAATTCATCATCTTCAAAAAGACAAGGTACAGGACTGCTCTTGGGGAGGTTCATGCAAAAGCTGGATTGAACACTCCTCAACTGCTGCTTTCTGATTCAAATAGAAGAAAACAAGTGCAGCTCCACTGTGGATACAATGAGCTGGGGACAAGCTTTTCACTTTTATAGTTATTTCTGAAGGGGAGGTGACATGTGCCATCTCAGTATAAAAATTTCTTGTACCCTTGGTGTTTTGTGCACTGCTGGAGTTCTTTTAGGGCAATGATTCTGGTGAAAGAAGATCATCTCCATTATGGAATTGTTTGTATTGGTGTAGAGAAAAATCTTCAGAGCAGCCAAGAATGGGGAACTCTCCTCCACCCCTCAGGTTGATACTGGGATTCATAACAGGTTCTGTTCTCCTCATACCAGCTGGATTTCTCTGGACAGCTGTGTTGAGTTAAACACAAAATTGGTGTTGAATAAGGCTGTATGTGCCTTTGGGAAGAGGGAGGTTCAGGTACAGTTATGATGGCAAAAGTGTTTGTCAAAAGTTGTATAAGAGTAAATTCCATTCCATTCTCTGTGGAAATGATTTACATTGTGGAGGTGTTACAGTTTGTTGGCTCATTTTGGATCTCTGGAGGGAAGGTTCATGTATATGTGCCAGAGATCTTGTCCAGATCATGTGAATTCTTAGGCAGAAAATGCCATGCCTGGGGGCACATTTACCTTTCCTGGGATCACCTACTTTGCAAAACTTCCTACTTTGAGCAACTTCCTAAATTCTTCAGGATGTCTTGTCAGTTCTTGATAGTTTCAGCTACAGCTATACTCTCCAGTTCAACTGGGATTTCTCCCTCTCCTTGTCTCTCTCCTCCCACCTGTTTTGTTCCTTATGCTCTGCAGAACCCAGTATCTGGAATTACCTCAATATAACCATTCTTCAAAACCATATATTTAGAAGAAAAGAAACTTGGCTTCTGAATCAAAGCCTTATCCTAATGTTCCTGTAAAGCTGCACCAAGCTTGGCTTTGTTGGACTGCAGCATTCATTCTTTCTGATTTTTTTTTTTTTTTTTTTTAATAATTAGGTTGTAAACAAAACATTATCAATTAGAGAAGACAGATGCAGATCCCTTTACCTAAGCCTTCTTAACTCTTCAGGGATTTTTGTAAATACTTTGCCTCATAACTTAATTACTCAGTTAAGTGCTCATGAGTATGTAAGTATCTGTTTCATGGAAGTCCTTTTAAGGACAAAAGTAACATTTTTCAAAGAATGAATTTCCAAGAATTGACTGGGTTTGCACATAATATCCCCTTAAATGTTTCCATGAAGTTAGTGCTGTTTGATAATCTGCAAATGTTGTTTTCCTGAGATATTGCTCAATTGGAGTTTTAAGATACAGGAATAATTCTGAGTAGATTTGGTTGAAGATGGGTGTAGGAAGAGGCTACTACAAACATTTTTAGGTTAATTGCACAATTTGGAGGATTTATACACAGAAATACAAAGCAGTGAGAGAATTTTGTGATTCAGTAGATGGATTCTGATACATTTGTTTTTCAAATAAGAAGTGTTTGCAAGTACCTGTGTAACACACCTGAGTATGCTGAGACTTGTACTTTATGTAAGCCTAGCAGAGGCCAGACATGATAGATCAAGTCTCTGGTTTCCTGTAGTGATATAGAAATAATTCAAGCATTTAAGAACAGCTGTTTTCCAGGGATTTTGTGGAAATTATCCACTCAAACATCATTCTCTCCAAAGTAATTGGTGAGGAGAAGGGGCATAGCTTGGGATAGCTGATGAGATTGCTGCCTGAGTCATCTGGGAACAGATGCTGTTTATGTCAACAATATTGGACTGTTGCAGTTTAACATTAAGTTAAAATGCTCTTATTCATAGTTTGCTCTAAATTATCATGTTGTAAACTATTAGCAAGCCATTTCTCCTTGCATTAGCTGTCCTTGTACCAGGAATGGAAAAAGCTGCTGCAGAGATCAGCTTTGTTTAACGCCCAACACTTCCTGCTGTTGAATGGGACCTCGAAAATTGATTTATTGTTGTTAAGCTTAAAGATATAATTGCAGCACATCAGGCTAAAAATGTACAGCAGTCCCAGCTTGTCCAGGAACTGGGAACTGGTGCCTGGCAGTTGTCATGCTGGGTTACAGAAATATGTTTCCAGCTGAGCACTGGAGGAGCAGACATGAGGGGTTGGTGTCCTCCTCCAGGCCATCCCATACCAGCCCAGTTTGGTTTTGTGCTGGGATTTCCTGGGTTCCTGGCTGAGTGACTTTGTTCTTGTCTGTAGATACTCACTGGCCTGTCCATGCACAGATCCAAACTAATTTGCACCAACTGTTAGTGTGAGTTAGAAAGATACAGAATTTGCTGAATTTTGGAATGTGATTCTTCTAGAATTTGGACATTGTCTGGATGTGTCTGTCCAAATGAGATGGAAGGGTAAAACTTTTAGCTAAATGTTCATTTTTAATTCTAAGCAGTAAGTGAATCACTAGGCAAATACTAATGGGGATTTCCTGAAAACATCAGCTTTTTCTTTTGGAAATGAAGGCTTTAACTGACATGTGTAAATTTCAAAGAGATGCACATGATACTTGGATGAGAGGTGTTTATTACTGAAACTAATCATACAAAGCAGAATCAGAAATAGAAACAAAAGCTGATGTTTTATTTGGCTGCTCTTGTTCTTGACATGGGTATTGTTTTCATTCCCTTGTGCCTATGTCTCTGACAAGCTGATGCAGTTTTCAGCAAGCTGAGCAATGAAAGAAATGACTGATGTGATTTATTTATTTTTCTTAATATTCTTTCTCTTGATAACTTACATATTTTCAGAGTCACACACTAAAATACGTATATGTGTGTGTGTGTGTGTGTGTGTATATATGTATATATATATGTCACCCCATCCCACAAAAGATTTCAGCAGAAATTGAAACATTTGGGAGTTGACTGTGGGGAAGTTTAGGATTTATAGCCTATATAGTTATATAGGAAATTCCTCATAGAGAAGGGGTTCTTTTTTCAAGCAAGTGCAAGGTTGGACATACTTTCTTATTAGATTACGAGGGAGCAGTGGTGTTTTAATTACAAGTCATTAAATCTGGGAAGAACCAAAGCAGGACATACCATACATCTGGAATTTTAACTTTGGATGCTGTCTGGTTTACTCTCAGAATTTCAGGTGCAACGTGCCATATGCTGGTCATAGTCGAGTTTTTCCACTTTGACTGACTTCTTAGTGTTTTCTCTTTGTTTGGTGCAGGGAAGACTTTGAGCTATTGGTGTTTCAGCCCTGGGTACAGCATGCACGAGCTCGTTCGACAGGGGGTCAGGACAATCATCCTCACCAGCGGGACGCTCTCCCCCCTCTCGTCATTTACGATGGAAATGCAGATGTGAGTACCTGGATGTGGGAGCACTGCCATTCCTGGAAAATGGACAGTCTGCTCTCATGGGTTTAGGTTTTATCTCAGGATTTTGAAGTGTTCTGTTTGCCCAGAGAAGCTGTGGCTGCTCCATCCCTGGAAGTGCTCAAGGCCAAGCTGGGTGGGGCTTGGAGCAGCCTGGGATAGCGGAAGGTGTCCCTGCCATGGCAGAAGGCTGGAATGAGATGAGCTTTAAGGTTCCTTCCAACCAAACCATTCTATGATTCTGTGGTTCTGGAACTGGTAGGGAATCACATAATGGGTATGACTGGGATCTTCCTCTTTTTTTCTCCAGCCCTTTTCCTGTTTGCCTGGAGAATCCTCATGTAATCGATAAACACCAGCTCTGGGTTGGGATCATTCCAAAGGGACCTGATGGAACTCTGCTTACGTCCACCTTCGAAAGAAGGTAATGAACTTCCATGTGGAATTCTGCTTTGAAGTTTTGGTTTCCAACATTTTGGGTTCTGTTAACAGGAGTATGCTAGCTAAGTAAGGTATCTCTAGTGGTTTTCTTGGGTAAATGCTGAATAACAGCACCCCTTAACCACTCCTACTGAAGGTCTGGAAGGGATCAGGTACCAAGGCACTGACAGTCCTTGATAGCCCTGACCAGCCTCAGCTGGGACCTGCACCCACAACCATCCCCCAGGAGCTGCACTGAACCCCATCCAGAATTTTTTTTGCTGAAGGCTTAATTGACTTAAAACATGACTGGCCTTTGCAATAACTATTTTTATATTTAAAGCTTATCACCATTCCCAGCCTCTCATTCACCTCTGAGTTGCCTACTTAAGGAGAACATGTCCAAATATATGTCAATCTTTTCATCATAATTTTTCTTGCTTGTCTGGTCTTCCATCACTTTGCCTCTATCTATCTGTTGTTCAGAGTTGGCAGTGCTTCTGCTGCCAGCAAAGGCCAAATGTTCCATAAAACTGGAAAGGGACTCAGCAATTGCAATGGATTTTTACGGAGAAGTCATAATCTGGAAAACCCTCAGACTGCATTTCTCATTTTCAGAAGTTTTAATGTGCCATTTCAGTGTATTTCTGTTGAAGTTACTGTTACTTCAACTGAAGTTACTTTTAAAGGAGGAGGGTTGAGTATTCCACCCCTCCAGGGCTTTAGAATGTGGGGATTTTTTGAAGGAAAGGGATTCAAAGTGTTCACTGTGTTTTGACAACATCTGTGTGTTGATACTGGTATTTGTAGGTCTTATAAAGGTATATATGTTCGGTTTTTTCCCTGCATATATAAATTTTCTGAGAAAACAGTGCACAAAACTACAGGGCACTGAAAAAAAAGGAACATAAAGCCATGAGAGAGAAGGGGAGTTTTCAGTCAGGTCTGGAAGAACATCTATATGGCTTTATTGGAGAGCAGGACTTCTTCAGCCAAAGTGATTTTCTAAATAAAAACCATAGCAACCAAACTCGCCCTGCGGCAACACCACACCTAATTTATAACTTATTATTTTAAATCGTTGTAATGTTAGTCAGGCTTGGCAGGCTTTCCTGGTAGAACTCTCACATGTGTTTTGCTACTCACATGGCTGCCCATTTCTACCTGTGCATTTTGAAGTATTGAAGCTTAGATCATCTTCAGAGCTATCAATAAGAATATTTCATAGTATTAGTAAAATATAGTCAAGGTATTATTCATTCTTGCCCTTGGTGTTGGTGCTTGCCACAGGAGGGAGTCTGTAAATGTTGTTTTAGATGAATGTCAAAGGAAGTCAGTGTGGATAAAAAACAGAAAAGGAAATGCAATGGTGTTAATTGATTTTTCTTCTCTGTAGGTTTTCAGAGGATTATTTATCTTCTCTGGGGAAAACACTTGGTAAGTAAAGTGTGTGGATTTCAGAAATGGGTTCATGCCCAGGATTTTTGGAAATCTAGGAAGGGCAATGCTAAAGAAGATGCAGTAAGAGAAAGGTAAAGGATTGAAGTGCACATCTTGCTCCTGTCTGGTTTTTTGTGTTTCTGCCTGATCAAGGCAGCTGGCTGTTGTAATAGCACACAAAATGGAGTCCCTGGCTTCATATTTCCATGTCTGGACTTCATTTTTATTGTCAGGAGTTTGTGTTTGGGTCGAAAATGTTGTTCCTAAACACAGTCAGAAAGTGGCTCAAACTAGGAAATCAATAGCCAGAGATGATGCAGCCAAGGATGAGCAGAGCAATTGAAGATCACAGGAAATCAGTGCAATTTTCTGTGATATTTTAAACTGTGTCAAGCCTGCCTGAAGTCAGCATTTATTGTTTTGGTAATGTTTTATAAATATAATAGAATTACAAAGTCATAACACATAAGGACAGAATAAAAGAAGAGCGTTTGTGTAGCTTGGCTAACATGATTGAAAAGAATCTGTTAAATCTAGAAATGCTTGAAGGACGTGGAGGAGAAATGAAAGCTAATTTGGCTTCTGTGTTAAATCTTGCACCTTGACAAGATTATCAAATGATTTTAAGAAATGAAGCAACTTGTAATACACAATCATTCATGTCAAGAAAGTAAAAAGTATTTTGGAAGGAGGCCATGCTGGTGTTGTTCCTCTGCAGTCCATGTTCTCCATCCCAGGATGAAAATGCCCTCAGCTACATGCTTATCTTATCTCACTGCAGGTAACCTTGTGCGAGTTGTGCCACATGGGCTGCTGGTGTTCTTCCCATCATACCCTGTCATGGATAAGAGCCTGGAATATTGGAGAGTATGTTCATTGCTCTGCCTTTATTAGGTGGTTTGGTTACATGCATCAGACAGCTTATAGTTATTCCATTTAACCAGGTTAATTAAAAACCTTCTAGTGGAAGATGTCGCTGCTCATGGCAGGGGGTTGGAAATAGATGATTATTAAGGTCCCTTCCAGCCCAAAACATTCTGGGATTCTATGAAAAGTTCTTTGTTAATAAGTAAATTATAAAATCTGGAATGTAAAATCTCAGGTAAGGCTTCTTTCATTTTGATCACAATATACTGAAGTGGAGTGCTGTAGAAACCAAACCCAAAATAATCTTAATATATTATTCCATCTGATGTCACATTTTATTTAGTTCACCAGACCTTTCCTCATTAACCCTCTGAATTAGAATTGGTCTCTCTTTCAACACTTGGGGGAAAAATATCCCAATATGAGCATTTCTCCTTTATTTTTTATTTTTAATTTGTAACCATTGCAACTGTAACTTCTGGTACTTCTTTGCTCATGAGTTGAATGTCCCTGGTGAGATTTGCTGGAACAGTTCTGGTTTAAATGCTCCTTGAGAAGGCAGGGGCAGAGGTTTCATGCAGTGGGGTGGGACTGGGAGGTGAGTGCTGGAACTCTCCTGTCTGCCTGGTGTCTGAGGTGCAAGGAATCACTGTTAGTGCTCTTAGGGGGTTGCATGTTTCTGCTTCCACCTCTTCCTGTCTTTGGCAAGAGAGGAGCAGGCTGTGGTGGGGAGGTGTAGTGACCATTTCTGAGTTTCTGTTCTTGTGGTGTGAGCTCACTTGGCGTTCCTGACCTGCTCCTTCCCTTTCTGCCAGGAGCATGATTTTGCCAAGAGAATAGAAGAAGTGAAGCCGATGTTTGTGGAACCCAGGAACAAAGGAAGCTTTTCAGAGGTTGGTTATTTGCATTACATACCTCTGTCATTTTCAAAAACTGTTTCTATGTTTAATGACCTTCTCTAAGGTGTGCTTGGGTGTCAAACCACCCCAGTTTTTGGCGTAGGGTGAGAGTTAAACTGAGTGCTTCTTTAAAGTGTAGTTTTCCTGTACATCCTTCCTTTCCTCTCTTGTCTGGCCGTGCAGGGTTCAGTCTTCATTTAAATCTGGTGATGTAACAGCAGCTAATGTACACAAGTGCTGAGTAATCGAGCTGGTGGAAAGCTGACACTTCAGGAGTCAGCATTTGTGAACGTTCTGCAGAACTTTTCCTCCCAGCTCTTCCTGCTTTGGATGTTTAAGACTTGTGCAGTGTCATCCTGTTTATTTATAGCCATTCTGTCTGCTTCTTAGAATAATTAATATCTAAGAATTGCTTTCCTGTTTTGTCTATTTTACTTAATGATCTGCAGAAACACAGGATGGTCCATCTTATCAGAAGTATCTGAATATTTTTATGCTTACCCAGATGTGTTCTGGATTTCACAGTGATATAAGGGTTTTGCTGAGAAGATGGCTCACATTTGCAATTAGTTAAAAGTAAAGACAATTATACTAAGCCAAATTAATCACAGTTTAGATCTTAGTGTACAAGTTAAATTTAGTTAGTACAGGATAATACCATTCTTCCTTTTAAGTTTGTTTATGTTCTAGGTTATTGATGCCTACTATGATAAAGTCACCTGTCCTAAGTCCAATGGAGCTGCATTTTTGGCAGTTTGTCGGGGCAAGGTAATGTAACTGAGAATTTGTTTCATCTGAGATCAGATGATATAATTGATAGAAAAAGACCTTCATTTTGGATTTCAATATATTTCTGTTATTTGACTGTAATTATATGTGGGAGAAAAACAAGTGCTCTGAAGCTTTTTCAAAATTAGGTCACATGTCTGTATGATTCACTCCTGTTTTTATTAAGGGGACACATTTTGATTTCTCTGAAGTGGATGAGCATCATACTTGCATTTTATGTTGGCAGCTCACTGAAAACATAATCCATTAGATGAGAACAGCTGTTCTGGAGAACTGTAATGAAACAAGTTAAAACAACACTGCTGCAAACCAAACATAATGGCTTAGCTTTAAAACACTTGCTTATTTAACTTCATGTTCTCTGGACACATTTGATGGCCTTTCCTTTGCATCTTCCAGTGCTGGTAAATTGACTTATGTTTATCAGTGGAAATATTTGTGAAATTACTCTTAGAGCCTTTTTGCTGCTGTTTACTGTGTACTAGGAGAAGGTAGAACTTCTTTTGAAACTTTGGTCTCAGTCTCCAAAGAGGCTGTTGGAGTGAAAAAGGACGTAGCTCCCTCAAGTCTCTTTGCTGAGATTTGGAGAATTGATTCAGCTGCAAAACAAAACAGCTTTTTTTTTGCTTTTTTTTTCAGTCTATTCAACTTTATTCATTTCACAAAGTGATTTGCCAGCACTGTGAGCGTGTACAGGGGACATGAGTGACAAATACTTGAGGGGATGTCAACAGCACAGCTGCTGAACATGGTGCTATAGTCTGGTGCATCTGATGGCTTTCTGTTATTGCTTTGAAATGATTCTGTTAATTTTTACTGTCAGAGAAGGTTTGCTATGTTATTAGTCTTGTCAACTCAGGGTGTGGAAGGTTTAAACGAAGATGTTGACATGTTCTCAGTACAGCTGTTCTTATCCAGGAACAGGACAGCCATTAACAGGGTTGGCTGAGCTGTGCTTTGACAGAGGAAAAAGCCAAGTTTAAACTCCTAGTAATAAAAGAAAAAAAAATCTAGTTGAAACTATTCATTGAAACTCTTGATAAACTACACTTGGCCAGGAAATTAATTGAATGGAGAAAAAGGGCCAACAACTGCTGAATTGCTCTGAAATGTCACTTCAAACCCCATTGATGGTGGAAAACTCTGTCCCTGCAGGCCAGTGAAGGCTTGGACTTCGCAGACATGAATGGACGAGGAGTCATCATTACTGGGCTTCCATTTCCCCCTCGTATGGAGCCCAGAGTCGTTTTAAAGATGCAGTTCCTGGATGAGATGAGGAGAAGTGGTGCAGGTGCACAGGTAAGACTGGGCAGCTTCTCACTCTTGGCTGTTTGCATGTTTGTGTCCTTGGTTCTCCCTCTTGTCCCAGTGGATTTTGGGGTTTTTTATCCTCTGAGCCTCGTTGGGACCATGAATATCAAAAATTCAAACAGCCTTGGGGATTTGTCACAAATACAGCCACCTTTTTTTCTTATAGTGTTGAGTGTTCCAAATTCTGGCACAGTCTTAAATATAGGCCCTAATAAAAGATGTAATTAAAGTTTACAAAATCTCTGTATGTGTGTTATCCATCTCTCATTCTAAGGAATGTATTTCATCCAGAAGAGTGTTGGCAGGAAGAATGGCCTGTGCTGGCTGGTTTGGGAATTATTGTTTTGGAAGTGTGGTAGTGTGTGTTGGGGTGTTTGGGTTTGGTTTTCTCTTGCTTCAGGCACAAGAATGAATGATGTTACAATTTAGTCTATTCTGCAGGTCTTAAAGAATATGATGAGTCTGTTGTACTGCCAAGGCTCTGAGTGCCCCATATAGGAAATAGCCTCTCCAGCTGGACATGGCTACTTGAGTTTTCTGTGCTCTATAAATCAGGTGTGACTTCTGAGTCCCCCTATGTTTGGTTTTCCTCAGCTCTTTGAGATTTGTCAGTATATCTGGTTGATACCATCTAACATCTGTACTTTTTATTTCTTTAGGAAAAAAACAGTGACTGTAAGGCACAGAGAATACGTTTTACCTGGTAAATAATGTTAATTCTTCCTCCTTCCTCTTGCAGTATCTGTCTGGGCGGGAGTGGTACAGTCAGCAAGCATCCCGGGCAGTCAACCAGGCCATCGGCCGGGTCATCAGGCACCGCCAGGACTACGGGGCCATCTTCCTGTGTGACCACAGGTAAACCCTGCCCCACTCAATCCCCAAGATTCTGGGTTGGAAGGAGCCTTAAAGCTCATCTCATCCCAACCCCCTGCCAAGGGCAGAGACACCTTCCACTATCCCGGGTTGCTCCAAGCCCCGTCCAACCTTGAGCGCTTCCAGGGATGGGGCATCAACGACATCGACAGCTTTATGTCCCAACGTAGGTGTTGGTATTTTGAATATAAATGTACTGATGTTGGTGTTTGGAAAAGGCTGCAGTTCATAGTAATAAAATCAATTTATATAACAGGTTATATAAATATTGCCCTGCTTCAAGAAAGTAACTGGATTGTTATCTTCTGCTCCCCAGCTATGTAGTCTTGGAGCTGCAGAAGGAGATTAATGGTTTTAATGGAAAATAAACCAATTTTTGGAATTCGTGTTTGTAAAACCACAGGAAATTATGTGACAACAACTTATGGTCTTGCATTTTCTCAATCTTTCATTCGAGATGGCAGTCAGCAGCACTGCAGTGTTTTGAGAGAAGGAGAGTGGAAATGAGGACAGATTATATTACTTAAACAATACTGTTTATAGTCATATAATAACATACTGCATTAATATCCATTTCTGTAATGCTAATTAGTATAATATGTATATTATAGGCAACAGGAGTTTAATTGATAGTACATGGAATCAGCAAAGCCCTTTCTCCTGAGTGAAGCCATCACCCCATTATATTTACTGCACTGTTATGTCTTTATTGGTGTTGCTGCTCCTCTCTTGTCCTTTTGGATAGTGTCTTGGTTTGAAAAGACAGGTGTCTGCTAAGGAATGCAGGAGCCTCTCTTGAAATTGAAAATGTAAACCCCCTCCCTCCGAATTATTATAATTTTGAAATTAAGGGGCTCTCAGGCAAAGATATGGGAATAGGAATAACACTTCTTTATTAGGAAAATAAAAATAAAAATGCAGTAATACAAAACAACACTGACAGAGTCAGAATCCAACCTGACACCCTGTTGGTCAGGGTGTTGGTAGCAGTCCCATTAAATGGTGGCTGCAATCCTCCTGGAGTGGCAGATGTGGTTCTGTTGAAGCAGGGATCCTGTAAAAGGGAAGGTCCAGTGGTGGTGTAGATGGGGCTGGTCTTCCTCTGGGAATGCAGTGGGAAAAGGCTCCCTTGGTGTTCCAAATCTCAGATTCTGTCCAGGTAGGAATGCTTGGCTCCTTCCCCAGGGTGGAGCATCTCGCAGTGGGATGATGTGATTTTATCCATCATGCAGTGAGGCTCAATAGCCCATGAACAGAAGATATCTCCCCAAAGGGAGGATGGGTCCTGGAGGAGAGAAAGAAAACTGCTCCACCTGGCTTTAAGGGCTGACCCATTAACAGAAGATTACTGCCCCACCTAGTTCTGACAGATGGCAGTAGAATACACACCCCCAGCCACATCTTGCAGTGCTACCTAAGACAGACAGTGATCTAGGGTTTGTTTAATTAATTCAGCCCAACCTGGCAAATAATTCTCAGGTTTTCCCCTCCTGCCCAGGTTCACAACTTGTGATGTCAGAGGCAAGCTGCCTTCGTGGGTCCGTCCCTACGTGAACGTTTATGACAACTTCGGGCACGCGGTCAGAAGCGTCTCCCTCTTCTTCCGTGTTGCTCAAGAAATTGTAAGTGTCCTTAAAAAAACCCCACAAAATAAGCAACAATTTTCCTGGATAGTGTTGGAAAATGGGAGTGCTAAGCTGGGTGAGAGATGTGGGAGAATCACAGATGATCTCAAAATGGAAGGGACGCTTAAGGATCACTGAGTCCAGCTCTCTGCTCCTCACAAACCTGCCCAACACGGAGTCACTTGGCACTTCTAAACACTGGAAGATTTACTGGAGAGGAGATATGCCTCATCTTTCTCCAAGAGTGATCTGGGACAAGGTGTTGTTCTTATGCTGGGCAACTCATTAGGTTACGTCACAAAAATAACTTCCTCTTCCAGTTCCTCCTAAATAAACATGTATTTATTGGCTGGTATGCAAATCCTGGAACTGATATTGGCATCCAGAAGCTTTCTATCTCAGGGAGAGGATCAGGTTTGGAAGGATCATGCCCCAAAATTTAAATTGAAGCTGACTAGTAATGAAGAGTAATACAAACCATCAGGTGTTACTGCAGTTCATTGCTGGGTCATCTTTACTAAAACAGCTTCTCTATTAGCATTAGGAAACTGATGTTGTCTGTAATAGTTCCTTGATTTAAAAAGTAATATTGTAAAAAGGCTTCCTAATTCACTGGAGAAGGTCATAGCAAGAAATGGGCTGGAAGCCAGGATCGGAAATTCTTTGCTCCCAGAATAGAGGTTAAGATTAAAATAAGCAGTTAAAAATTTCATACACAGACTTGGATAACTTCCTGGAAGATGCTTTAGCCAAATACAAGTTGTTCAGACTAATTAGTTACGTATGGATGATGCTGCAGGACTTGATGATCTTTTCTGATCATGAGTGAGAGTTTCAAGATAAATCAAAACCACAACCTTTTGTGATGTGCTTGTCAGAAGGAGCTGGTATTGCAGGGGTAGCATTAGGAAGTGACTGTTCTTTAGCAGGTCATGATCCTTTTTCTGGTACCAGGTCACTTGGAGTTAAGCCTCCTTACTGCACTTCAGCTGTGTCACTCATGAGCTGTTTGATCCTTTTTTCAAAAGTCCATAAACCCAGAGTGTGTAACAGTCTTGCTACCAAATGTTTTTTGGGGAAAAGGAGATGTCTTTGGGTTGTTGCTGAGATTTTTGGTCACAGATGGAGGGGAAAAGTGGCCTTTGCCTATTGTAACACTTTGTAAATTGCTTGCAGATGCCCCCACCCCTGCCTCAGTGCCCTCCTGGACATACTGGTTCCCTAAGTGAAAGCGATGCAGCACCATCTACTTCATCTGAGCACACCCTCTCCCTGCAAAAAGCTAAAAACCTGGATGACCATGTTCCAAGTCTGAAGAGGAAAAGGAAAGGTAATATTTGGGTCCTCAGATACACCTTTTTGTTTTAAGCTGAACCACAAAAAGGAGGAGCAAGAGGCTAGAAACTGAAATGGGGGAGAAAGCAAGGAGAGCTGAAAGACTGATGTAAAAGTCTGGTCAGAAGGGACACAGTTAAGCATTAGAAAATAGAGGAAAACAGTTGCAGTTCCAGAGAAAAGAGGCAGATGGGGCCAGCAAAGTCTCCCACAGAACAGGAGGAGTTTTTTGGTGGAATATTACAGATAGTTTGGAAAATAAGAACTGGAAGTCTCTTTCTGCCTAGCACTGGCTTCCATATGTCCTCCTTCCATCCTGTTGTACAGATGACTCTTACTCAGTAATCTGTCTAAGAAAACAAAAAGGACATGGGAACAAAACAATATTTAAAATTTTGTGGGTAACTAAGGCCAAGGAATAAAGCATTTCTCATGTCAGATATTCTTTCAGCACTCTAGACTGCTTGCTGGTTTGGACAGAACAATGAAATTTGTTTAAAGCTGTGGTTCCTAATGAGTTATGAGTGAGGGTGAGGGTGAGTTCCCATTATGTTTAAACCAGTTGTTACTGCTAGGAAAGGCTTTATAAAGCCTTACCTATTGGTAACAGCCAGTGTGATTGCTGTTAAAAGAGATTATGGTTGTTGTTAAAAGGGATTACTTTGGCCACCACTTTTTTCCCCTTCTCAGTTTCCAACTGTGCACTTTGTGCTCCTTCCTTTGATTTGAGTCCATCTTTTGTGCAGTTGCAGAGTGAGCAGCTGAGCTTTGCTGAACCAGTTTATTTACCTTCCATTCTCTTGCCTGGTAGATCCTTCTCAGAGGATGGGCTGGAATGTGTGGCTGGAGGTGAAGGGATGAAGCTGCATTTCCTGTTTAATAGAGATTTTCAGTTGCATTGCATCAGCTGTAACATCAAACTCCCTTGTAGTCACAGTGATTGTAATATACTCCCATTCTTCTCAAAGTAGTGACTTCCCTTAGTAACTGACTGTTGGAGTAGGTTCACAAAGTAGTGGAAATACATTTTGAAGATAATGCCTTACAGAAATATCAAGCTGATACTAATTTAACCCTACTTACAGATCAGAATTCTTATATTTGAAACCTGGGTTCTGATTAGTGAGAATATGTAATTTGGGACCTTGGTGGCTGTGTCTTGTGGGTGTTGATACTCTAAGAATTGTAAGCTTTAAAAAAACTTGCTCTATTTAAAAATAATAAATCGTGTTTTGTACCAAAATCTCTTAAAAACTCTGGCACTCAGTTGTGGGAAAATCCATAAATCTGAAATAATTGGACACAGCTGCTGCAGTAAGACTTTTTCCCATTGATCCTAAGCCATTTGGGGGTTAAATGTCACCATCACTTAAGGAAAAGTTTGAGAGCAGTCTGCTAGGTTGTGGTAACAAATGCTTGAGCAATTTTGGCAGTGATGTATAAAAGCAGTCTTCTTATTCAATTTTATAATGCACTTTTGCAAGAGGTGGAAGATTATTTAATTCACCAACACATATTTAAGGATTGCTTTGTAAGATGAGGAGCTATCACTAAATAAAAGAAAATGCAGGAGAGAATGTGGAATGTTAATTTGTCTCCTGTGTTCTGCTGTGATGGCAGTAAATGGAGATGGAGCCCCCAGCCTATGTGTGGAATATGAACAAGAGTTTGTCTCACCCCAAAGAAAATGTGTTGGGCTCTTGGATGCCTTGGAGCGCAGTGAGAAGAGCAGTGAAGATGCAGAGGAGGAAACTGATTTTCCAAGAGTGGAAGAGGTAATGGCAAAATACTTCCTTATAAGTAGAAATTGCAGGCTGTAAAGCAAAATGGTTTTGGCATCAAGAGAACCAGCTCAACCTTCTTTCAAGAAAAGCTCACTGTAATCAGCACCAGTAACAGCAAGTTCTCATAAGAAAATTAATCAAAGGGTTTCCTTGCCACTTTCAAGTAGATGATCAACAGGTATGTGCTTGTTCTGTGCTCCAAGGCTGCTGACCAGGAGGATTCCTGGAAGTTAACCACGCTTTCTGAGGAGCAAGGAGCTCTCAGAGGAGAGATTTGTAGATGCATGATTTGTCCTGGGTGGAGTCTGTGTCAGCCCTTGGTATGAGACCAGATACTGAATTCAAAAAAGGGTGGGAGAGGGTTTAGGGATTAGAAATTGCATTTTCAGATTAAAATCTCTGATTTGCCCCAGAGAAAGAATGTTGCTGACTTGTGGAATCAAAAATCCACTATCACATTAAGATCAACAAAGCTGCTTCTGTGCTGTTAATTTTCTTTCCTCTTGGATTGGTTTTTTTGATACATCAGTGATTGGACTGTGTTCTTGCTTTCCCAAAATCCCTGTTTGCAGTAGTTGGAGGGGTGGCTCCCTTACCAGGCTGGAGCATTTTACTGCTGGCTTGCAGATGCATTCATGGATTTCAGCAATGCCTATTGCAGCATTCTTAAGTACTTTCCTTAGGGGCAGAATGCCTGAGATAAAGTGTGTAAATGTAGGAGTATCTGGAGAATATCTGAGTAGGCCCAAGGACATGAATAGAGACACGTACAAAACAGAGGGAATGTACAAAGGGCAGCAAATATTTAACTTGTGTGCAGCCAAGTGGGAAATGGGCTCTGTCACCCATTGGGTAGCCATGACATAGACACTAAAACCTATTCTTTGGAAAGCCTGGCACATTTCCAGGGCCTTGGTAGCTCGGCTACAGAATATTCCTAACACAGCTGCAGTGCTTTTGGCAGAGCTCAGTGTTTCCTGGAGTCAGGTAACCTGACAGACCCAATAGCTTGGCAGTCCCTCTGGTCCACTTTTTATTTGTGTATTTGGCATTGCTGCTTGTCTGAGGCTTGTGGAGAGCTCTGGGGTCACCCTGTGCTGCTCCCAAACTGGTGACCTGGCCCCAGCAGTCTGGTGAGTGTAGTCCTGAGATAGGCAGTGGCTCTCAGGCAGCCAGCTTTCACTCTTGAGTCCAGCACTGAGTACTGGATTTGGACTGAGGGTGGGGTTGGTGTCATTTCCTGTCTTCACCATCCAACCTAGTGTCTGTGTTATCATTTTTCCCTTTATCTAAGTTACACTGTACTCTTGTTCCCTAAATAATGAAAGTTTAGCTGCTCTCATTCTGAAAGAATTTGCTTTGTCACTTCAAAAATTCACAATACAAGTAATAATTTCTCAATCCATTTAAATAATAACATTTCCCCCAAATCAGATTTCCTTGTGAGTTATGCCTCATGTCTAGGAAGCCTTATTTCTGCTGAATCATGCTTTTCAAGGTCATGCCTTTACATAGCACAGGAAGATGGTCTTGATAATTTTTCTGGCTTACTGCATGTATCATAAATATTTGACTTGCTGCTTATATTCCAATTCTTTGTTACTTTCCTGCCTGGAACTCCCTGTACGTAAGGGAAAGGGGAGTGTGAACCACTGGTTACACAGAGGTCTGTGTACACTCTCAGGCTGCCCTGGAACAGTCTGCTGTGAGTCCAGCTTTGCTTAGTCAGGAATTTGCACCCTCAAGACCAACTTTGTCTTTAATTTCTTCTGGTTTGTTCTCTGTGAGTTGTCCAGAAAATTTCTACCCTCTAGAAAGAGGTATGTGCCTAGGCTCTGTTACAATAATTTAGGTTGAATGGTGTCACAAACTGGGCTACCACGTTTTACTGTTGGAAATGCCTTAATTAAATGGGCAATAACTCTGAAAAGCATTTTTTGTACCTTACTTAATTTCTTTTCATCTTCACAGGCACATCGTCTGTCCACACTTTCCCTTCAGTATGAGAAGAGATTAACAGATGAGCAGAAAGGAGGAAGGAAGAAAATAAAGCTAGTCAGCAATACAGTATGTGTTTCCCTGTGTCTGTGCCATCCCTTTGATCTATAGATTGCTTTAATTTGAATTGGAAATTTCCAGGCAGACAGACGACTGATGCCAGAACAAGTGTGTTTTTTCTCCAAATTGTAAATATTCATCAGTGCACATCTGAAATCTATTTGTCATGCTCTTTCCCAAATCCAGACATCCCAGACCAAATCAAGCACAGGCCCATGTAGGGGTGGTAGGCGAAAAGAATTGTTTCCTGACACCACCAGGGTGGTGGGTGGTTTCATTCTTTTTGATTAAAATTGAATAGGTCAGTTGGCAGGGACCTACAATGATCAGCAAGTCCAGCTGCTCTGGTGGAGCCTCACATGGCTGAACTGACCAGCCTGGGGTAAGGGACCACATCCTACCCCCCTGAGGTGGGTCAGGGTTGTGTGTTAGCTCTGCAGCTGTGCAGTGTTGTTTTGCCCTGTCTCCAAACCCTGTTAACTCATTATGCAGCTGATTGCTTAAGTCACAGTCAGTTCAGGAGAATTCCCTGGGTGATGTGAGTGCCAGTAGTTGTCCAAGGTGCTGTCCTAACTGCATGTTCCCTGTGTGTCAATCTGCCAAGCACCTGGCAAACGAAACCGATCCCGAGGCCGATAGTATCCGAAAGAAGAGAGAAGGAAGAGAACAGGTTCATGCAGAAGGCTGTGTTTGCAGTTTGTTGCTATCTGATGTCACGATGAGTCAGCTCAGCCTCCAGTTTTGGAATAAATGTCATTTTATTAACCCTTCTCCTAAGAATAGAATTGTGCAATGATACTTGGCTGCCTTCTCTAGGAATTTTTCCTGAAGCTGTCTGTTTTATCAGTGGGGAAGGTGAATAATACGTAGATTATGGAGGTGACTGCCATAACTACAACCTGTTAGGTGAAAACACTCGTGGTTGAGTGGAGACCACAGTGGTGCTGCTGGGTGGGCCATTGGACTGGATGACCTTAGAGGACTTTTCCAACCTCAGCGATTCTGTGATTCCTTTCATCATCCTGTGTGCTGTTGGGATTGCAAACATATTGCTTCCACCTGAAATCCAGCTGACAGTAACTCCTCAGGTGCTGCTTTTTGCTGAGGAGCCATTCCTGCCTTGCAGGGGGAGCGCGGAGCGGAGCCGGCGGGGCCCAGGAAGGCGCGGGCCACGTCGTACATCGCCACGGTGAAGGACACCCTGAGCCAGCAGAACTACGAGCTCTTCTCCAAGGCTCTGCAGCTCTACAAGAAGACAGATGACTTCCCTGCCATGCTGTCCCAGATGAGCTCCCTCTTTTTAGAGGATGAAAAAAAGCACGTCTTGCTGCGAGGTACATTCAGTGTGTGTGTGTATCCCTGGTGTATTTGTAGAAGTGGCTTTGATCTTTTAAACAGGCTTGGGTACTTCAGAAGTGTTTTAGCTCAATTAGGATGATTCATCACTTTGTATCCCCAAATAATACACGAGAATCTCATCAATCTGATTATCATGTGTTAGCTCACATCTTGACTTGGAGAAAATCATATTCCATGGACGTTTGTGTTCTTTTAAACCTTGTCTAAAAGTACAGTGACTTATTCCTGGTGGTTTAGGAGATCAAGAGCGTGGTTGTGTGAGTTGGAGAGATGCCTTCATAAGGGTTCAGTGCTAATGCAGTAAATAAATAGGCAGAATATAGAGAGAAATTTTCTGTTTAGATAATTGTGAGTATAAAACAAAGGATCTGGGCAAACGTGGATAGTTACTGCATTAACTGTTTTTTTATTGCCTTTTAACAACTGTACTGACAGGAACTGAATTCCCACCAACATTTCTTCTAGTTTAATAGTATTTTCTGTGTAATTTTTCATTTCCCCCTCAGCTTGTGAACGAATGGACAGATTTTTCTGTGACTTTTTCATCAGCTGAAATAATAAATGCATAGTTATGCATCTTGTAAATTGTTTCATGGAAGTTCTAAGGTTAAAGAAAGGGAAGCTCAGTCACTTGATTTCCCAATTTGCTATGATCTACATAAAAAGGGAAATATTTGATCATCAAATCAAGATCTAAGTCTAGTTTTGAAAACTGTCAGGCACCTGAAACCTAAAGGTGATTTGATGCTTAGGGTTCTGGTTGGCCAGCATCTTGTAGCAAGTAAGTAAAATGAGGTGTAAAGTTAACAGTTCACCAGTTATTTTAACTATCAGCCTAGCAGTTACTTGGATCTCATGGTTTCTGAGGCACCTGTTCTGTTTTACTTCTGTTTTACTGAGAGGTGAGTTACTTCATATTTACACTGAAAAAATGAGGTTTTACCTACTGGTGATAATATTGCACAATGTTTGCATAATAGCTGACCTTTGTGTACTTTGTAAGTGTGCTTATTGTATAAATATTAGATAAAAACTGTCAGATTTTAATTTATTTAGTTTCACCTTTTTATCTAACCTTGAAGTTCCACTCTTGTACGTTTCGGTAGCATTTATTGCCTGTTGTGGATTGATTTTTTTTCTTTTTTTCTTTCTTTTTTCCCCCCCCATTTCCCTCTCTCTGATGCAAGATTTTTACCAGTTTGTTCGACCCCAGCATAAAAAGCAGTTTGATGAAGCATGCTGCAATCTGACTGGAGTGGGCTGTGGCTACAAACCTGAGCACAGCCTCCCACGGGAGGAGAGGGAGATCCTGGCCAAGAGAGTGGGTGAGGAGCTTGGTTCAGCTGTATCATTTGAAGGACAAATGTCCTCGTTCACCCAGTCATAGAGCAGGATGTGTCTAATATGTAGAAATGCAAGGAAGCTCAATTTAATCAATACTGAGCTAAGTCTCTGCTCTCCGTGATCCTCTTGCCTTCCCTAGAGCTGTGCAGATGCATTGGTTACTGCAGGGTTGATAATGATGTCATTTTGTTTCAAAAGGAGATTTTACTGATCTGTTTAAATCATTTAGTCTGGGGAAATAAACAACCTTGTGTGTGTCTTCTTTGTTGCCCACATAGTACCACCAGAATTGTGAGTAGAGGTGACTGTGTCCTCACAGAACTTGTGAAATCCTGGAGCAGTAAAGTTCTGAAAAAGCAGGGTGTTAGCTCATCATCAGAGAAATAAATCTGTGTGGAATCCCAGACTGATTGGGGTTGAAAGGGACCCTAAAACTTATCCAGTTCCAACCCCCTGCCTTGGGCAGGGACACCTTCCACTATCCCAGGTTGCTCCAAGCCCTGTCCAACCTGGCCTTGGGCACTTCCAGGGATGGGGCAGCCACAGCTTCTCTGAGTTGCTCAGATGTTTTCATCACAGCATGGCATACTTTGAAATGCACCATTCCATGTTCATTCTTCCCTAAATTCACTGTTAATGGACTGCTTTCATTTAACAGAAGAAGAACAGAGCCAGCAGAAAAGTACATTCTGCAAGGCCTCATGTGCTCAGCTGAACCCTGGGCTCCACCTGAACCAAGGAGGATCCCACTTGGCAACAGGACTGAATAGTGCAGGTACCCTCCATGTTTAATAAAAACCGAGTCTATTCTGGTTTATTTCATCTCTTACTGGAAGTTCTCCTGGGGCAAACCAATGTTCTTCATGCTTGCCTAGCACAGTGGCTCACTCTCTGTAGGTGGGAGGGATGGTAATTCAGAATTTTCAGCAAGGATTGTGCAAAACAAAACACCAAAGTCAATAAAGGAAAGCAAGGTGGATGTGAAAGAAACCATCTGAAGCCAGACATTTGTACTAGAGACTGAGCTGGGAAAAGTGGGAGTTGAGCTCAGGTCTGCTGGGCTTCCTGTTTGTCCATGGTCTATGAAAGGGAGCCACTTAAGGAGTGTGAGTTCATATTACGTCAGTATGAATTCAGGTATGAATAAACTGTTTCCTTTTGTTCTTAGTGCAATGTGTGCCCTCCCTCTGTGCACAGCCTGTTTTTTTCCAGCAGAAACAGGGAGTAGTAAACGTAATGTCTGTGTGCATCCCTCTAATCTCACTCTGTCCAGTAACTATCTTCAAACTCATGGGCTCATTTGTTATTTCATTACGGGTTTTCCAGAGAACAGCTGGGAAATTTTTGTGTTTCTCACAAGGAAATGAGTAGGATCGTTGGGCAGCTTAGAAGTCTTTCTTTAGAGCACAAAGAATAGTCAAATGCTAATCCTTTCTTTAAAAAAACAAACCAGTTTCCTGGAAGGCTTTAAATGCTTGTCATGTGTGAAGCCATATTGTTTCTTTTGATTTGTTTTCTCTTTTTTTTTTTTAATTTTATTTTGAGAATATTTGAATAAAGCAGAATCTTTAGTAATTATCTTGTCCTGAAACCATTAGAATGGTTTCACAGAAGCTTGTTTCCACTAAATGTAATTGAGAAAATAATAGGAGTAAATGGATGTCTTATTTCTGTGCCTCACTCCTTAAGAAGAGAATGCTTCTGTGGCAATATAAGAAAGCTCTAGGATATGCAATAAATACTGATTATAAAATTCACACCCAAGTTTTTCCCTTCCAGCAAATTGAATGAAGCCTGTGTTTTGAAACCTAATTATCTTTATCATCCAATAAAGGACTTTTAAAGATCCAGATACCGAAAAATATGGCAGGTTAATTTTTGGTATTTTTATCATATCCTTCATCCATATTTGCATGCCTGTGATATGCAAACCAGACCTTTTTTCTCTAAAACATACCAGAAATCAGAGAATTATGTTGTCAATAAAGTTCACTTTGCATTTAGCAGGATGTTCTCAGCTGCTCCTACCTTTTGCAGACCTCCTACATGGCTCTAGTGCTCTCTTGAGTGTTGTTGCAGGTTGGATGGTATTTTTGGATAATGCTTTCCTGTTGGGAAACACACACCCCACCCATTGTCTGTTTTTATTGTTAAGGGATGAGAAATCTGAACTTTAAAATTGTCCATTTCAGGCCAGCAGGGTTGGTTAACCCATCCGTTTAAGATGTTTTTACTCCTTCAGTGGACCACAAAACCTGATTTACTGCTGACCTCCATGCCCCTTTTCCTCATTCCCTAGTGACCTCCTGACACATTTCTCCATTTAAAACGATCAAGGAGCTCCAGAAGATGCTGAAAGTGATCCCCAGAATAATTTTGCTCCGCTGCCATTTCCAGGAGCAGGTGTGGCCCTGCCACAGGGGGGTGCATGGCTGGGCAGGTGGGGTTGGCTTCACCACTTCGAAGTAGTTCAGGAATTCCCTCCAGATGAAATGAGGAGTGGATATGATGGAGTGACCTGTTTGTCTCTGTTCCTCAAGCCCTGCTCACGCGTTCTTTGTCTCTCAGGGCAGAATGCCAGTGCAGCTCCAAGGAAAGAGGCTGAAAAGGCTCCAGGCTCCAGGAGAGAGCATCACCAGGCCCTCAGGAGTGCCTATCTCAGTGATGTGCAGAGGGCTTTGGACAAAAGCAGCTACAGCCAGTTCTACGAGGCTCTGCTGGCTTACAAGAAGACGGATAATTACGGTGCGATGGTGTCGGTGATAGCAGCCCTCACCACGGAGAGGCCACAGGACTTTCATCTCCTACAAAGTAAGGGGTTTTTCTTAAAATCACTCTTATCTATTTGAAAGGAAAGTGTGGGTGCTGTGATCTCATGTGAGGTCTCACCTTATGGTTTAGCTGCCCAGTGGAGAGGCAGGAACAATGTGTTCAATGAGTGCCATTCAGGGAGCAAAAAATGTCCAGGTTATAAAATGTTACCTGTGTCTGTTCAGGTAGAAATTGTCCATCAAAAACTTTACACAAGACTTCAGTAATTCCAGTCCTAACCTTCATCCCAGCTAACTTCAGTTAGATGCTTCCATGACTGTTTTTTCTCCTCAATTACTACAATTGTTCTTTAGAAAGGACAGTGCTGGCTATTGAACTGACCCAGTTTTATTCCCATGACCAGTGATTACTATAGTGGTGCTAAGTTCTTAGATCACTTCCAGGTTTCAGGATAAGCAGTCAGGCTTTTGATCTACTATTCTTCTACAGAGCTTCAGCTGAAAATGTTTCTGGAACTGTGACATAGTTTATTTTCTCTGAAGTGGTTTGTTTTGTTTTATTTTCCTTTCATGGGTTTAGCGATGGAAGGGTTTAGGGAGTGACAGGTTTTTAAATTTTGAAATTGGACTTAATTGTTTAAAAGAAGAAGAGGAGGCATTAATATGCTGATCCACTGCCTCAATGGTGATGTCTTGTGTGATGTGACACCTCAGTTCCACCTTCTCCCATGTCTCTGGTGTGACTCTTCGACTGGAAATGATGCGTTCGGTGTGTGCTGGGAAATGCTGGTGGAATTTTGTTTGTTATCTTTAGCAAATAACAATAAATATTCTACTGGCGTTGAGTAGATACCATAGTCTGCAGGTTGTGAGAGAATATCCTTTTTCTGGTGTGTTAACTAGTTAGATTTGTCTTGGCAAAGTTGGAGAGTGGTAGGAAAATGAGCTGTGTGGCACTGTGAGTCATAACCTCCCCTTGAGCACTCTTTCACAGTCACTGTCTCTACTGAGCAAATGTTTTGACCTCAGAGGACTTCGTGGTAGAATTGTCTGTGCTTGGCAGTAAGTCATAATTGGGGTTTTTTAGAATTTTCTGTATGTGTGAATCCTTGTTGACCAAACAGTAACAAGAAATTTCCTTCCTGAGAGTCTCTGTGGATACTGTGTGTACACCTGATGTTCCTAGATCACTTCAGGTGAAGTGCTGGGGTGGGTGTTTATTCTGAGCTGTAGAGAGTGGAAGAATTTCAAGATAAATTGGGATTATTTTCAATATGAAATACTCATCTGCCTTCTGGCAAGGAAGACCCCATAATGATAAAAATCACAAAAGAATCAATTGTTCACCAAGCTGAAGATACTCTGAGGAATCGGACTGATATTATTCAGCTTCCAAAGAATTTCTCCCCTCCAAAGCAAGGAGTATCCCATGGTCAGGCATTGATTTTCCTCTGCATTTGACCGTATTTTCTTTTGGCCAGGGTTTTACATGTTTGTGCGTCCTCACCACAAAGAGCAGTTCAGAGAGCTGTGCAAGAACTTGACTGGAATGGTTTGTGGTGATGGGGAGAAGCAACTGCAACAGTTGGAGCAAACTGAGGGGAAACCCCAGAGCTTGGAGAGCTGCACAAAAGGAATCAGCCACATACAAGGTAGGGAATGAGCAGCTGTCAGAAGTTTAGAATCTTACTTATTATAGTGGGTGGGGCTCAACAGAATTACAGAATCACAGAATCATAGGCTGGCTTGGGTTGGAAGGGACCTTAAAGCCCATCCAGTTCCACCCCCTGCCATGGGCAGGGACACCTTCCATACACCAGGTTGCTCCAAGCCCTGTTCACCCTGGCCTTGGACACTTCCAGGGATGGGGCAGCCACAGCTGCTCTGGGCACCCTGTGCCAGGGCCTCACCACCCTCACAGGAAGAATTTCTCCCTAGTCTCTAACCTAAACCTGCTCTCCTCTGGTTTAAGGCCGTTTGCCCTTATCCTATCACTCCCCACCCCGTGAAAAGTCCCTCTCCTGGGCTAGGGCCTCCCTGCCTGAGGCCTGTCAAGGAGAATCAAAGCCATTGGTTATCTCTACATTGGGTTAAAAAAAGCACACTCAAACAGGAGTAAGATAAAAGGTAATATGAGATGGGGAAGTGCAAGGAAATAAGAAAGACATTAGCTACAGTTCTGCCATGTTTAAACTGTGAAGTGTGTTAGGGGTGAAGGCAGAATTTTTACATCTAAGTGGGATGGGAGCAGGAGTGTATCAAGGCCCACTCTGTAGGAAGAATTGCCACAGAACTATTTCAATATAAAGGGTCTCTTTCAGTAATATTGAATGTGTTAGTATCTATCAAAAACATCTGTTGCCAAGCAGTATGGCATAAATCTAGTTCTTTAAATTTGTTTTTCTTCTTATTCAATGACAACTGAGTGAATTTACTGCTGACTGTGTTTTGCAGAGTCTTTGTTCTGTGTGGTACAGGTTTGTACACTGGTTTTCTCTTTTTCTCCCCAGATGCAGCCCCTTCTAAGAGTGGGGCACCAAAAAAAATTCAGAGTAAGATTTCCTCCTTCTGCTTTAGCCAGAAAAGTGAACTTGAGTTGCCAGAGACTGAAGTGTCCAAAGAAACCAATAATGTGAGAGCACCCACAGACTCTGGAGTTGTGCCCATCTTTCCCCTGGAGATGGAACCAGAGTGTGGTAGGTACAGGGGAGGTTTGGGATGTAATTTTCTAATACTTGGGAATAAAGATAAATTACAGAAGTGAGACTGAGACTGATGGTGCATGAAACCACTGGTTCCTGCCTCTATTTGCTCAGGTGCAGTGTGGTTGGTGTGGTTTGCTGAGTAGAATCTGTACTTTCTGTACCTTGCATGTGCTCTCAAAGTTCTTCATTGTCTTCATCACAAAGCTGTAGCAGTTTCCTGAGAACTTTAGGGATTTTTTTCTTGACAACTTCCTTGTAAAGGAAGGATGTAACCCGAGTTCCTACTGGGATCTGAAGCACCAAGAGACTGTGACATCACTTGAAAGAAATAATGTGGCAGGGCACTGGTGAGGTAGTTCATTACAGTCATGCTCATTGTTTTCTGGACTGCACTGGAAGTGTGCATACATGAGAATTTTGCAGGTGATTACAGGAATTTAGTCACTTCCTCCCTCTCTTTCTCTCTTCCCCTCTCCTCACCCTCCCCTCTGTTCTAGGAAGATTCCAGTGCTCTAACTGCAAATCCGAGGATGATGTGCCTTTTAAATGCCCATTATGTGACTTCACTTGCTGCAAAACATGCTGGAAGCAGTTCTTAAAGGTTCTCATGTTTATTGGTTTGGTTTTTTCCAAAACTGCTGGGGAATTTTGTGCTTTTCAGGAGAAGGATGTGAACAAGCCTGGAATCAGAATTCTCCTGTTTCCAGAAAGAACACCCAAATGCCAATGGAAGACTTGCCACTTGATCCGTTGTTTCCCATGGTTTGCAATATGATTGGAGGCAGATCTCTGCCCTAAGCTGGGGTTTTTACACCTTTTCATCTTTCCAAGCTGTCTCCATGTGTTTTCTGCTCTAAAACTACAAAGGCAACAAGTTGTGGAGTCAACTTGAAAAACTGTGGGGTTTTTTTAATATTTTCATCTTTATTTTAAATTTTTTTTCCTTTCTCAGTTTCATAATTTTCCCCATCAAAATTCTGCTGTAAAGCTCTATCATGAGAATGAGGCAAACAAGGAACAAGCTGCCCAGGGAAGTGGTTGAGTCACCATTCCTGGATGGATTTATATGTGTAGATGTGGCACTTAAGGGCATAGTTAAGAGGTAAACTTGGCAGTTCTGGGTCAACCACTGGACTCTGTGACCTTTGGGGTCTTTCCCAACCAAATGATTCTGTGAATCTGTGATTCTGAATTCCTGCTCAAAGATCTCCTGTGTCATCCTGTCTGTTGGTTTTCCCAGCTGAGTAAATTGGTGGTTGAAATCCTTTAAGTAAGAGGATGTAGCTGGTCCCAGGGTGCCTGGGTTTGGGAGCATCTTACCCAACATTTGATTCAGCATCCAGGTCTTAAAACCTTTTAAAACCAGAATAATGCAAGAGTTGAGGGGTTTCTAAACATTCATATGTGATGAGAAGGCTGCTGATCAGTGGAGCTCAGGAATATCTAAAAACAGTACAGAAGAAAAAGGAACTTGTTCAGCTTGTCAATCTGTAAGCAAGTACAAACTACTCGTTTATGCCGAGTTCCAGAGTAAGGTCCTTTTCTCAGGAAGAAGACACTGAATTGTCAGCTAAGCATTGAAAACATTGGACTGATATTGAAATAAAATATAACAGCTAAGAGAGTTGGTCCAAGAGGAATGTAGAATAAGCACAGGATCAGGGTGGTTTGGGTTGGAAGTTCAACCTTAAAGTTCATCTCATTCTGACCCCCTGCCATGGGCAGGGACACCTTCCACTATCCCAGGCTGCCCCAAGCCCCATCCAGCCTGGCCTTGAACACCTCCAGGGATGGGGCAGCCACAGCTTCTCTGGGCACCCTGTGCCAGGGGCTCAGCACCCTCATCAAACCCTGCTCTCCTTTAAGGCTCTTCCCCCTCGTCCTGTCACTCCAGGCCCTTGTCCAAAGCCCCTCCTGAGGAGGGGACACAGGGAGGTGCTGAGCTCTTCTCCCTGGGATTTGATGTCAGGATTCGTGGGAGCTGTCCAAAGCTTTTAGCAGTGAGGTTCAGACTGGGTGTTAGGAGACATTTCTATACTAAGAGGGTGGTCAAGCACTGGAAGAGGCTTCCTAGAGAGGTCCTAATGCTCTCTACTATTACAGTGCCATAACTTCTGTTCAGCCCTGAAGAGGTCAGGCACTTGGACTATAGGATCACTGTAGGTCCCTTCCAACTGGAAGTGTTCTTTCTCTTCTGCTCAGCCCCATGCATCCTATTTCCATGTTTGAGGAAATGAGTCATGGGTCATTTGCAAGTAATGATTTCCATATTTGCTGCTTAACTGAATAATCTTAGTTTTATTATGAATGATTTCCATATTTGCCACTTACTTGATTAATCTTCCTTACACACATACCTGTGTAGTGATTAATATTCTTGCTGTACAGGAGTGTTAAGTGGCTCATGATGTGATTCAGGTGTTGTTTGGTTAATGAAAAGTCAAACACAGAGTCATAGAATCATTAATGTTGGAAGAGACCTGAAAGACCATCAAGTCCAGCCATCAGCCCAGCACCACCACTGTGTTCACCTGAGAACCACGTCCTGAGTTGCCACAGCCACATTTTTTGGACACTCACAGGGGTGGTGACTCCACCACGTCCCTGGGCAGCCTGTTCCAGTGCAGCCTGTTTCCAGTACCCTTTCTATGGAGAAATTCTTCCTATTGTCCAAACCTCCCCTATCCCCTTGTAGTTTAGGATGACTTGAGCTGATGCAGAGATGCTTCTCCAGTGATGAGGCAGAGCTGTGCTGGTCATGCAGCTGAGAGGGAAGCACAGGATTGCAAACAGGATGATTATCCTGTGTTTTTCTGAAACCAGTCCCAGAGGAGCCATGTCCTACCACATCCATCCCCAGTCCCAGTCATGCCTGGGGAGGTTGGGCAGTCAACCCTATCCATGTGTTTGGGATAGGGGTACCTTTACCAGCAGGAAATGAGCAACCATGTCCGAGCTCTGAACTCTGATCAGAGGGGATTGGGCTTTGTCACCTCTGACTGGGCTGCATTCAAAACTCCTGTTTTTCCTTCCTAATAACTTACTCACTGTTTTTTCAGCTCAAAATATTGTCCCACCAAGGAAATGACTCAGAGCATCATTCACAGCACAGGGTTTGCAAACTGTGATCTTATCCAATTTGTTATTTTAGTGAAAGAGTGGTGGGGAGAGGTGGTGAATAATTTTGGAAGCTTTTAGAAGCTTTTGGAGGAGCAGAGCAGATGGAATTCCCTGCAGCTAGAGGGGGATTAGTGCTGGAGCATGTTGGGTGATTCAGTGTGTTTGTTAGGGGAAGCCTCACAGAGACTGGACCAGGATATGCTGCTTTGGGGTGTGATTTTCTCTCCAGAGGTTCTGTTGCTGCTTCCCAGTGTTTAAAGGCATCATTTATTCATGCAGGTCTTCCAGGAAGACTGAGTTATTCTCATTTGGACCATCTGTAATATGGGCAAATAATCAAAGATTTCACACTTAAATGTTACAGTTAAAACTGCCTTTGGCAAAGCACTGGCTGTTGGGAGATAAAGTGACCTTTCCTCTCCCCTTCCATTTATGATATTTCAGTTAATGTCTCCAGAACCAAAATCCTACTGCCTGAGCCTGCTTTGCAGTCTGCACCTTTTCGTGCAATGGCTCCCCACTGCCAGGGGTTAGATGGGACAGTGGGAAGGAATTCTTCCCTGTGAGGGAGGTCAGGCCCTGGCACAGGGTGGCCAGAGCAGCTGTGGCTGCCCCATCCCTGGAAGTGTCCAAGGCCAGGCTGGACAGGGCTTGGAGCAGCCTGGGGTAGTGGAAGGTGTCCCTGCCATGGCAGGGGGTGGAACGAGATGAGCTTTAAGGTCCCTTCCAACCCAAACCACTCTGTGATTCTAATGAGGAACTTCCACACTTCAGGGAAGGCTGTGCAGTGCCACTGATGTAGCTGACCATCTTTTTAGGCCTCCTGAGCTGGCAATCTTCTCCCAAAGTTTATTTAAAAAAAACCAAACAATTTGCTATCTCCCTTTTGAAATAAACAGACCAGTTCAATTTTACCAATATTTTGCAAGCTATGAGAAGAACAGTTGGAATTCATCTGCAAGTCAAATGACTTTAAAATTGATTAGTGAAGAAGCAGACTGAAACCTGAGTGGAGAAATGATGTCTCATGTGCCTTCATGTCTCGTGCTGCTAATGAGAAAGGTGTGGGATGCTATGAAGAAATAAATATATTTGGTTTCCCTACAAAACTCTTGGTAATGACCATGTGTGTCATCCATGTCCGGGTATGCCCAGGGGACATTTCCTTGTCATCTGTGCAAGAGGAAGCAGGAATTCAGGGAACTCATCAGCCTCTTGACAGGATTTTAATCACAAGTGCAGCTGTACGTCAAAAAAGCTCTCGCAGCTCTGCATTTCCTCGTTCCTGCATTTCAGTCCTCCAGATGTGTCATAGCTGGGACAAGTGCTGTAAAGTGTGGGTGCCACTTTGCATGGTGCCACAAAGCCTCCTCTCCTTTTTATTACTACCAAAGGAATAGCTGACTGTGTGGCAACAGTGAGGTTGCAAACAGCAGATACGATCTTGGGGACTGACAGGTGCCTGCTGTGGCTTGTAGTTCATACTGGACAAAATGTGGTAGAGAGATTTAATATCAGAGATTCACAGACTGGTTTGGGTTGGAAGGGACATTAAAGCTTAGCTTGTTCCACCCCCTTCCACTAGACCAGGCTGCCCCAAGCCCCATCCAGCCTGGCCTTGAACCCTTCCAGGGCTGGGGCAGCCACAGCTTCTCTGGGCACCCTGTGCCAGGGTCTCTCAGCACCCTCTGAGTAAAGAATTTCTTCCTAAAATTTAATCTAATGCTTCCCTGTTTCAGTTTAAAACATTGCCCACATGAAAACTCCCTCCATTTATGGCATTTCCTCCACAAGAAATACATTCTCTGTGTGTTTTGTTCCTTGATTTCTGTAGGTGGTGAAGAAGTGCCCCAAGTGCTGCAGTGATGTGAAGCGGCGGCGATTAATCCAAGTTTTCTTCTGGTCCTGATCCCAGCCACAGAAGGGGCAGAAGCCCTTTGTGCCAGCAGAAGGCAGTGGCTGTGCTCTGGCCCTCGCTGGGCAGGAGCAGGATTGGAGGTTCCTTTGAATCCCTGTGATCCTTGCCTCTGGATCTGAGAGCTGAGCACCAGCACAGGTCACTTTCCAGCAAAGGTGATCAAGTCTGAAAGGTCTCACTGCAGGAGACAAAGCAGAACATTGTCCTATGTTAGAACTAAGGAAGTTAATTTTTTACTTATTTTATCCTCTGAATTCTTCTGTGGCCGCTCTTAGGCTGAAATTTTATATCCTGGAGGCAGCTGTCATTTTATGGGCCCTTCAGGTACTACCACATCATGGGAAAACCCCAGGAATGCTCCTACAGTGGAACTGAGCTGGCTAAGGAGGCCAGACTACCCATCCTACCCCACTGGTGTTCCTGGAAGAGGTGATTCACATTCACTGCTTGGGGTTTGGCAGCAGCCACTGTCTCCACTAGCAGAAGACACTGAAATGACCATTTTTGACAGACAAATTCTGCTGGTGGATGGTGAGCAGAAGCTCCCTCTCATCTGCTGTGCATCCCAAAGCCTGATTCCACCATCCACCGTGGTTTTTTGGGAGCATGCTTCTAAGGAGGCTTTATTCTTCACTCAGTGCTGGTATTTCCCTGTGCCTGTGTTACCTGATCTGCTTTCCAAGAAGAAAGAGGAACTAAATGTTTTAAAACTTTTAAATTAATCAAGTTAGATGGGTTAAAAAAAATTCCTTAATACTTCCACTCTCTGTGAGTAGTGGTTAACCTCAAAAATTGTATCCATTTTAAATCTTCTGTACCTGCTGTAAATTAGACTGTAAAATAAAACCATTTTGTCTAAATTTGATTCGGTCAGATTAAAAAAAAAAAAGAATTTAAAAAAATAACAAGATATAAAACCATTGGATATTGAGTCCTAATGGCCCTGGTAGGAGCAAGTGGAAAGGTTGTACCCTGTAGATGATTTTCATATCAATGGAATTTGGAAAATTTTATGTTAATAAAATTTTATTCTTAATAAAATTGAAAAGTGAGCTGCATTTTAACAAAGTTTCCTATTTCCCCTGGTTGTAGAATTCAAACCTGGTGTTGCTTCAAATCTCAGAGTTGCTGGCAGTGAAATGGGAACTTTTGTACTTTGTTAACAATTAACAAAGGGTTAGGCAAAAGTTGAGGTAGTTCTGGGCTATCATATGTTCTCTCATGTTTAAGTTTGTGGATGAATATTACCTCCTGTATCTATTCAGTGCAGCAAGACAAGAGCAAATAATGCAGGTACAGTCCTGGGTGTTTCAAATATAAGTGGGAGAAATTACAGAGAAGTGTTATGTAAATACAGGTGTGTTGTAAACATGAACAGAAAAATACCTGGAGCGAGGCTGGGAGCAGTGAGCAGTAAAATGTCATTTATTGGTGGGTAGCTCAGTGCCTGGTCTCCTGGGAAGGTCTGTGCCAGGAAACTGCAGCTGACTGCTCGTGCCGCTGGAGGGAAACCACGGCCCAGCCTGGGCGTCTGCGGGGGCGGTGACACCACGGCTCTGGTCGGGTTTGCCGATGGGCATTATCTGCCGTGGGCTGAAAAATGCTGCCAGATCCAGCAAGACAGAAGGAAATACCTGAAAATTGAAGTTGGAATCGCCCCACACGCTTGGGAAGGGGTTGGCTGGGACAAATATTATGATGCTGTTTTTTCCCCTCAGCTAAAGTAGTTTTAAAGCTGTGCTGTTTCCCGGAGTTGTTTCAGTCTGAAGACTGTTCCAGCCTGGGGGTGCTCTGTTGTGAGACAGGGCAGAGAAACAATGCTAAGAATATCTCAGTGCCTTCAAGAGGTTCACAGAATGGTTGGGGTTGGAAGGGACCTCTGGAGATCGCCCAGTCCAACCCCCCTGCCAAGGAATGGAGCAGGGGACACAGGAATGCATCCAGGTGGGTTTGGAATGTCCAGGGAAGGAGACTCCACACCCTCCCTGGGCAGCTGTTCCAGTGCTCTGCCACCCTCCATGGAAAGCTCTTCCCCATGCTGAGGTGAAAATTCTTGAGTTTTAGTTTATGGCTGTTGCTCCTTGTCCTGTTGCTGAGCACCATAAAAAGAGTCTGGCACCCCTTGGAGATATTTGTGTGCATTGATGAGATCCCCTCTCAGCCTTCCCCAGACTAACCAGGCTCAGCTCCTGCAGTGTCTCCTCATCAGAGATGCTCCAGGCCCTTCATCGTCTCTGTGGCCTCTGCTGGATCCTCTCCAGTAGCTCCTTGTCTTTCTTATACTAAGGGGAAAACTCTCTGAGGGTATTTTCTATCCCTTCATCCAGGACATTCTATCCTTTTGTCCAGGGAACTCCTTCTCTCCATCTCTTCAGCAGAGGGATTATCTTGCTGAAGAGGTTTACAGTCACTGCCCTTCACTGGCTGAACCCCTCCAGACAGGCTCTGAAACACCCCAGTGTCCCACCAGTAGATCTGCTGTGCAGGTGGGTTTGGTTTGGGGTGGGTTTGGGTCTGGTGCTGATTTCTGGTGCAGTGGGAATTGCCCTGCAGTGGATCTGGGAGTTGACCCCTGCTGTCGGTGCCTGGGGCAGGAGAGATGGACACAAACCAGTACTGGAGATGGGAGAACTGGGTGAGCTTTGGGTCCCTCTCAACCCAAACCATTCTGTGATTCCATGGGACCTTGAAGAAGACAGTCAGGACTGTTCTGTCATCTGGAAATGTGTTGGATTTACAAGAAGGAAAGACAGGGACAATTACTTATAAAAAACAGAAAGTGAAAAAAACGTTTCAGAAAAATCCGTATTGCTTTAGGTGCTTAGAGGAACTGATGCAAATTACTTAATGCTTGGGGGGACAAAAACCTATCCTGGACACTCCTTGCTGATTTTCAGAAACAAATGACACATGGCTTACAGATCATGAAGGAAGTAGATACTAATTTTTTGATTGCCCCTGCCTTGCAGTGCTATGACTAGACCTGGAACGTTGTCTGAAATTTTAGTGGTGTGTCATTGAACAAACCTTTCCTGCTGTTTTTTTCTCCCCCCAAAAACCTGAAAGGACTCACAAAAGAGACCAAGACCAGCAAAGCAAAATGTTTAGTCAGGAAGGAGATGAGCCCTGGCTTTGGCTGGCAAAGTGGTTACTGATGGGAAGCGAGGGATTTCTTTGCTTTACAGAATTTTCTATGAATATAACAAGAAACCTTATTTTGCAAGAGTAGTTTTGGAAGGTAGTGCTACTGGACACCCTGGAGTGTGAAACTATGTCCTGTGTGGGGAAGTGAAGTCAGAGCCATGGCAATATGATGCTGAATCCCTTTTCTATGCTATCTCCACTGGCCAGAGTCAGCAGTGAGTTGTGGTGTTGCTTTCTGGTAATCAGGCAGTGACCCAAAAACCCATTATGGGAGGTTTGTTGGACCAACAAAAGAACAGACAGAAAAAGATTAATTGAAGGTCACTGTTCCACCTGACTCTGTTGGAGTCTGGGGAGGTTGTCTGGGGAAGCCCTTTCTGTCCCATTAACACAGTGTTTGCTCTCTAGGAGCATCCATCTGACACATTCTTGTCATTATCAAATTCACAACAAAAATAATTGTTGATGAGGCATCGCAGTGCAGCAGGGAGCTGCGGACTCAGAGTTTCCCAGCAGGGGCATGGCTGGGACACAGGGACTGCCAGCAGGTGCCATTCAGGGTGTACCCACCTGCTATTGTTTCATACACCTTGTGGGTTCCATGTGAAATCCAGGGAAAGAAAATTGGAATTGTGTTTCTGCCTGTGGAGAAGGAAATGCTCTGCGGCTCCTGGGTGGTCAAGGCTCAGGCAGAGGGATCCCACTGAAACTCTCCAGCTGGGTGAGCCCAGAGCAGGGCTTTCTACTGGGTCCAGTCTAGTGGTGAGTTTCACCCAAAAAAACATCAAGGGGCTGTGCCTCAGTGCCAGGGCAGGGCTGGGAGATTAGCTGATTAATTACTGAGCTGATGCACACTGATGAAGCAAAATCCCGGCAGTCCTTGGCTCAGGGATTATGTCAAAATTAATTACAAATCATCAGGATTACTTTGGATAGCTACAGGGGATCGAGATAAACAAACAGTAAAATGAAAAACCACTTTAGAGTGGCCTGAGAAATTCAGCCCATCACCTGCTCTGTGTGAAGTGCAAATAAACACAGCTCAGACCCTGCTGTTGGACCATAGTGCTGACCCCCCCTTGGCTCCTGCGGGAGTCAGAGGATTTTCTTTAACCAAGGTGGGTAGAAACTGATCTTACTGGAAGGAGCTTTGGATTCCTCCTGACCACTGGGGTTTCCTTCTCCTTCTGGGTAGTGCAGAACTAGGTTTGATTTTCTTGGTGAATTGTGTGTTTAGCTCCTGTAGGTTTGATCTTTAAGAGTGTTCAGAATAAAGTCCATGAGATTCTTCATCCACAGCCCCAGTGGCTGAGAGCTGGAGGTGAGAGGCAGAAGGCAGAAGAGGCAGAAGAGATGCAGAATTGTTAATTCTCTGAAGTGATCTGCAAGAGGAGCTGGCTGCTGACTCCTGAGGAGAAAATCCTCCACGTCCTCTCAGGTCCTCCCTGTGGTTGCCTCATCCTTGCAGACTTGCATTTGCTTTTTGAGCATTTGCTCTGTTCAGCGTTTGACTGTTCACCGATGTCTGTTCAGAGGGAATCTGGTGAGACAGAGCAGGACAAAGTGCAGGAGTCTTGAAGCAGGCACTGGGACACGCAGTCTGCCAAGGCTGTACCTGCAAGGCTGAGTTCAGTTTTCACTGGAATCCTTGGGGTCCAAGACTTAGGGCGCTGTCACCTGTAAGGGATTTAAGTGCTGACCTCCTTAGCTGCTGGATGATGATGTGCCACAAAAGGTGCCTGTGTTTATTGTTACAGTTGGAGTTGGTGTCATCCTCGGTGCTCCTGAAAGGAGAGGCTTGAAGCTCGGAGCCGGCGTTGGGAATGCAGTGCCCAAGCCCTGACGATCGGGGCTGTTTTGGCAGGGTCAGTGCCCTCGGAGGGCGCGGGAGTGGGACGGGGTCTCGGCCCGGAGCCCTGGGCAGAGCCGGAGCCCTGGGCAGAGCCGGAGCGATGCTTCCCACAGCGCCGGCTTCACTGCCCGCAGCCACAGCCAGGATCGGCCCCTCGGGGCTGCCTTTGACGGGGCAAACTGTGCCCTCACAGCGAGAGGCAGCTGCTCTTACTGGGAAGTTATTTGGCGTTTACAGCCGGGGAACTGGGCTGTAACTGGGGGGGAACTGTAACTGTAACTGGGCTGTTCGCGGGGGAATTTCCCTGCCTTTCCCCTTGCCAGAAAACGATTCTTCACCAACCCCCTGTAAAACTTAGAGAGCTTTGAAAAACTGTGCGAATCCCACTCAGCTCCCTCCTCCACACAGGTAAACGAACTTCCTTGCTCTGAAAGCTTCACTTTAGAGGCAAATGCAGAAACGAGAGCGAAAGCGGCGCTCGGGTGAGGGAGGGCGCCAGGACGCGAAGGCGGAGCCGGTGCTGCCGCAGCCGGGGATCGGGAAGGGCTCGGGGGCTGGGATGGAGTCGAGGGGGCCGGGATGGAACGGCGATGTCACCTCCCCTTGCCCAAGAGGGGTCTTTCCGACGGGCCGGTCTATAAAGGCGCTGCCGGCCGCAGGGAGAAGCGCGGTGCCGAGGTGCGAGGCGGAGGTGCGGTGAGCGGAGCCGGTCCCGGAGGATGGGATGGGGGTGGGAAGGAAGGGGAGGAAAGGGAGACCTTGGCTGCTTCCCCACCAGCTCCTGCTCCCTCTCGGCTGCGGTGGGCTGGGGGTCACTTCCCGCCCCCGGGCGATTCCACGTGTCTGGCGCTGCGTGGGTGCTCGGGAGTGCCCCGAGCCTCCCGCCCGCAGCAGCTATAAGGCTCCGCTCCGTCCCTGCGCTGGGGAGAGCCGGCATCTCCCTCGGAGGAAGGGCTGGCTCGGAGGAGAGCAGGCGAGGAAACCCAGTCTTTCCCAACAGCCCGTCCCTATCAGCCGTTACCTGGCAGCCCTTCCCCCCTTTCTCTGTTTTTACGCTGGCCGGTTGGGTTGAACCTGCTGCTGCTGCAGAGAGCAGCTCCGGCCCAGCCAGCAGCAGCCTCTGAGGAGCCCTCTCTGTCTCCGCAGGTCTCTGATCCCGGCGCTCGGAAGCCCTCGGTGCGATGCCATCCTGTCACGTGCCGAGTTTGAGGCATCCATCCAAGGTAATGGATCTCCTGCTTGTCAGGCTGGGCACGTGGGCTTTGGAAAGGAAAGGGAGCATAAACCAGCTCTGGGACTCAGAGCCATCCTGAGCATCTGGGTTTCCAAAAAAGTGTTAAAGATGCTAGGGAGCATGCTTTCTATCTGCTAGTTTGGAAAACTTCCCTTCTGCTTCTTGGTTTGCAAAGGTGTCTGTTACTGCAAATGGTGGGGAACTGACTGGGGTGAAAGAGGGGAATGTGCTGGAGCTGCTTCAAGTTCTGAATGAGGGAAACTGGGTTCTGAATGCATCACAAATGGGGTTGGGAAGGATGCTCTGTCACGTGAGATGGCAAAGGAGGGCAGCAGCTGGTCCGTGGGCTGAGAACAGCATAGGGAGGGAGAACAACTTCTTGTACCTACAACAATAACAAGTTCTGTAACAGCAGCAGCCGCGTTTGCTGCTCCCGCCTCTGCCCGAGGATGAGCTCAGGGCTCTTTGCGCTGTCTTTGCCGTAGTGGATGTTTCCCCCTCTCCTCCTTTTGCTGGCTGAGCTCGCCTGCGATGCCCAGCCCACGTACCGGTGGAAGGATGCTGTGACGAGCGAGAGGATCACGTGCCAGCAGTGCCCGCCGGGGACCTTCGTGGCACAGCACTGCTCCAGGGACAGAGCCACGGTGTGCAAGCCCTGCCCGGATTTGCACTACACTCAGTACTGGAACTACCTGGAGAAGTGCCGGTACTGCAACGTCATCTGCGGGGAGAAGCAGGTGGAGGTGCAGCAGTGCAATGCCACGCACAACCGCGCCTGCCAGTGCCAGCAGGGCTACTACTCGAACATGGAGCTCTGCATCAGGCACTCCGAGTGTCCGCCGGGCTCTGGTGTTGCGAAGCCGGGTAAGTAACGCGGCCGCTGCGCGTCCTCACACGGCTCTTGTCCCGCCCCAAAATCTCCGCTGGAGAGAAAAATCAAGGACAAACACAGCGGCCAATGCTTGCCCGCAGCCCGGCCGACTCCCTTTTAGCTCTGGTACAGGCGCGGTGCCATCCTTGCCAGCGTGCTCCTGCTTCTTTTCCAAGGAGGAATTTGGTTGGGTTTTCCCGCAGCTATCACTTTGAAAGCTTTTGAAATCCCCAGCAGCACACTTTGATGGGATGTGCCAATCCCAGTTACCTGCCTCACCTGCCACAACAGGCAGAGCCAGGCTGTGACTTGGCCATCCCTGGAGCAGCCACTGGCCCCGTTCCACAGGCAGGTGGGAAGGTCCAAGCTGCTCCTGATCCTTCATCAGCTCCCTTCTCCTTGCACAGGCAGCCCGGGAGCTGGGAATGCTGATGACCTGGGCTGGAAAAGGTGGCTGATGATGTAAGGGCAGGAATGGTGAATGTGTGTAGCTCTGGGGCCGGGTTTTGTGTTTTTTCATTGAGCAGTTTGGAGAGGCTGTGTTGAAAACACGCGGTGGACACACAGACAGGTTCCAAATCCACAAAACCAGCTTTATTTTGACTCCTGAGTCTGAGACTTCATCTCCGTGTGTGATTTAAGTCCCAAGATATTTTAGGGGATTTATTTTCCTGTTGTTTCCCCAGTGCAGATTTCTCTGGTCCTTTAGTTGCTCCGAATGTGTGTAAACTCATCAATCACTGAGGACCAGGCTCTGCCTGGGTCACAGCAGGGGACAGCAAACCAGTGTGGGCAGCACCAGCAAGCCCAGCAGCATCTTGCTTCATGCTTTGAAGCAGGGAGGCTTTTGAAGCATGGAGTCTTTTGAAGTCCTTCCATGTGTGGCATGGAAGAGCTCCAGGCTCATCAGCCAGAGGGAAAATATCTGTTGTCTTCAGCTGATTTTTATGATTGAGATTCGGGATTTAATTTTCTATAGGACACGACAAAGTGCAGTAACACAGAAAAAGGGGAAGAAGATCTCCAAGCATTACAGGGAAGCACTTTGAAATTAAACATGAAATTTGTCTGGAGGGTTGGCTTTAGGACTGAGGAGCCATGCATGCAAGCTGGGTATTTGAGGAAAAGCTGGGTTTTTGTGTTTTTGTGTTTTTTTTTTTGCAAATGGCTTTTTGTGTGGGGAGGATTGTACCCCAGCCCAGCCACCTGGACACCACAGCAAGGACTGAGTGTCCAGTGTGGTGGGCAGAGCCCTGGGCCTGCCCGTGCTGGTGTCTGGATGGGGAAGGTGTGGATTGGGGGCTGTAGGCAGAGTTTGCTGCTGTTTGGGTTTGATCCCTGTGCAATCCTCCTGGGCAAACCAACTTCTTTGGGATTTCCCATTTGTAAATAGTGGCTCAGATGCTGGGGGGTTATGGCTGGGTCTTAGAATCATAGAATGGTCTGGGATGGGAGGGACCTGAAAGATCAGACTTCTGGGAAAGCCTAAAGGCAGCGGCAACAGTGAAGAAACCTCCTGAAATTTGATTTGTGAAGAGGAGCTGGGAGGGGTGGGAAATCTCCTGCCCCCAGCACCCTTCCCTCTGCTCCCAGGGAACGGGAGCATTGCTTGGTGCAATCCTGCCTGTGTGGCACCATCCCTGGGACACAAGGGAAGCGCTGACCCGGAGCCCGGGGGAGCAGTGGCAGTGCGGCCAAGGACGGCTGAGCTGTCACCTCCACAGAGATTTTCACTTTCACTTGGTCGGGAGCCTCTGGGACAAAGGGCTCTGGGAACTGAAGGGCTGGTTTGGCAGCTCAGCCACCAGCCTGGCTGCTGGCTCCTACCTGGGCGGTGGCCTTTTCACAGTAGATGAGATGTCCTCTTGTCCTCTCGTGTCTGGGGGCTGCTGACAATTTATCAGCATAGTGGGGGAAGCACTGCTGTTTGCCCTACGTGAGGACATGCAATTCCCAGGGGAGATGCTGGCAGTGATCATTTCCAAAACATCACCTTCATGCTCAAATGGTGTCTGGCATCATCCCCAGCTGCTGCCTCTGCTCCTGTTCCAGCTGGTCACCTGGCAGTCCCGTTGTCTCCCCATGCACAGGTACCCCCTTCGAGGACACCCAGTGCCATGACTGCCCCCACGGCTTCTTCTCCTCCAACTCCAGCACCAATCCATGCCAGCCACACCAGGACTGTGAGCAGCAGGGGAAGGTGACCAATGTGCAGGGCAACAAGTACCACGACACCCTCTGCATGTCCTGCAGACTGGGCAGAGGCAACAGCACACAGCAATCGGGTGAGCCACGGGCACAGAGTGCCAGGGCAGGGCAAATTTCCTCGTGACTTTCTCCTACTTAGATGCAAAATGAGGTGAAATGGCTTGTAAAAGCATGGAGTGATCCGTAATTATTAATAATTATGGATAAAATAGTCTGTCTTCCTTCATCTCCTTCCAGTGTCAGTCCATAGAGCAAGGACAGGGTGCTGGGCTTAAGCAACAGTTTCTGCACAGTGAGAACAAAGAGCTGACAGTGAAATCCTGGTGGATCTCACCAGGGACAATTGGAAGTACTGGGCAGGGCATAGTTTTGGCTGAGGCACCCAGCTTGGCTGATGGCACAGCTCCTGCACTCCCTTTTCCTGGCTTCAGCTGTTTTCTGGAAGATTTTATGGCAGCCACAGCCTGGTCTCGTGCAGGTTGAGTGGAGCAGAGCCCAAGGTTCATCAGAGCTGAGTGTGGGGTGGATTTTGACCCGTCAGGTGTAAAAGAGGAGTGTGACACCACGTCACAGTGATGGTGCAGATGTAGTGCTGAGCTGTGGCAGACGTGGAAGCTCGGGCAGAAACAGCCAATGGGCACAGATCAGAGAATCCCCAAATCCTGGGCTGGAAGGGACCTCAAGGACCATCTGCTTCAACCTTTCTTGGCAAAAGAACAGGGGAGAGGTGCAGGGCAGAGGAAAAGGCTCTGTTCCAGGGTGCTTTGTAACATGCTCCCTCCCCAAGTTAGGGGCTGAGAAAGGGACAGAAAAACCATCTCAAGGGCCCCCAAACCCATCCCAAGGGCCTGATGCCAGCTGAGGTGAGGCTGGAAGCTGTTTGGAACCACCTGCTCCACTTTGAGGATCCAGACATGTCAAATGAATTTCATGTGACTGGTCTGGATGACAGTGTACCTTCACCCTTAAGCTTCCAAAAATAGAATCAGTCATTATGCCATAGAACAGCTCAGGCTGGGAGGGACTTAAAAAATGTATCTGGTCCAACCTTTCATGGGAAAATGAGCCTGGATGAGATTATCCAGTGCCATGTCCTGAAAATCTGAAAAGCAATGGGGACCTCATCACATCCAGGGGAGGTTGTTCTGGAGTGAAAAAATGTCATTCTTTCATCAGGATGAAGCTTGGTAGAAAAGCTTTAATAAAACTCACCCACAGGGTGGTTCCAGGCACTGGAACAGGCTCCCCAGGTAAGTGATCATGGCCAAAGCTGTCAGGCATGTTGTAGGGGTTTTGGGTGGTCTGTGCAGAGCCAGGACTTGGACTCAATGAACCTTGTGGGTCCCTTCCAACTCAGGACATCCCATGACTCTAAAAGATTTTCCCCTGTGGTGAGGGAACGTGGAGGCTTCCCCCCCGGCAGCTCTCTCCTTTCCATCCTCTCCTGGCACCACCAGTGCAGAAATTTCTCCTTACAAAGCCTGACTCACAGCGTGGGTTCCCTGCCAGGAGAGTGATCCTGACACAGAGACTGGAAAGCTCCGTCACCAGTGGGATGCAGTCCCAGGGTGGGGGATGGCCAGGTCAGAGCAGTGTCAGCAGCACTTGCGTCAGGCACCGGCCCCCGCAGCCAGACCAGCCCTTTGCAGATATTTATAGAGAGAGGAGGCCCCCGCAATGGAAACTGAAGGGTTTTTTTAACTCCAGTTTATTGTGATTCCTCTCAGGAGGCACACAGGGACCTGCTCATCATCAACCCGAGCCTGCCAGAGAGGCAGAGCCTGAGCAGTGGAGCTCAACCTACCCCACTATAACCAGTGAAACCACTCCCAGTTTGCAGTGGCATGAAACTGGGCTAATCTCTCCCTGATTGAGAAATCCTTTGGCCTTGTCCTCTTGAAAATTCTTTCTGTTTCATTCCTTGTGCTGGATGCACTCCAGCAGATTCCACCAGCTGGGGCTGGATCTGTCCCATCCCAGCGCCCTGATTGGGGCTGTGCTTAGGGCTGGTCCTGTTAGAGGATTTACAAATCTGCCTGGGAAAACAGAAACTTTCCAGAAAAAGAATGTGTAAATACTTCCTGAAATTACTTAAGATTTGTCTGGGCTTTTCCTCTATTCCCTGATGGGGAGGAGCATGGAATAGATACATGACTTTCTCCAGAACTTTTACACCTTTTTTTACAACTGCCCCGTGTAGGGTGCATCACTCATAAGAAGTTCAGCCTTCCACTAGACCAGGTTGTTCAAGGCCCATCCAACCTGGCCTTGAACACTTCCAGGCCTGGGGCATTCACCAGCTCCCTGGGCAGATGTGCCACAGAGAGCCTTGGCAGGGCTGTGCCCTGCTCCCCCGTGTCCCTTAACCCCGGGCTGTTTTCCCCCAGCAGCTGCAGGGGATGACGACTGCGAACAAGCCATGATAGACTTCGTGGTGTACCAGAACATCCCCGTCAAGAAGCTGAAGCGCCTGCAGCAGATCCTGGAGCGCTCACCAAAGAAGCAGCCAGCATGGACCAGGGCAGCCATCCAGGAGAAATTCCGGGCTTTCCTCACTCACAAGAAGGAGGAGGACTCTGAAGTCACCAAGGAGCTGCTGGACGCGCTGCGCGTGGTCAAGCTCCACTCCATTGAGGAGAAGGTCCGTAAGCGCTTCCAGCTGCCCTGAGAGCATGAACTGGACTTTTTGAGTGCTCTTTGTTTCGGTTTTTGTCTTCTGAGGCTTCATTAATTTATTCATCTTTCCAAACATAACTTGAAAAGCAGCATGAGAGATGAGCAATGGAGTGGCACCATGCCATGGCAGCTATGTCACTGCTGATGGGATGGGATGGGATGGGATGGGATGGGATGGGATGGNGGGAGGGGATGCAATGGGATGGGATGGGATGGGATGGGATGGGATGGGATGGGATGGGATGGGATGGGATGGGATGGGATGGGCAGCAGCATCCCCTTGCCAGCTGCTGGGGCAGCTCCTGGGAGCTCGCCAGGTGTTGGCCAGCCCTCAGCAAGGGTCAATATTTCATCAGAAGAAAAACCTGTATCCAAGGTCATTATTTCTGGGGAAGAACATGGTCCCCTCTATAGAAAACTGTTTGGCTTTGTTTTAAACTGCGTAAGTTCGGGTTTGTTTGGGGTTTTAGTCATTTAACAGTGTTTCCACAGAGGATTTGCTTGCGGTTTTTTGTCATGCTTTTGTTTGAGAAGGGAGTTTGCTGCTGAGGCACAGGAAGGGGGAGGATGCCCCACATTCACTGGTACAGCTTGCTTGAAATTTTTTCCTTAACTACCTGTTTTTATACCATGTGTGAAAGATGTTTTCTAAAGAAAGAAACCAAAGAAGTTATTTTATCATACAACTCTCTGTCACCAGAGTCCTTCCCTAGTCTCACTTGGAGGTGGTGTTGGGAGTCCCAGACCGTCCTATCTGACCCTGCTTACCCTTGTCTGCTTTTCCCATGAGCCTTTCCCTGCCCATGGCAGGGCATTGGAGCAAGATGATCTTGAAGATATCTTCCAAGGCAAACCATTCTGGGGTTCTGTGATCACATCCCCCCAGCCACCCCCCTGCCCCCTGAGCCACGGCGAGGCTCTGTGCCAGCAGGATGCAGACAGTTTGCACTGGGATTTGTGGCCAGGGTGACACTCATGTCTCTTGGGTCAGCCCAGCTGTGTCCCCCTGAGCCCCAGCTCTGTCCCCAAACCTGACTGTGTGCTCAGTCAGCCAGAAGCTGGGCTTGGGGCAGTTGTGCTGACTGCAGGAGGTTTTTTAAAACAGATGTTGCTTAGGGAAGTCAACAAGAGTGACCTCCTCAGGCATTTTCCAGCCTGTACCAATGATGATGCAGAGCTACATTTTATGTGGTGAATGAGTTTGACTTTTTATAGCTCTTTTTTAGTGGAGCAGATGCCAGGAATAGTTTGTGGTTCAGAAGATGGTATTTTCCCCCAGCTCAGAGCTGTTTAAAGTTCTCTGAAGTGAGTGCTATGTGAAAATACCCCTGCACTTCCCCTGTGCAAGGAAGCTGTGGGGGGAAGAAGGGAATTTTACCCTCCCCTCACTGCCCACAGACACATCCCAGGCTCTTCCTGCTGCAGTGACAAGTTAATCCATGGCAGTCTGGGTGATGGGGGATGATTCCAAGGGGCAGTGCTTGCCTCTTCACTGCTCCAGAGCTTGGGAGTCCCTGGATGTCTGCCCATACCTGCCTGGCACCACAGGCTTGAACTGAGGATCCCAGGCTTGAACTGGGATCCCAGACTTGCAACGTCTCAGCCCAGTTTTGGGTTCTGAGGATGAAGCAGCTCAGCAACCCTGGCGTTGTCCTGGGTCAGTTCAGCCAGGGAAGAAGAGAAGCAAATGGCTGAAAAGCAGCTGAGGGGAGCACTCACCCCTCTGCGCTGAGCCTGGGCTGGTCCTGAGAATCCCCTCAGTCCTGGCAATCTCCTTGAAGCTTCATCAAGCCTGGCCTTGAAATCCTTCCAAGGAGCTTCACAGGGGACCAGAACTTCCCTTCCCAATGCTCAGATTTTACCACGTCTGATCTCTGCCCTCCCAAGCTGCTCTATCCCAGGGGGTGCAGCTCAGTCCCCGCGTGTCTCTTACACCGAGCCCCTCGGCAGCAGCCAAGAGCCGCTGGCACGGTCCGGGAGCAGCTGGGGCAGGACATGAGGGGGGTTTCCATCGGAGCACTGTGAGAACTGAGGCACAGCTGCAGCACTTTGCTCCAAGGCAGAGAGCAAGGCAGGACACCTAGTGCTGGAGGGTTGAAGGCTGGAGCAGCTGGAGCCTCTGGCATTGGCTGCAGCTCCTGAGGGATTCCCATCCTGCTGCACTGCAGTTACCCTGACTCAGCACGGAGGATTCGGAGTCCTTGGTGTGAAGGGGAACAGGAATGGAGAGCTGTGAGTGCAGGAGCTGCCTCCCACACTGAAGGAGGGTCCACCATGTCCGACCCTCCTTAGGGCACCATGGCTGGCACCCTTGTGCCTTGGCAGGTTGCAGTGGGGACCACAGAGCTCAGCTTGGTGAAGCAGGAGAGGGGGATAAAATAATGAGATGGCCCAGCCTGTGTCAGAGAGCTCTGCACTCTCTGTCAGGTTTCCCCTGCCACTGGCCACTGCAGCACCAAGGGGCTGGCAGGGGACGACGCCCTGTGCCACCAGCAGCTCCCCAGCTTGGTGCCACCAGCCTGACTTGCTCTGCCAGGGTATCTCCTGAGCACCCATGAGTTGTTATCGTGTTCTGTTCAGGGGATTTGGAGCCTCTCCTCAGGTCTCCTCCCAGCCCAGTCCCACTCATTGACAAGTTAGCTGGAATTTCTGCACAGGGAATTTTCTTCTCACGTGGGCTCGTAGGCAGGGTGACTGAGGAGGATCTTTCTGATAAATATTAACCTTTATAAGGGTGGCCAAACAAGCCAGCACGTGAGTCCTGCTGAGCTTCCAGAAACTGGGCTTTGATGGAAAAGCCAGGATGAGCAGCACACAGCGAGCACTCTCAAACCACCTGTGGCTTGATCACAAGGCATTTCACCTTTTCAGCTAATTGACATTAAGAGGATAAAAACCCCTTTTGGTTTCCCCTGAAGTTTCCAAAGCCCGGAGATAGAAGTGGAAGAGTCAGCAGCGTGAGACTTTTTCCTTATGGTTTAAAAGACTCTTTCCTCATAAGCTGTGACAAAGGAGAGCACATGGTAACATCTAAAAGCAGATGCAGTGCTATCCCAGGATGACTCAGATATTTAGTAGTCAGAAGATAATTTTCCAAATGCTACTGCATAAAAAGCCAAGCCCATGCTGTACTCCACGTCAAACCTCCCCCTGCTGTCAAATGCTTAAACCCAGATAAAATCCCACAAAACCACTGGTTGGTTTAAAGTGCTGAGGTGGGTTAGGTTGGTGCCAGGGGCTCCTTGGCCACCAGGTGTGGCAATGACTCAAGCTGGTGGTGATGCCTCAACCCTGGAGCGCTGGCAGCAGGAGCTGACACACTCCCAGCCTGCTCGTTGCAGGAGCAGTTGGGACACGTCTCTCTTCACCCAAGGAGAGCACTGCAGGTGCTGGCCCAGCTGCAAGGTTTGGAATGGGGTTAGGGAAGTACTAAGGTGAGTGGAAGGAGTCAGAGGGAGATTTTATAGTGAGGTTACACATAGTTGGCTCATGCCTTGATCTCGAAGGGCGGAGAGCCAGGATTGATAGAGGAAATGAAGTGGGGGAATTTTTAAGGTGTGCAGAGAGATGTAGAGGGGATGAAACCAGGGCAAATGCACAATTCATCTTGTCGAAACAGCCTGCAGCTGTTTGGCCCTCTTGGCCCTGAGGCTGCCACCTTGTCATACATAAGACAGGTAATTCACTCTCCTGCCTGCAGATTTTGCCACCCTCCTGTTGCTCAGCAGCTGAGAGTGGGCTGAGCCCTCCAGGCTCTGTGGGAGAGGACTCAGGAAGTGCTAATGCACACCAAACTTGTTTGCATTCACCCATCACTATTCCAGAGGTGCCAATTTTATCTTATTTTGAAGCACACTTCTACTTTCCTCCTGATGGTAGTGTTTTCCCTTCGGGCTGTAAATCTGTGTGATGTGTCCAGGCTGTCCCTGCTGGGACTCATGCCTCACAGCAGCCACCCAACAGTGGGACCAAATTTCCTGGTGCCAGGGCCAGAGGGGGACAGTGCCAGCCCTGTTGGAGAAGCAGAGGTGAGGAAGTCAATCGTGTCCAAGAGCAGGAGCAGAGGGCTGAGACGTGCAGGGCAGCCCAGCCTGCGGGGCAGAGAACGTGGATGTTGGGAGGTCTTCTTTTCCCACAGGGTCTCACCTGATACCCTGCCCTCCTTTCTATCCCTCCTCAATTTATAATTTTTGTTCCTTTCTGTGTTCAAGGAGCTTCCTAAGAGTGGGAAGACTCCAAAAGCAAGCAAGAGAAGGCACAGCAGGTGACCTGTCGCAGATGGGGCCAGGGGGACACAGGAGAACTGAGGGGTGAGGACCAGGGAGCCCCATGACAAGTTGGTGTCACTTTAGCCAGGTAAGGAGATGGGTCAGGTGCTCTTGGGCTGAGTGGGGCTCATTCCATGGATCTGCATCCAGAGCTGGGTGAAACTCGGCCTGCTGAGCTCATACCATGTATTTTTTAATGGAAAGAGAATTTTTGCCTCGCATTGACCAAAACCAGAATCTGATTGATAAATCCTTCCAATGAAACTATGAAAACCTCCATGAAAAACATCAATAAAAGGAAACAGTTTGGTTTGTCAATATAGTCCTATTAAAGAAGCTCAAACACATTTTGGTGGCCTGATGACCCTACAAGTGCTGCTGGAGGGTCACCAGTTTGGAGCCATGTCTGGCCTCAGGGTGCAGGAGGGGCCTGGGGGTGTCACTCCCCACCCTCACCTCACTGTCCAGCTGCCAGTGTTGGTCCCCAAAGGGCCTTTCTGTCCCGCTTGTAAAATGGCAGAGTTGGAACTCTGGTTAAGATCAGATTTATGGTCCTGTCCCTGACTCACAATCCAGCCCCTGACTCACAATCCAGCCCCTGACTCACGATCCAGCCCCTGACTCAGGATCCAGCCCCTGACTCACGATCCAGCCCCTGACTCAGGATCCAGCCCCTGACTCACGATCCAGCCCCTGACTCAGGATCTAATCCCTGACTCAGTATCTAATCCCTGAATCTGCTGCTGGTGGAGAAAATCCTGTGAAACCCAGGTTAGGGCACCAAACCCCTCTGGGACAGCTAGAAACCAGCACTGGAAGTGGGAACCATGGAAATTGTGGCCAGGGAGGATGGGGAGGGTGATCCTGGGGTGGAAATTCAGTTGTCTGTTTTTAAGAGGAGAGTGAGAGTGGGAGATGGTTTGGAGTCTGCTGAGGAGAAAGCTGAAAGCTCCAAGGCAGGTTACAGCAATGCTGGTAAAGCAGTCCCTGGGTGGTGGTTTATATGGAATAAATAGGCCTTTGATGATGTTTGCAAAGTTTATTGAGACTTAGACCCAAAAATGGATTGAAGATGAGCAATTCACATTGTGAGCTTTACAAACCTGCAGTCAAGCACAACTCAAATAGAAGTTACTGTTCAGACCTAACCTAACGGTCCCTTCCAGCTCAAATTGTTCTGCGATTCTATGAAATGGGATGATCTTTCCAGGTTCCACATTCCAAAGGTGTTGGGATGTCTTTGGAGTAATCACCTTCCAAAAAAGCAAATTATTGCTGCCTGCTGCTGCTGCGTAAGTTGAGAACATATGCATCATCTCCTGGAGTAAATTCAATTATTCAAGAATATTTAGTGCTCAATAGACTTGTTCAGACAGTATTGTAGTGCTGAGTCAACCATTTAAAAGGCAGCTAAAGAAGCACTAACATGAAATTGTCTTTTTTAACAAAAACTTGGATTTGGTTTCTTGTGGTAGTTACAGAGCACAATGCTGTAGTTTTCACTTCTTCCTAGAGTTTGCTTCCAAGCAAGTGTTGGGACAACACTTGTCCTTCACAGGACAGCTTGATTCTGCCCTGAGAGGTTTAAAGGGGCAGCACTGGCCTTTGTTTCCTGGTGACCAGTGACAGGATGTGAGGGAACGGCTGGACTGTGTCAAGGGAGGTTTAGGTTGGATCTTAGGAAAAGATCTTTCTCCCAGAGGGTGGTTGGTCATTAGAACAGGCTCCCCAGGGCAGTGGTCACAGCCCGAAGCCTGAACCAGAGCTCAAAGACAATTTGGAGAATGCTCTCAGGCACATGGTGGGATTTTGGTGTGTCCTGTGTGGGGCCAGGAGTTGGACTCAATGATCTTTGTGGGTCCCTTCCAACTCAGGATGTTCTGTGATTCTCTTGGTCAGACATTGGCTCCCCTGACCTTGCTCACAAGGTACTTGGGCTCTAATGATCAGGTCTGGGCACTGCCTCCTCTTAGCTGAATAAAATTAAAATATATTACTAAAGGTGCCCTTTAACTTAAAAGTTTTCTTAGTAACAAAGCCATGGCCACAACTACAATATCCATACACAACACTCTCCCTGTTTGGAACCATGAGACCTTGACATGTTATTGTCTGAGTCAACAGGAGTCTTCCCTCAGCAACTCTTTGTTTACCCTTGAAAAACAATTCTAATTACACAACATTTAGGGAAAGAGGGCAGAAAACCCGCTGTGTCTAAGTGACTAAACAGTATGGGGGATCCCAGATCTCACAGTGCCATGTGGGTGTGGGGAGAATCGAGGTCTCTGCTGTGGTGTCCTTTGTCACTGCTCACCCAAGCATCACCCTGGGCCATCCAGTGCACCAGGGTCCTGTGCTTGGCCTGAACATGGAGGAGCTCCAGCAGTGTCCTGACTTAACGGTAACCTGGGAGTGGAGCTGGGAGAGTTGATCATTCTCCTACGGAAACACGAGGAACGCCAACGTCCCAGCTACCGCTGGGGGGACGCGAGCTCAGCGAGGATGTGTGCTGGGCGGCCAGTGCTGCTGAGCCTCAAGCACGTGGATGCCAGGGTGATTTGAGTGGGAAGTGTAAGGCACCAGATAAAGAGTCCACACTGGCTGCAGGGACTTGAGCCAATGTGCTTGCTCAGCCTCGGTCAGATCACACAGATTCCCTGCTGCTGCTTTCTATTCCTGTCTCTCTCTACTTCCTTCTGTGATACTGCAGCTTGGCAGGTGATTTATTGGACTTCTTTTGATCTTCCCAGAAGCTGAGAGCTCTTTAGCTGGGAAACTTAGGAGATAAGAATAGGAGTGTACATTTCCCACTCCATGACTCTGAACCTGAAAGGAAAAATCAGCTCTGAGAATATCAGCCCCAAGTTCTCCTTTCACACAGTTTCATATGTTGTGTGCTGTCATGTCACGGAGGAACAACCTTGCCTGTGATTCAGCACCTCTCCTCTGCAGAGATCCCCTGCCCTTTGACACATCTCATGTACTCACAGGGTACTTACTAGTCTTTCACAGCTTGTGGTGCTGCCTATCCCATGATCCTGCCTGTTCTCATGGCATGGAAATGAGCTGTCAAAATTTCCACCATGCTGAGGATGTGAGTGCAGCCCTGGGAGAGCTTAATCCTTGCTGCATGGGATTGGTTGATTTTGGTTTTTGTCCTTTCCCAGGAGGCCACAGCTGCCTTTGCCCCCACTGTTGTCCCTGCAGGGCAAAGCCCTGCTGGTGGTCAGTACTGGGGGTTTCATGTGTAACTGCCAATATCCCAGTTAAAAATAAGCCTTGTTTGTGTCGGAGCAGCAAAATCTTTCAACAGGGCAGGATACACCTCCATATCCCCCAGGTCCTCTTGTTCCCCTGGCAGAAGAGCCCATCTGAAAGCCCTTGGTCACAAAACCCAGCAAAAAGCTCAGCATGGAGTTGAACTTGATGATCCTTGTTGGTGGTGCCCAGCTCAGGATATTTAATGATTCTCTGAAATACTGAGTTGCCCATACTTTCCTTTGCCGTTACTGTTACAGGCAATGAGGAGGTGCTGTGCCTAACACCAGCTTCTGGGAACAGCAAATTCCTTATTCCTCCTTATGACTGCCTTATAGAATGTTTTTATTCTTTGTGGGAGTCTGACTCAAAAAGGAAAGAATTCTAATTAAAATCTCCAGTGAAATGGTATCAGGTTGTGTGGCTTCTGAGAACTGGCAGAGAGGAGTTCCTGGCTATGAACTGAACTGCAATGCAACAGAAACAACTCCAGACGTTCCTGTTTCAGGAAGGCACTTAAGAATACACTTAATTTTACAGTGAATTTAGTTTGCTCTCAGAGAAGTGCTTCTGGTATGTGCTAAATACAGATGGCTTAAGGCTACACAGGGTCAGAGGCTTGGGTTAGTTCCTCCAAATGTTTAGCATGAAATGCGTTCAGCTGAAGGATATATTCTTCAAATGATGGAGAATCACAGAATCCCAGAATTCCACGTCGGGAGTGACCTCAAGGATCATCTAGTCCAACCTTTCTTGGCAAAATCATAGCCTAGACAAGATGGGCCAAGCACAAAAAGAATTAGCAGTATTAGTGAGACTACTGCGTATTGGTCCAGAAGGGTTTTGTTTCAAGGAAAGGATCCTGTGTGTTCTGAAGCCAATGTATCCACTGCCCCACCTTCACAGCTACCTTGGCTAACACGTGGGAAAGGTGGGACTGCACAGACATCCTCAAGAAAGATGTGAGCAATGTGGTATTCAAGAGGACACTCATAACAACATGGAAATTTTGAAACTCATTTGGCATCAGCAGCTTTAAGGAAAAAGTGCAACCAAGAAGGAATGAGGAGATTTCTGCCTCCTGATTTTGTGTTTAAAAAGAATGTCAGGCAGAATTCCAGCACTGCATAGTTAACTGCCCAAGTTCCTGCTCTCCTTGCTTCCAGTTGATGAGCATCTCATTTATGAAAAACCTTTACGTAATTGTTTCCCCTGGTGCTATTGCATACTGCGCTGTCCATGTTTTCTGCACCCGATGTGTGTCATTTTCCACGAGGTCTGATTCTTTTTAGTACTAGTTTGTTGCTTTACCAGGAATTTTAAGCATCACTCCCTTCTGACGTAATGGGTGAAGGCTTGTGATCAGATGTAAGTTGTGCAGATGAAGTTGTTCAAGAGCAGACACTGATGAGAGCTGGGACTAGATCCTCATGAAGGTAGTTTGGGAATAAAAAAAGCTTGAGTGTGTGAAAAGAAATGAATGGAAAGCCCCCAGGAGTTGTCAAGGAAGCTGGTTTTACCAGAGGAGCAGAGAAACAACTCCCTTAGGAATTGCAGAAGCACAAAGAACAAAACCCAAGGGTAAAGCTGCAGGAAGTGCCTTAGGTCAAGCAAACGATAACTGGTGTTATCCACCAGGAATGTTTCACATGGGATTTCCAAGTGGTATAAAATTACAGGGTAAAAAGCACCTGCTCCAGTTTTTCTAGCATTCATTGCAAGAGCTCAGCAGAGAGGGAAGGCTCTTGGGCACCTCACCACTGCCCCTTATCTCTCAGGAGAGAAATCTGAAGCAAATTTGAGTAGAAAACTGTGCCAGGAGGGAATTTTGAGAGGTCACCCAGCCTAGAACCTGTCTGCATGACAAAGGCAATTCAGCCTGTCTTCATTAATTGTTCAAGTTGGTTTTGGGAAATCTACAGACAAGTACTCAGGAGTCTGAAAACAGCTCCAAAGCTGAAGGCAAACTGAGCCTGTGGTGCTGCTTTGGGTAAAAGCTGAGGAGCAGCAGCAGAGCTGGACATGGAGGCAGAATCCACTGTCCTTCATGTGTGGACACTGCTTGCTGTGGCTGCCAGGAATTACCATTCACATTAATCAGATTTTTTTATTTAAAGGGATATTTGTCAAGTGCAGTGACAGTACCACTCTGCCTTTCTCTAGAAGTTCTCTCCTTGACACCATTTGCCAGCAGAGATATCCCAGGACAGTGTTAAAAATCCAGTGAAATGCCTAGATCAATTCAGAACCCTCCAATAGTACTTTAAGGCAACATAAAGTACTTTTTAAAAGTACTTTCTAGCTGAGCCTTACATTTCCAAACCTAGTACTAGTAGGTCAGTCAGTTAATCAAGAACACTTCTGGAAATCATGACTAACCCAACAATCTCATACACAGCTAAAACATCACTGCTGAAGAGACTCATTCAAGATTGTGATCTGTACTGTAACAGCAGATCCTTTCCCTAAACAAACTGCTGGATTTGCTGGATGTGTCAGCAGTACACAAGCAGGATGGTAAGGACGAAGAGACCAAAAATAGCTCAGTTAGCAATAAAACCATCCTACAGCACTGGATGCTAAGTCCACTTCTTGCTGATGTCTTGACTTCAGTTTAGCAGAGTAGGAAGGATGGCTGGGGGCACAGACCCTAAAGAGCCTCTGTTTGCTCCACTTTCTGAGACAGATGTTAGCAGCCAGAGACTGGACTAAGATGCTGGGCTTACTCTGAAGCTGGGTCTGATCTGTCTTGGCATTTTCTGTGGTTCTGTGGGACAGAATGTCATGGGAAGTGGGATGAGCTGTCACCTCAGCACCACTGCAACCCAGACCCTCAGTGCACATGTCACCGCTGCCTGGCACGAGGACAGGACAGGGTTAGGTCAGACCAGCCAAAAGTGCTGTAATTCAGTTACTCTGCGTCCTTCCAGAGCTCCAAATGAAGATGGAATTGCCAGCACACAGGCAGCACTGGGACTCAAAGATTCTAAATGCTTTAGAAGTGGTTTTTTAGCTCTTGCCTCCTGCTGCTACTGGTTATTGAATGTTGCATAGGAAATTCCAGATGGGTGAGAGAAATGCAATCATCTGCCAATGCTCAAATAAGGCAAGTGGGATTCTCTGCTGAAGTAATTGAACACTTACCTTTATCTCATGGACAGCATGCTAAAGGAAACAGGGATTGCAAAGTGCAGATTTGTTTCCCCTTGGGAAGATAAAGCAGCTCTTTAGGCAATTTCATTGCTGTGAACAGGCCTGGGCAAAACAGGTCCAATGCAAATGTAACAAAAATCCGGAAAACTGACTAAGTGTGAACTTTGAATTCAGAAACATTCTTGCTTTGTTTCAGGTCTGGTAGAGGGGTCTTGAAACAATAAAAGCATTGCAAGTAAGTCTGTGCTTCCTGTAAATATAAAATGTGACAAATCATTAAATTTCTGATCAGAATATAAAAGATTGTCCCATCTGCTGGGATACTGCTGTGGAAGGTCACTTTGAATTAGAGTGAACTTTACATTGGTGGTTTCAGAGAAATCCTCCCTGATTTGTTGTGGCCAGAGCACACTCATACATACCTATCCCAGCTTGGACATGTCTCAGGGAAAAGGACTCTCCCATGCCTGAGAACCTGGAATCCTGAGGTCAAAACATTGGCTTTAAGACCCCCTGCTGATATGGACCACAAAGCAGTCTGTGTCTAGACTCTGTCTTGTCCCTTCTGGTTTCCCAGGGAAAAAAGACAGCAAGAGATCTGAAAATAGTATGTGGAAATCTTGGAAAACCCCTTGTGTCCCAGAGAACAGACATTTCAAGCTACTTGACTAAAGTGTTTTGACTCCCAGCAAGGTACTTTTGTTCATTAGTTACTGTTTTACATCTTCAGTTTAATTGTCAGTACCAACTCTGCCAACCAAACCAGGGCCACAAAGTCACCTTGAAAACACTCAGGCTTTCCAAGTGTGTCCCAAGAGCCCACTGACAGAGATGCTCCTGATAATCAAAGGCCATTGGTTCTCCAAAACTTCAGTAGTCTTGAAAATCTCAGCCCTGCATCACATGCAGCAGCCAACAAAAATGCCACTTCCTAAAGTGGGTGAGCGATTTCCAAGGGATCCTCCACATTCACAGAACACACAAGAAAAATGACTGGGTGACTATGTCTGAAGGAGCCTTACTTCTCCTACTGAAAAGCAAAGATTCTGCTCTTCAGTTTGCAATTATTTCCACTTCATGAACTTAATGACACAGCCCAGCTGCCTTTGTGCTTTGACACAAGTGTGAGCCAAAGAATGATGTTCTCTCTTAAAAAACAGTTCTGTGCAGAAAACTGAGCAGAAAGTTCTTTGACAGATGCCAACTAAGAGACTTTAAACAAATACTATGGACTGGCTCAAGAACAGTTTGAACAATGGCCCCTTCATTATGTCAGCAAACAGCACAGAACGTTCACCAGTGCCAGGAGTAAATAAAACAGTAGATGAGCAACACCCATTGCCAAACCACCATGAAATTCGTGTAAAAACTCACATTCAGGGAAATGATAGTGATAAATCAGCAGATCTAGCTGATTAGGTGATGTAAGCTTTGAGCACTGTTTGTTTTTTGAGTGCTGCCTTTCTGTTTTTTCCTACATTTAAAAAAAACCAAAACCTAAGGGCTATGTACTGCTATTACCAAATACCATTGTTTCAGCCAGGGAAGTTCAAATAAGTAGGAAGCTTTATTGCATACTGATTTCTTCCTGCCTAGAGGCTGTTTTCAGCTTAGAAAGATCACAGAGAGGGCCTTGATTCACTCCAGTTACAGAAGATCCCAATTACTCTTAGGATTAAAGAGAATGCACAAAGAGACTGGCAGTCAGAGCAAGGCAGTGCTTCTGGAATCTGTGTCCTGGTAGGAATATCCATTTCAACCAGCACAGCTGGATTTGATGAGGTCTTTTCCAGCCTCAATGATTCCATGATCCAATGACCACCGTGCAGTTGCTGGTTTCCACATCTGCTTTTACCACAGGTCAAAGTTACAACAAGAATCAACACCCCGAGTGAAAATCAAGTTCTGATCAACGCTGTCTCTCCCCACTACACAAACAGCAGCATAACAGGGCCAGAAACACCCTGCAGGAACATGGGGCTGGAGCAGCAAGGATCTTCACAGTTAAGAGGAACAGCTATTCCCCAGGCTGTTCCTCCCCTTCCACATTCCCCTGTGCATTTCCTTCAGGAGTTCCTTCATGTCACCAGCCTCCAGCCTGTCAGACTAACAAATCAGGAATCACAAAGTAAGATAGTAGAAAATTAAGTCTTTTGCATCGGCAACAATGTGTAGGTTGCTACATAGGATGCTCAGAGGCCAATGACAATACTTAATGTAAGAGATTCCCACCCCCCCACCCAGTTGGAATCCTTGGCTCAAGTGTTTTTTAGACACAGAAAGAGAGTATTTGTCTCCAAGCTTAGGAAAGAATCAGGTGTGACAGGAATCCAGTGGATCCCCTTCTTTAAAGGGAACACAAGTGTGTGGAGAGAGACTGTCCACTGCTTGGCTGGCTCGGAGCTCCTACGTGATGTCCTTCTTTCTCGGGGGGCGGTGGATGTTCCTCACCACGCACTTCACCATCCATTCAATTCCTTCGTTCACCCCCTTGCTAAGGAAATAAGACAAGCAGACAAGGCTTTAAAATAAACCAACAGCAAGAAGCAACCAAGAACAGGAACACAGATCACATAGGCCCTAAGTGAGCCCTCACATGAGGAAGGGAGGGGCTCTACAGTTATTTGTTGGCATTGTTGTCTTATTTTTCACGCAGGCAAACAATGGGGATCTGATTTCTTTTAGCTCAGCAATATATACCTCCATCCTTTATTTTTCTGGTGTCTGTGCAAGTCTACACCCAACTTAGTCACCAACTCTGTGGAAATCTTGGTATGAGCAAGCATCAAACCCACCTGACAGCTGGTTTGAGGTTATTTTGCCACAAACCTCACACTAGTTGTATAAGATCTTGCAATCCTGGTTCCAGCTTTGTGTAATCGTCTGTGCTGGGGCTGCCAAGCAAATCACCACCTTGCTGGTCTGCACAGCTCCCCAGCCACCACTTCCATGAGTTATTTATTCTTTTAGTGCAAACTCAAATTGGAATTTTGAAAGGAAATTCCACACAGATCAAAACTAGACGTGTTTGTACAAAAAAAAACCCAACTCAAAAGGTTGTTTTTCATAAGGTTGTTTTTCTCTTCTAGTCAGTGCTTGAACATTGTTCTTGTGGTCATTCACCTGCTTAATGGCATGTGATTTGTAGCACTGCAGATAACTGATTTCTTTGCACAGTTCAAGAAGTTTTTGTTATCCTTTGCAGTAGTTTGTATGATAACACAGAAAAAAATTCAAAGCTCTAGATTCAGCCCAGGAAGTAATTCAGCCAGGATTGTTTCCACCAACTGGAACAAAACTTTTGACTTATTCCAAGTAGCACTTCTCACTTAAAGAACTGAAAGTACAAAGAACAAAAGTGCTGCAAGACTCGATACGCAATAATGATGCTGAGGTATCAAGAATCCAGTGGGTTGGTCAAGGTCGTGGCATGCAGCTGTGTAAACCCAAATAAGGGTCTGTTTTAGTCATCAAATTTTAAACCACAGGCATCCCCATGTAAGAGAACTCCTGGAAACTGTGATATCATCTCCATCACAAAGCTCATCTGCATGCCAAAGAGTATGAAAACAGAAACATAATTATGGCAGCAGCAGTGAAGCACCACCTATTTCTCTGGCAGAGGCGTCAACAGCTGCATTTTCAACTGACTTCTAGCCTCAAAGCCAGGAGCTGCAGCAAGCCAACATCTGCAAGGACTATTGTGTAAGGAGAAGGGATGATACAGGACAACAAATATGCCTCCAAGTCCTGCTGCTCTCAGCCAGCAGTACCTTTCCTGCCTGTAAAATCCTGCCTGTAAAATCTCGTGTTTTACAGGCAGGATTTACAGATGAAGTTACTGAGCTGGTGCAAGTCCAAGGTTCTTGAACAAGTGTCTGTCAGTTCTGGAAGGAAGCACAGCTTCCTTTTAAGGCTTAATAACTCATGTAGTGCTGCTCTGTGTGTGACACCCCACAGCTGCTCAGTCAACCAATTCTCAGTCTACCCCTTCTCATACTCACCCAGTAAGGGCTGAGCAGGCTTGCGTCAGGCAGTCTCTCTTCCCAATTTTGTTAATGCAGTCACTAAATGCTGTCTTGATATCAGGTATTGACAGACAAGTCTGCAAAGGGAACCAAAGTAGAGCTTGTTTGTGCTACAAGACATGGTGACCTTCTTCCACAATGGATCCTACCATGACTGCAGTCCTGCTTCAGTCAGGATGGCAACGCTGGGAGGTTAAACCCACTCACCCACAAACACTGCAAATTCACCTCTTAGCATTCCAAAGAAATGAACACAATCCTTTTTCACCAAAGAGAATGCTGTTTGCTGACAGTACACACACATTGCCTCACCTCCCTGATCCTTCATCTGTACAGTTCTAAGCAAATAGTCCTGAAAATGAGCACAACCTGCACACTCTAAGGACATCCCTTCCAAGCTGCTCAACAGCTTATATTTACCAGGACACCACAAGAGCTTTAATATTTACAAAGCCTTTTGAAACAGTGTCCCTGCCACAAGCCCAGCTGACTCTGCCAGCATCCTGGGCACTCTCACAAAACAAGCTGTGATTTCTCCTCAGTTCTCAACACGTTCCTTGGCATTACAGCCATGCCCCACCAGCACTTGTCTGTTTGCATTCAGAGAAAACACTGGCAGCACTGAATGCAGCACATTTGCTGATGCCTGATGTCGCTGTGCTCTTGATCCCTGGCAGGTCCTGAACTTCTGTGAGGCTGTTGGGAACAACAGAAATCAGAAAACCCCCAGTAAACCAGTGGATTACTTTCCTCACATAAATCACAGTGTCACCACAAAAATCTTAAAGCTACAACAAAAGCAAACCTGCCCAACTAAAGTCTGGACTTGCACCTCCCTGAGTACTCAGTGCTCATTTTTTCCTCAGAAGCCTTGGACAAACCATTTAAGCACTTCAGCTGGCCACAAGCCCACCTTTGTCCTCTCTGCAAAGACATTCTGCACCTTCAGCAAGTCTCAAATATGTGTTTCAAACCTTCAGTCACACCCACATACGTGTTTTGGACAAATGTTTACACAAATGACAAACTGGACCTTTGTGAGTCCTGAGGCTTGGCCAAGTGAACATAAACTCTGAGAGAATGGAAATATGAAAATTAATGTTGCCAGCCATCCATTTGCAAAACACTGATTCTGGAGAAATTAAATACAGGAAATTTTTGTGGACAAGAGAAGTGGATTTCTATTTCTATATGGAGGAAGGGATCTTAAGAAATGGCTTGCAAGGAGTTTAACAACACCCAATTCACCCAGTGCCCTTGACTCCATTAACTGTGCAACTTTTGATGACTGTACTTTCTTATGACCTCAGCTGCATTTTAAACTTGCCCTTTCAATCAATGACCTGGAAACTGTATCCAAAAACATTACTGCCACCATTCCGCAGAAGCCTCAACAATTTAGGTCAGGATTTTTGTCAAGTGAAAAATGTGCAGTTCACACAGATGAGCTGTCAGCCACAAGATAAACAGTTAATTAAAAAAACCCCACAACAATTACTAACTTTAGAGTGAGTGAGACTAGACTTGGGAGCTGGAATTCAAACCAGTAGGTCTGGAAGATGGACAAGAGATTACAACCAAACAACCAAACAACCAAGCAACCATTCTCTACTGGTTTGTAACAGCTGCTCCCTTAGCCTGGTATGGTGTCCACTGCCCAGTAAGAAAGGCAAGTCCAAATGCTTCCCAGTTTAACCCAAAGCTCTGGACAAGTCAATTACCCAACAACTGGGAAGGAGAAGGAGCTGCATGTCAGTAATTTGAGCTATTTTTCACATCTTTGGTTTTTTCAGTCAATGAGACTTGGCAGCAGGAAGGCTAAATCTCAAGGCAGCTGAAATTGAGCAAATGTTTCTTGAAATATACTTGAAGCTTCTCAGAGTTTATTGACTCTGAAGAAGACTCTTCATCTTGAGTCTACCCTTCCTTCTCCTTTTCTGAATGATGACACATTTTAAAATATTTTAAAATCAATCAAATAAAGTGTTCAAGATACAAAGTAACAACAGAGAGCACAGTCATGCTGACCTTGATTCCTCAACTTCTGCTTGCACAGGCAGCGAAGCAATCAGGCAATGAACTTCCCAACACCACCAGCAGACCAGGACACCTGCACACACCCAGCAGCACAGAGAACCCACCTTGCCCATCCTTGAAGCCTTTAAGGGTCCACTTTTCCCAGTGCAGCTGACAATTACAATAATTTTGATCTCCCAGTATAAGCCATTGCTATAACTTCCCTTTCCCACCTTCTTGTAGAGCTGTGGCCTGCCCCACCTTCCACAGAGGTGCCCAGCCATGGCTTTCCATGGAAATCTGCATCAGAAGGAGTTTTGCTTCTGAGGAGACTTTGCACAATTCACATTGTCACAGCAGGATGCCACTGCATCACCAATCCTGCTTTGAGGAACATCATTTTCCCCTTGGGATGAAGTAGAGCAGCACAGCAGACGGGTAACACCAAACCAGCAATGCCTTGTTTTAGTGTTCCAGGGAAAGCCATGAACTGGAATCTCATGTGACAGCAGGGGATGAGGCAGATTATCCATCACTTCAGCAAGGGGCATCTGAGCTTCTCATGCTCAGGGGAAAATGTCAGCTGTGGCTTCCAAGTTCCCCTTCTCCCCAGCCACATTACAAAATATTTGTTTACAGATGTGTTTTGTTTCTCAGCTGCAAACCCATAACCCAAGGGCAAAGAAGGGAAGCTGGATCTGTGATCACATCAACCGTGCTCTGTTACAACAACACAATCCACAGTGACCTTTCAGGAGTGATGGTATCTCTCAGCCAGTTCACAGGAACGTCACACACAACACATGACGAACCAGATTTCCATCTCAGATTCCCCAAAATAACACACTGGAAAACATCTTTTGATGAAGGCTCCTCCAGGCATAATCTAGCCAGATGAACCAAATTCCTCCTGTGAAGGGTTCAGAATAGCATTACCCAAAGTAAGACTCAGCAATGGCACACCTAAAAATCTATCAAGCAGCAAGGCAAGTTTTAGCCAAGAAAAGGTTGCATTGTAGAGCCTTTGCCTGTTCCCCAAATCCACTGCAGCAAAGACAATGCTGCTGCCTGGTCTCCTGTCAGGATAAAATCAGAAGCGTGGATAAAACCTCAACTAGAGGCTCTTCAGTCATGTCAAGAGCAATCAACCACCAGAATGGAACTAAAAGAGAAACAACAGCAAGGTGGATTGCCTAAATAAAACCATTTCACAAAAAGTCTGACTCGCCTGACCTATGATGTGGGGCTAGACTTTTTACGAGTTTGTTTTAAATTAGAATTTAAGCTTTAAATTTACAGAAGGAATAGTATAGCCTCAATTTAAACCATCTTGTTTAAATTAAGACTACTTTTACAGGGAAGGTGTGGTAGATCTCCAGTTGGAAACTAGAATAGCTTTCATGGAGAAGGTCTGTTTTCTAAAAACTGTGTGGAAATGAGTACTCTGCTACTCACCATGACTCCTCACATTTTCCAAAGGCATGAGGAGGCTTTTCAACATTCTGGAGATTTCAAATTAAATTTCCAAAATTTATCTTTAGATGAGGATGGCAAAACTTCCTCCCAGACATGGGTCACCATACAGCACCCACTAATTTTCTGACTGTTAAATTTCAGATGCTGTTTTTGACACGTCATGTTTTCCAAGTATTTTGAATAATGCTGCTTAATGAGCCATTCTATCCTCAAATTGTAACAGTTCATTGTAAAGCTTAGAAATATATACCTTGTGTAAACCTTTCAACATCTGCATTCACATCAAAACAGCAAATATCAATTCTTATTTTGCTGTTTTTTCTGCAATAAGCCATATTTTCAAAAGAGGCATTCTGAGTTGAAAGCGAGTTCACAGGAATTAGTAGATATTAGATATTTTATTTCTCCTACAAAGCAATAGTTCCTTCAAAAACCTAAACAAATTCCTTCCTCCAACACACATTTGACTCAGTTTTTAAATTATTTATAAAATAATCCACTTTTGAAGCCTCTGCTGAACACAGAGCATTCTCCAGATACCATAAAATATCACATTTAGTATTGTGAGAATTAGAATTGGTATTTTGCAGTCAATGACCATATTTTATCCCCTGGAATGACCAAATACCACTCATGCTTGGCAGTGCTGAGAGGACACAATGTACCCTGTGGTTCACAGCAGAATTCTTAACACTTTATGCAATTTCAGGTTGCATCAGCACTTTTGTTATCTTAATAACAGAATGTAAACTTAAAACCCAAACTATGTCAGAGGTACTATTTCTGATGTATTTGATCACAAGCCTTCTGCTGGCCTCTACAGATATCATCATAAAGAACTGCCCTTCATCTCCAAATACCAGCAAGGTTAAGATACCACTTATCCTCCCTTATCATGGTTCAGGACAGAGGGATGCTGGTGAGAATTTCCTACCACAGCTTTGTGGTAGATCCAGAGCAGAAAAATCTCTGTCAATGCTAATTACCAGTTTTATTCCAGAGGTCTTCCATTCTGCTAAATCAGAGGAAGAGAAATGGGCTACTGAGTTTTCTCAACCTCGTTTACGTGAACGAGTATATACTGAAAGTATATACTGAAAAATAAGCTATAATCCCCTTAGTAGTTTGTTAATAGCATTGATGTCTCTTTGCTGGGCCCATATCCAAGATCATTCTGCAGGAGTGGAGCTCTAAGTATCCAATGTAGGTATTTCTTACAAACAGGCAAATCTCCAGTGGGTTTAGCTTTGCTAATCTCTTGTTGTAGCTCTACAACTGCATGAAGGCGCTAAGTCTGTGGGCTGGTCTTGGACCCTCCAGAGGGGCAAGAAATCAGGTTTTCTTTTGAAAGCCTGTTCCAAATACCTCTTTCTAGTAATTTAAAGGAGCCCACTTGTTCAATTATTTGTCTTTAGTCTGGTTAGAGTGTCAGAAGAGCCAATGCCTGCAGCCTGTAACAAAATATGTATTTACAACCAAAACAGAAACTGGTACAACTTTCCAGGTCACTACTTGGAGCTTATCCTCTACAGGTCAAGGCAAGAGTGCAGGCTGCTCCCTGCAGAAAAGCTGTGGGGTTGTACAGAAATATGAGAGTCAATATTCTGGTTTCCACAGACAAAAGACCATTTCCCCACATTCCAGAGACCACAGCAAGGTCAGGACCATAAATCCGGAGTTCAGTCTCGATCTCATGCTTTTACATGGAATTACATTTCTCTTATTTCTAAGACTAAATAATCCAGATAAACTACATCATCCAAAAACCAATCTATGCTGTACTCGTGGAGTGTAACCAAATCCTCCTTTAGAGCCAAGTGACTTCTACGGAAGTCTCAGGTGTTTCCACAAGTGCAATCGCTCGGACAAGCGTCAAGTCCAGAGGAAGAACCCGAGAAGCATCTGCGTGCTTTGGAGCACAGACTGACCCCAGCCGCCAGCCTGCAGCTCCAAATCCTACTGGAGGCCTCTGGCTCCATCTAGAGACCAGTCACGGGAGCTGCAGTCCTGGAATTCAGGTACAATTTCCAGGAGGGAAACACGAGAGACACCACGACCACCTTGGGCACTCTCTTCTCTTTTTTCCATGCTGGGGGAGGCAAGGATGGCCCGGGATGTGTCACCTGAACACTGCACCACCCACGAACTGTCAAACCCAAAGCAAGAGCTTTACAGTTCTGAATACACTGGAAAGAATTCAAATCCTATTATCAGAAAAGAGCATTCCTTGCCATTCACTGCTGTCACTGATGGAATGCTCTACNAAGAGCATTCCTTGCCATTCACTGATGGAATGCTCTATAACAAACAAGTGTTTTACTGAACAGATCTTACCCAATTATGGGGAAAGGATGGTTTGCTTCACATACATCTGTTGTGCTATTTCTGAGTTTTAAAAGAGCAGCATAAACAAAGTGCACTAAACATTTTTTTTTCTGAATAAACAGGAAAAAACAGTACCAATATAGCCAGTCACAGTACAACAAAGACCCACCATAGCTATGCAGTTTGTTCTGTTCACATAAAGAATTCAAAACTACGTGCCTGTAGGAAGCTCATTCATGGCACTGAAAAAGGGCTGGAGGAGAAAGGAAAAAAATACAACTAAATTCAAAGCAGTGAATTCCAGTGGTGGGGAAGTACCATAGGATCAGCTCAGGACTGAGGAACAAATTTAACATCAATGCAGACTTCACCTTCCCAAGGCTTATTTGCTCATTTATGTAAATCCTCCATATTTTACCTCTACATCCTGCTTGTTGGCCAACACCAGAATGGGAACCCCTTCCAGAGCTTCACTGGTAATCATCTTCTCTACAAAGGACAGAAACAAAACCAGGTTTAGCCAGTTCTGGAAGTTGTACAAATGCCTGGCACAGATTCTCTGGACAGAGGGATGAAGCCAGAGGCTCCTTCTTGCATTACAGTTTCATATGATTCAACCTTTCAGGTCTATTTTGTTCACACTGTACTTACCAAAAGCTCTTTTGGACTCTGAGAGCCTCTCCTCATCAGTGGAGTCAATAACATAGATCACCCCGTGAGATTCAGCATAGTACTGGAAGGAGAACACAGATATTGGTGTCAGTCCACCAGGATCACTTGTTCCTCCTCCTGATTTTATTTTATTTTGCTACAGTTCTGGCACATGTGGAGGAGATCAACCAGTTAGAGGCAGCTGTATCCACAGTGTGCCTGGACAGAATGGAGGCACACAGCCTGTGCTGCCTGTTCTGTTTGCAGGCCTGATCAACATACCAGGTGAAAAGGCTCACCTGTGTCCCCCCAAAGCTTATCTCTATGGCACAACCCCAGATCTGGGTTGGTAATTGCTGTCTGTAACCAATAATGAAAATAGTAAGCACAGAAATAGTGGAATCTCTGAAAAAGTGTTAATGCTAAATACTGGGGTTATCATTAAGCCTGTGTGATTACCAAATGATTGTAGTGGTTCAGTTCTAAAAGAGACAAAACTACTTCTAAAAGAAATCACAGAATCATAGGATGGTTTGTGTTGGAAATGGCCAACCATCTCATTCCAACCCCAGGAGCAGGGACACCTCCCACTAGATCAGGCTGATCAGAGCTCCATCCACCCTGGCTCTGAACACTTCCAGGGATGGGGCAGCCACAGCTTCTCTGGGCAAGCTGTATAAATCAAATAAAACAAAACCAGATCTCTAACCTTGTCCCAAAGCGACTGCAGTTCCTCCTGCCCACCAAGGTCCCAGAACATGAGCCGAGTTTTGCCAACATCAATAGTTCCAACTAGAAGGAAGCAAGAAATGGCAATCCAATGAAAACTACGGGTGCTGTAAAGCACAGACACCTGCACACCCCACTCAGAAATCTGGGCTGGGACAGGCTTGTAGGGGAACAAAGCACAGGCAGTGGCTACTTGCAACAACAGAGCAAAACCTGCATGGAGTGATCACAAATATAGAGCAGTATCAGTGCAAATAATTCCAGATCTGGGCCAAGGAATGAACTCCAGGGAAATACAGTTTGAGGATAGCACTGAAATAGGATACCTGGAGTTTTAATACTTCAAGAGTTTCTCCTCCTAAGCTAAGAAGGTCTATTTCATTCTCTACAAAAAGACCTGGGCAGTTGAGAGATACAATCTCTGCATCCAGGAACTCTTCTGCCCTCCTGAATTCTTAAACATTTCAAACAAAAAACAGCTGTTGTCTAACTGTGCAAGAAAGCTGAAAAAAATCCACATGGATTTACTTACTGTTTAAGCCTACAGTGGTTGTGATTTTGGACAAACTCATCCCTTTGTAGTTCTTGTTAAATCGGGTTTTAGTTTGTTCAAGGAAGGTCTGAAAAAGAATAAGACAAGTATTTACTGTCAGACATTTTACTGGCTGGGGTGATCCTACCCCAAACCTGCCTTTTCATTCCTGCACAATGCTGCTAGAGCAGATACTGCCCTACCTAATTTTGGATAAACCACTCTTCTTGCTCCCTATTTTAGCAAGGAAAGAAGGGATCATGGGTGATTATGGGATTACCAAAGCCTCAGCCACATCCCTGAAAGCCTGTACTAAATTTAAGTAATGAGGAAAAGTCGACTGTTTGGTGTGACATCACTAAAGTAACTCAGGACACAGCTGAAGAAAGATTGACCCTTGTTGGAAGATTTATCCCTGGAGGATGTTAGGATTGTGTGTGCCCTCCACAGGGTGACAAACAGCACTTACAGTTTTACCAGCATTGTCCAAACCCAGGATCAGGACACAGTACTCATCCCTCTGGAACATGTATTTATAGAGCCCTGACAGCAGCGTATACATCCTGCTCCTGCAACAAATGCCAGGAAATCAATCAACAAACAGCTCATTCCCAAAAGCCTCTCATGCCACGGCGCAAGTTTTTCCCGACGCCAGACAAATCAATGATGTTACTCTTTTATCAGTAACTCTCATATTTAGGCAATCCCAGGAAAAATCACAGATCTAAGAAAGATCATGCAAATAGCTCAAGATTAAATCTGGGCTTTAGAGGGGAAGTGAGGAAGGACTTCTTGAACTCCTCTTCCAGTAAATGTAAGACCCACAGAAAATGAAGTGAACTTCATACAAATACAAAGAACGGGTATTTTGAGCAATAATCTACAGAAGCTCACACCTGTATTTTGCAGTGCTGGATTTGCACACACAAGGCAGAGCAGCTTTGCTGGATGCAGGAAGCACTGGCAGCAAGTGCTGCAGCTGACTCACATGCCATTGCAACAACTCTTCTGTTCACACACAGATAAAGGGAACCTCAAGGCAGAGCCTTTGAGAGGCAGCTGCCTCTAAGCAAGTGCGTGATTAAACAACCGCTTTGAAGTCAAACACCATTACCTAAAGGGAAATAAAAGTGTTCCAAAGCAGGAATCGGGGGTTTCACGGCAAGGGAGGAAAGGGCACTTAAGGGCTAGGGGTTTCAATCTCACAGGTACCGGGGCCACCCTTCGCCTCCAGCTGTGCGAGAGCGGGGGGCTCCTGCCGCCCCCCGGGGAGCAGCCGGGCCATGGGCTGGGGGGAAGCCCGGCCCGCTCCCCTTCGGGACAGCGACTGATCCCGGGCGCGCCCGACCGCCGGCCTGCTCCTCCCTAACGCGGGAGATCCTCCCGGACCCGGGAGATCCCTCCAGATCCAGAAGATCCGGAAGATCCGGCCCTTTCCTTCCCTGCCACAGCCAGTGACGGCTGAAGGGGAACACCGGCCCTACCGCCATTTCCCCCTAATGGCCCAGCGCCACGTCCCGGGTCACCGCCACGTCCTGGGCCAGCGACAGGTCCCGGACCAAGCTCCTGAGCGCAGCGGGCGAGGAAAAGAGCCCCGAGCCCGAGGCTCGCGGCCCCTCACCTGGTCCTGGTGCCGGTGTCAGCGTTGGAGCCGGAGCCGCCTCTCAGGACTCCCCAGTGCCTCCGGCCGCCACCATTCCGCACGCGGGACTCTGGGAAATGTAGTCGTGTCGCCGCTGCGATGGCAGGGCAGAGGTGGCCTGTGGACTACAACTCCCTGAATGCCTAGCGCCGCCGGGCTCCCGGGGACCCCGAGCGCTGAGCGGGTGACGCGTTGGCGAGCGCAGCCGGAAGTGGGGGCGCTGCCGCCGGAAGAGGGGGTGTCATGGCGGGTGTCATGGAGGCGGCTCGCAGTGGCCGAGGCGGCTGAGAGCGCACTGGGGCCGCCGAGGCGGCAGTGGCGGCTCAGGAAGGTGCTGCAGCCCTGGGGCTGAGGGAGCGCCCGGGCTGCGGGAGGAGCTGTGCCGTGCGCGGGCCCGGTGGACGAGAGTGGACTCCGTGGCGGGGGGGCAGGGCCAGGCTCGGCCTCTCCCCGGGGTCTCCCGTTGCCTCTTGCCGCCTGTTTCCAGCAGGAGCATCGCCCTGGTGATTTCCGAGCGAAAGAGCGGGACGGCGGGTAGATGTCGCTTCTGCGGGCGAGGACTTGTTATCCAAAAGTGCTTGAGTAAACTCTGAATGTGTTTTGAGTTCGTGGAGAGGACGCGGGCAAAAGCGCCTTTCTTGTGCTGACAATGGATGAAGAGAGTCTGGAAGCAGCGATCCAGACCTACAACGCCCAGCTGGAGCAGGTGGAGCTGGCGCTGGGGGCGGGCCAGGACCCATCGCAGCAGTCGGACCTGATCCAGCTGCAGGAGGATTTGAAGCAGCTCATAGAACTGACCGAGTCGAGCCTGGTGGCTGTGAAAAAGAGCAAACTTCTGGCCACTTTGGCCACAGATGCCTCCTCCTCCTCCTCCCCAGCAGGTCTCCCAGGGCAGGATTCCCAGCTGGAGAGCTCTGCCCAAGATGAGGAATATGCTGCTTTTAAGGAAGCCATTGCTGGGCTTGGAACAGATGAGGAGCCTCCAGCTGATGACAATGAGATCTCAGAGAGAGAGGGAGAAACTGGGGATAAAACCAAGTCAAAGTGCAGTGAAGAGGAGGAGGAGTCTGAGAGAGAGGAGGAAGAGGAGTTGAGTGGGATGAAGGTTAAAGCCCCCTACTACAGCTCCTGGGGGACCCTGGAGTACCACAATGCCATGATTGTGGGGACAGAGGAGCTGGAGGATGGCAGTGCAGGGGTCAGGGTGCTCTACCTGTACCCGACCCACAAGTCCCTGAAGCCATGCCCCTTCTTCCTGGATGACAAGTGCAGATTCAAGGAGAACTGTCGGTAAAGAGAGAGGGGTGGGAGGGGCCTGGTCGTTCAGAGGGATAAACCTCCTCCTAAAGTGCTCTGTGTGGTTTTCTCACCCAGAGAAATTGTGCCTTAATATTCTTAAAATGCACTGTGGTGAGCAGTGGCAGCAGTTTGGCTGTTTTCTATAGCTAATGCACAGATGAAGTGGAAAATCCCGTGGGAAAGATGCAGAGATGTTACATAACTGAGTGGATAAATTAACAACTGAGGAAGTATTTTAAAATAAAACACCCAAGTCTGTGGATAATGGACACATTCCAGTTAAACAGGGAGGTTGTATAGGCTCTGTTTTTGGGGATCTTCACCAGGATCAATCTCAGTGGTCTGTGAAGGTGCTGGGCTGGAGCCCTGCTTGTCTCTGATCCTTTTTATCCCCAAAGCCATGAGCTTTTTAATTGGATGTGTCACTAGCAAGGAAGTTTAATTCTCCAGAGTGGGATGCATTCTATGTGCCCTGACATAAATAACATGTTTAAGGTGAAACATGAACAACTTTATAATTGCAACAGCACGTGGTCAAACTTCCCTAATTATGGTGAAGGCTCCTCACCGCTGACACTCGTGTGCATTTCTTTTGAGGAAGGAAGGGATTTTCATTTGAAAACTCCTGTTCCTCCTTCCCTGCAGGTTTTCCCATGGTCAGGTGGTGTCTGTGGAGGAGCTCCAGCCATTCCAGGAGCCCGACCTGAGCAGTCTGGGGGTGGGCTCAGCCTGCCTGGCCAAGCACAGTGATGGGATCTGGTACACGGCCAAAATCACCGGTGAGGGGGGCAGGGGCTTTCCCGGGGCCCAGGGGGAAGGTGGAGGCCGAGGTTTATGTGGATCTAAAACTTGGCTGTTGTGGTGAATGACAGAAAAACATGAACTGTGTGGCTGCTGCCCTGAACTCAAAATCTTGACATAGCTGAGGAAACAGTGGGAGTTTTGTCAGGCTAGAGGAGGGAATTTCCTGGGAAACAGGAGATACAAAGAGCAAGAATGTGGAAAGGAAATGGCTACGAGGTCATTAGCTGCTGCAGGGAAGAGGGAGGGACTGCAGGAATTTACATGTATAGTAGGTGAGAATTGCAATCATGTGGTCTTGTTTAAACAAAAACCAGGGGAGCTGGCCCTGCCCAGCAGCTGCTGGTACAGGCTTCCCTCTGTCCTGGGAAGAGGGAGGGTTTATTCCCTCTTTCCATCTTTCTTTTAACTGTTATTAAGTCAGAAGGGAGCAAGTCTAACTTCTTTTTAATTCCATTTCTCAACAGCCCATCTTTCTTGATTTGTAGAGATAAACTTTTGGGTATCAACACAAGCATTGTGGAAATAGCTTTTCATTGCAGTGGGCACATCCCCCTCCCAGACAGAAATAAAAATCACAGATTAAACCCAGAATTTTTTAGAACTGTTCCGTGGGCCTCCCCCCTGTCCCGTGTCGTACTGCTGGAGCTGACTCTGGTTTAGCTGCCTGTGTGCTGGAGCTCCTGTCCTTGATGTTCCCTCTGTAGATGTGGACAGTGGCTACTACACGGTGAAATTTGACTCCCTGCTCCTCAAGGAGGCCGTGGTGGAAGGGGACAGTGTCATTCCACCCCTGAGAAGTGAAGATGCTGCTGAGTCTGGCGAGTCTGATGAGGACAGTGTGGACGATTCTGGTTATGCCAAAGGTAAGGGAGTGGGGAGAATTCGAGCAGAAGTGACTTGGGATTTTGTTCTGCTTTTCTCTGGGAGTGGCTGACTGTCCTAGAGCTCCCACTCTGAGTGTCTCACCTCTGATGAAAGCGCATTTGATCTCTTTATGTCTTCCTGAAAGACTGAGAACAGTAACTGGATGTTAGGCTGTAACTGCAAACTAAAATCTTTCTTTTGTGCAAATTCCTGGGCTAGTGAAGGCTGGAGGTTTCCATGGGAACTTCCCACACATGGAAGGAGAGGGGTGATATTTTAGAGTTCCAAGCTCTGAGCCTGTTTCTTACGTGGCTGGCTGAGCTGAGTTAATAAGTGAATCAGATTTTCTCATCCCTGGGAGCTCCAGGAGTGTGAGACCCAATGAAATGGAGTGTTGGGTCCTTCTGGTGCCTCGATGAGGCTGCAGGAACAGCCATGCCCTGTTTTACTGCTGAAAGGGGGCACAGAGAGTGCCCAAGTAACTTCTTGGAAGTTGCACAGGCAGCACTGTCTCTCTGGTGGTGCCACAGCTGCATCACAGGGACAAAGTTTTGTCCTAGAGCTCTTTACATTTAACCTGACAGAGATTATTGGATCCTAATGACATTAAATTAATGCTGTGGCCTGGAGGAGCCTCATACCAGAGACAGGAGCTGGAGGCACAGGTGCCACTGTGCTGAATTCTACTCAGATTGTACTTTAGTCTGTAGTATCATCCTGGAAGGAAGGAAAAGAATCATAAAACTCCTGGGTGATTCTGCCTGGAACTGGGAGGTGGTATGTGCATTAAATCAAGTGAAACCTGACATTTCAGTCACTCCCTGTGCAGTGTTTGTGGAAGGTGACAATTCAGTAGGAACTGAGTAAGGCTGAAGGCATGACCAAATGCGTTTAGGGTTGGAGAAGTGAATTGTACTGTCCTGTGAGGGTGCTCCACACAGCAGCTTTATTCAGGATTCCTGTTTCACTGATTCTCCTCTTCTGTACCACAGTGATAGACTCAGGGGTTCCAGAGAATGGGGAATGGACCCCTGCCTGCAGCTCCTCTTTCGGTGGCTGGGAGGCCCATACTCGTGGCATTGGCTCCAAACTGCTTGTTCAGATGGGATATGAGTTTGGAAAAGGTAAGGGGAGAGGGTGGTCCTGGGGCTGTTAAGAAAAACCCAAGGTTTTGGATGAAGCGAGAACTTTGCTGTGCTGAAGGGCCAGTTGGCTGAGGCTCAGGCAATGTGATAGATCACAGCAGTGTTGGAGGGAAGAGGGATGAGTTATTTCATGGAAGTACAGGCATGTGGGGCACCAACTCCTGTGTGGTAATGGCAAACAGTGGAGGCACTTGGAAGCACGGTCAAGTTCATGATCAAAGCCGTGAGAACGTTGTGGAGCGTTCAAAGGCTGGAGGTGGAAGGGAGCTGATCTGCAAAGCTTCTGATGTCTGTGTTAATGCATCTCCTGGCCTGGACACAGACTTCAAAGCCTGCTGAACTTGCTGCTCCCACCCAAATTGCATCGAGCCTTGGGGGCTCTGGGAGGGCCTCTGTGTCTCCGCTTCTCCCAGAGGAACCAAACCAGTTTTAAGTAGAACCTGGCTTGAGAAGCTGAGGATGTGAGGCTGAACCCGGTTTCACAGAAACCAGCCTGACAGATGGCCTGGGGCTTGGAATCACAAATCTGCTGTGGAAGGCTCCTGGCATGGCCTTTGCTGGTCCCCTTGGCTTGGACAGAAGTTCTAACTTTGGTACCTCAGAAGCCTCTTTGCTTGTTTTAAGCTTGTGACTGTCAATGTGAGCTTGTGGTGGGAGGTGACTTGGAGAGGGAATGCTGTAATCACTTGGAGTCTCTCCTTAGGCTTAGGGAAGAATGGCGAGGGCAGAGTGGAGCCAGTGCAGGCTGTGGTGCTTCCTCGAGGGAAGTCCCTGGACCAGTGTGCTGAGGTGCTTCAGAAGAAGAAGCAGGGGAAGCTGGAGCCAGGCAAATCGAGGAAATGCCGAGCAAAGGGAAGCGGCTCTGGACAGCCGGGCGGCCGTAAGGCCCCGCGCAACGTGTTTGACTTCCTGAACGAGAAACTGCGCGGGAAGAGCGCCGGCGACAAGGCTGGGGGGATGGCTCTGCCCCAGAGGAACAGCAAAGAGATCTACCACGCCAGCAAGAGCACCAAGAAGGCCCTGAGTGTCAGCCTCTTCCAGACCACGGAGAAGATTGAACAAACACAGAGGGATATCAGGGGAATCCAGCAGGCCCTGGCGCGCAACATCGGGCGGTAGGGAAACGTTCTTTGGGATAAAGTTTGTGGTGCTTCTGGGGAGGGGTGGGCTTGAAATGAGATGTGGGAGGAACAAGTGAAATGTATCTGGATGGGACTTAAAGGGGAAGTGGAGGAGAGAGTTCAGTGTGTGCTTCAGACCAGCGTGGACACTGGCAGATGTGTCTGGAGTCCTTTGGCTGGAATTCAGGCTGTGGCAAAGAGAGGAGCTCTCTGAGGAAAAGTGCTGGAGTCCTTCTCGTGCCCACATCTGCAGCATTGCTGTTGAACATCCCAGGAGGACATTCCCTAGCCCAGATAGTGCTGAGCATCAGGTTATTCCTTGCTTTTGGTATGTCCCTTGGGCTAATCCTACAGGAAAGGGCAAACCTTCCTGGGACGGACCAAGCGTTTGATCTTACCATGCAGGATGACATTGCCACTGTGCTTTTTGCTTTCAGGCACAGCATTGCTGCAGCTCAGCTGGAGGAGAAGCTGGCTGATGCCCACAAGCAGCTGGGGCAGCTGCAGGCCCAGGAAGCCAGGCTGCAGCGGGAGCAGAAGAAAGCAGACACCCACAAGAAGATGACTGAGTTCTAGGTGCTGAGGAAGGTGTTGGACTGCAGGAGTTGTCCTTCTGGTGCTCCTGGCCTCAGAGCCTTGATGAGCTGTCCTGCTCTGCTGGGCCTCAGGCTGCCTAAAACTGGGCAAAAAAGCAGCAGTTTCTGGATGCTCCTGAGCTCTTCTGGGAGGGGAGGAGTGCACATCCGTCCAGCCCCAAAAGCATTCAGTGAGCTGGGCCTTGGATGAGGCCTAGCTACAAGGAATACAATTCTCTGCTCTCTTGCACACTTCTTTCCTTCATTTTCCCTGCAGTAGCAGCTCCATCCAGAGTCTGTGGGTGCTCAGGTGATAAGACTGCTGGCTACAAACCAGCTGAGGGGGCTTGAACAGCCCCACATCCTGCCATTAACTGTGGCTTCTGTCTGTGGCCACCTGCCAAGCACAGGTGCAGGCAGGGTCCCGACCATGGCTGGGTGAAAACATCAAAGGTCAAGTGCTTTAGCTGCTCTCTGCCTTCTGGTTTTTACTATGGGATTTATCAGAGAACTCCATTTTTTGGGGGGAGCAGTTCTTTGTAGCCCTGGTGTAAGGAAGAGACAGAAAACTGACAGCTCAGAAGTGGGAACCAGTGGCCTGGAGCATCAGATTTCAGCAGTTTGACTGTAAGAGTGTCCCAGGCCAGGCTGTAGCCAAACTCACTGGCTTGGAATGGAAAACTGCCTGGTTCCACAAGTAGAGTGCCAGAGCTGGGGGAATAAGCCAGCAGCATAACGGAATTCCCAAACCTCCTATCCAGGAGCAGCTCCACAGGGAACCTTGCGATTTTTGCCACCATTAGTTGGGTTTTTCTATCCAAGGTGGCTCACTGAGCATGGGTCCTTTCACTAAAAAACCTCAGGATCCAGATCCAGGTTGGTCTGGGCCCTGGATGAGCACAAAGAGCAGGATCTGCATGAGCTCAGTGTGCAGCCCTGCAGTGGGAGAGCTTGGGGCTGGGCTGAAAGCAGGCCAGGCAAGCCAAATGCCCTTCCCTGCAAGGTGGGAAGTGTTTGGACAGGAAGGAGGTCCTCTCCCCATGGTTACATTCTGTGTTGGTGGTGGCCAGTCCTTGCCTCAGAGGAGGTGCTGGTTTCATCATCTGGTGGGATTTCTGCATTGTAAAGGCTTTTTTTAAAAAAAACTAGTTTGCAATTCATGCCGGTATCTTAAGGATACCAATTTTTTTTTAATTTAAGGAACCAATTTCCTTTTATTCTGTGAGTCATTTTTCTAATGAAAAGGTTCCTTTAGTGTCCCCTTTTTTATCTATCCCTAAGAACAGATTAAAAAACAAGCTGTCAGCCTGGGCAGGGCAGTGCCTGCTTGCAGGGTCAGGCTGCCAAACGAACAAGAAAATCTGAGACTGAGGAAGATACAATCAGGGCTGTTCAGGTCGTGTGGGATTTCACATTGCTGCAGACACACCTCAGAAACGCAGCGAGACAGCAAAACCAAACAAGATCAACATCTTCAGGAAACCTGTGGGAGTGAGTCTGTGCTCCTGAAGAGCACCTGGACCTTGCTGTGATCCTCGTGGGTGTGGGAGGTGTCATGGGCTGCCTCGGGCACTTCAACATCCATCGGTTCCTATTGGAATTGGCTGTACTGTCCTCATTGTTCTGAATTCGTGTTCTCCACACACCGGGTTCAGCTCAAGGGTTTAACAGTGGCCCTTCCCTCACAAATGACTGTTTGTTTCTCACACTTGAGTGCTAAGTGGTGACAAGGATTAATGTGCCCAGCTTAGTTAGCATGGATGCTCACTGAAGTGGCCCATGACTGGAGAGCTGAGCTGGGCAGAGAACATTTGGGGGTTTATTTTGTGCTCTGAGACTGTTTAACATCATCATCTCTTTAGGAACTGGGTGTATGAGCCCTTTGTCTTTGCTAAGTCCTATTTTGACCCTTCCTTGGGCTCTTCACAGCCTGACTTGTCAGACTCCTTTTCCAGCGGCTGCCACCTCCCACCCAGCGCAGTTCACCTCCCTGATGAATAAAGTTGGTGTTTCTTTTCCCTCCCTCTCCTTGTAAGGCGTTGTTCATTTGCAAGGTAATGATGATCTGGGGCGCCCCGTTCCTTCCTTATATTGCGCTGCGCTCGCGAGGAGCCGGGCGGGCGCGGGCGCGGCAGAGGGTGCTCGGCCGTGCCGGGAGCCTGCGGAGCCCGGGAGCCGCGGCGCTTCCCGCCCCGGCTGCGAGCGCAGACCCAGCCTACCCCGGGGTGAAGCCACCACCTCCGAGGCCAGGAAGCTGTGGGGTGCGTGCTCTGTGTCTGCTCACAGCTGGCTGCTCCTCAGGGAGGGGATCCCCTCACATCGGGATGTTGGAAATGTGCGGGAGACCCTGACTGGGACTTGCTGTGGGATAAGAGATGAAATTCTCGAGGCTGGCTGGCAAGGAAGAGAGCATGATTGGATCCCTGTGCTCCACTCTCACCGGATTTTGAGTTCCTGCAAGTAAGTGGTGGTGGCTTTCCTGCCTGGGAAACGGGGAATCTGCAGCTAAACTGGGGAGGAAATGACTTTAGACACCCCAATGTATATAGAAGTTACAGCATTGTCAGAGATGCTCTTGGGGCTGGATAGACTGGACAGGCAGGATTCCTGCTCTGCTCTGGGAAGCCTCAGCAGGGTTCAACGTTATGAGTTGGGCTCCAAGCTGTGTTATTCCATGCTTTGTGCTCTGCAGCTGGGCTTGAAAGGGAAGAAAAGGTGGTGGAGCTTGGCAGTGCTGCTGTGATCCCATGGCTGGGGTCTGGAGGCTGAGTGGGAGCCAGTTGCTCTTGGGATGAATGAATTCAGCTCAGAGGTGTGTGGCATTGTGGACATTTCCAGTTGTGTTGTGAGGAGGGGGACAGGAGTATTGCTGTTGTGTGCAGTGGGAAAAGTGCTGAGCTCCTGTCTCTGGGTGAAGAGGCTTGAGAATGTGGTCCCTGAAATGCTGTCTTCTGAAAACCTAAGATGATGTAAAAGTAGTGCATTTGTGGCAAAGGAAACCACTGTGGCAGGCAGATGGTTCTCAAGAAGCACCATCTCCTGAATACAGCCAGCCTGTAGTTTGGAATCTGGCTTCCCATAACAGCAGCTCCGAGCTCTCTGCTGGTCTCCTGCTGTGGCTCAGCTCTGCAGAAAACCTCTTGAACTGATTCTCACCTTAGAAGAGCATTTTTCTGCCCAAGTGAGTGTTCAGCAACCGGGGAAGGGCGGGAAGAAAGAAAAGTGCTGAAGTGCTGTCAGCCTCTAGCAGAGTCCTGTGGTGTGAGCTGACAGTTACTCACCTGAAGGTTCTAAAGTTGGATTTTCTTAAAAGCCACTCCAGCATGTGAGCAGTGATCAGCTAGAAGTCTGCATCCACGTTTTCAGACATTTGGGTCTGGCATTCAGAAGTATGGTTGTCACTTTCTAAATGAAAAACCCCCAGAGGTGTTTGGCCATGAAATCTCATTACTGCGATGAGCAAAGTGGGTAAGATGTCATGCCTGCTTTTTTGAAATAATCTTAAAATTCACTAATTGCACCCTATGGTCCAGGGCAGATTCAGTGTTGTGACTGACTGTAAATAGAGCTTTCACTTTTTGTAATTGAAAAGAAAAAAATCCATCTACTTCTGCTTCTTGGACCTTTTTTGAAGCACAACTCCCTGGGGTACCTGAGCAGAGTTTGCTGCAGCTGTGTGCACAGTTGCTGATGGAAATCAGCTCAAAATGTTCGTCTTGGTTTTGTGCAAATAGGCTTTCAGTAGCTTCATACACTTTTTTCTTGCCACCCTGCACTGAACACTGTGAGGCTTTATCTGGGGAGATGAATCAGAGGCCAGGCAGAATCATCAGCAGCAGCACTTGGTTTTGCAGTGAATTTAATCTTGCTTTCAGAAAGCGCAGATGAGGAACTCGCATCTTTTGTAGGACTCTCAAAAAACTCCCACGTCCTGGAGCAGCAACCCCTCTGCCATAAGGGTGCCTGTGCTGGGGTGTGATCACAGAGGGGAGTGATCCCTGCTCAGGGGGCCGTGGGTGTTGTCACACGTACAAACGGCTGTGGCCGCCCCCGTCCTCAAAGCCACCTCGGCTGGTGGAGCCAGCGCCTTACGAAACGTCTGCCGAGTCTCCTGCCCCGGGGAGCGGCCCCGGGCCTGGGAGATCGATAACTTCATTGGCAGGAAATTCAGGTGTAGGTTTCAGAAGGTCTGGCTGAGACTTTGCCTTGCAAACCTGCTCAGTCCTACCTGAGTGTCTTTAGTCAGGCACTGGGTTCCGCTCGCAAATATGTGATTTTGGGAGACTCAGTGTGTTGTCCCAAGAAGTGGCTTCTCCCAGTGACTGCTGAGCCTGAACGCTGAGGAGCATGCACTGCACGGTTTCACTGGTCAGAAATCCTGGAGCGACCACTGACCTGCTCTGCAGAAAGTAGGCCAGAAGAATTTCTCCGCATTCACTTCTACTCAAGGAAGTCTCTCCTTTCAATCTTCAAAATTCAGGGATGGAAAATCCCCCTTCTGTGGGATAAGCTGCCCTGTGTGTGCCTGCCTCAGCATGCTGAAAGCTCCTGCCTCGATTCCAACATCACACCAGCTCCTGGCCGTCGAACCTTGTTAGAACTTTGTCTGCTCAACTCCAGAGCCTGCTCAGCTCTGCCCTGGTCCTGCAGCCCATGATTCCATCACTCTAATGAGCTGAACGAGTCCAGCGAGGAGCTCCAGGCTCTGTCTAACGCACCGGCCCTGTTGCAGGTAATCCGAATAATTAAAGTATGCTCAGACAGAAAAGCTGTGTTGTCTAATTAAAACGTTGTTGGAAAGGGAACAGCCTCCCCTTCCCAGCTCTGATCTAAGCCAGTCTGTCCAGCCTGGTTAGTCCTTAAAACCTCTCTGTCTCACTTTCTACCTTGATATAATTGCTCTCCAGGGTTCATGCTTCAGTCAGGGCAGTTTCCAAAGGCATGGGAAGTTCTTAGATAAAAGGATGCTCTCAGATAAAAGGGTGCTGCAAATGGGCAGAGACCTTCTGGTTATTGCGGTAAAAATGTGCCAAAGAGGCACCTGTGTGACCCAGGGTGCAGGGGAGAGGGAAGCTGCTGTGGGTCTGCAGTAGCTTCTGAGATTTACACAAGGCAGGGTGGCTTCTCACCAGAGCTCATCTGGCCTTTGTCATCCAGATGAAGACATGCAAGAGGGTAAGAGGTGCTCGGCATGTCCCACTGGATCTCTGGGTTCCCATCTGTGCTGGTGGAAGCTGATCCTGCTCAGCCCTGCCCAGGGACTGCTGGCCCCATCTGGATCAGCCACCATGGCTTCTTGAAGTTGTGTTTTACTCCAGGAACTGCCTCCATCTCCTTTCAGATCAGGCATTTCCTGGGTGCTGGTGACAGGCCAGCCTTGTTTTGTAGAGCAGGGTGCACAGAGCTGAGCTGTGCAGAGCTGGGAGCCGCAGCCGCCGTCGATGCCTGTGAAGGTGAAGGGGTGTCAGCTTTTGCTTTGGGTTTGCAGCGTGCTGGCAGCAGAGAAGGGACGGGGATGGTGGCATGGGAATGATGGGACAGGGGTCACCAAAAGCCTCCTGGGGAAGAGGGTGATCCTGACAGGCTGGGGAGCATCCGTGCTTTGTGTCAGGCTCCCCAGCACCCTCCTCCCCCTGCACCGCTTGCGCTGCCGCTGCCGCAGTTTGCAGGGGACGATTTTTGCCTTGAGGAAAGCACGGGGACCAGGGCTGGATTTGGGCATGGCACAGCTTTAGGCAGAGGAAAGGGGTAGGAAGATTGGGTGTTTTCTGCTCTGGTGTCACAGCAGAGAGCAGCTGCAGACGTGGGGTTGTGGTGTCACAGGGAATGTGTGACTCCATTGCAGAAGGAGGGTGTCCTGGTGTGTTCTGCTGAGGCCAGGGCGTGAGGAGGGAGAGGAAGGAGGTGCTGAAGGTCACCCTGTTTCCAGGAAATTGAGTCATCCTGCCTGTTCTTACTGGCCTCCCCTAAGCTCAGGAGCAGTGTCACCCCCACCCCACAGCCGGGGTGGTGTCCTGGTGTCCCCAGAGAGCGCTCTGTCATTTTTAGGGTGTCTCCAGAGGGTTTTCATGGCTCTGGGCATCTTCTTTTCACCATTTCAATGGCAAATCATGAGCTTGAATCCCGCTGGTTTTGTTGGATTGTTTTTTTTTTCAAAAGGAGCCAAAACCTGAAGTTTTCCCTGACAGAGCACCCACTGCCGAGTGTCCGCACTGGGCTGGCCACTGTAGGTGTTATGGTGACTCTGGGGACAGCAGTCGCTGGCCAGAAAATGGGACACCCGGTGAAATGTCCCTGTCCAGAGCATCCAGAGAGACCTCCTGCTGGGGGACTGTGCTGCAGGGGTCCCTGAAGCCCTGGGGGTCATAGAGCACCATTTCATGCCCTGGTGAGCCCAGCAGCTCCCGGCTGAACTCCAACTCATGTTCTCTCTCCTCAGAGCTCAGCCCCGCAGTGGTGCTGGAAGCGGCTCCCCCATGGCTGCAGCCAGCAGCGAGGGGACAGCAGGGACCCGGCTCCTGCCAGCTGGCACTGCCCTGGCCCTGCTTGGTGGCCTGGTCTACCTGGGCACCCTGTGTGCTGCCTGTAAACGGTATGTGCTGCCCACGGCTCCTCCGCTTTCCCTCCTGGGGCTGGGAATCCCTCGGTGGCGCTTGGTGGAGACTCGGTGTGCAGCCATCCTGAGCTGGGACCGTGGGGATCTGCTGCTCTGCTGACCTCAAGCCCCCACCTGCGCCCCAGTGCAGCTCTACCTGGCTTGATCCTGCAGCCCTGTGTGTCACAGGCCCCTGGAACACCCCCTACACTCAAAAACCTCAGAGGAGCAGCCCAGAGAGGGCTGAGCTGTGAGCAGGAGGGGCAATGCTGGGGCAATGCTGAGGGTGGTGGCAGTGGTGCCCTGCACAGCTCAGTGGGGTGCAGGATGCAATTGTGATGTCCCCAGCCAGCACAGACCCTGCTGTGGGGCTGGGGAAGGAGCAGGATGTGGGTTTTGGGAGTGCCACACTGGGGACCCGGGACACTTGCTCCTCACCCCTGGCGTTGCCATCTGCCTTGGGCTCAGCCCCACTTCTCCCTGCAGGAAGGGCAGGAAGAAGGTCGCTCCAGACGGGGTGAAGCTCGTGGATGAGGTAAGAGCCCATTTGGGGGGCAGGATCACCCTGGGGGGTGGTCTGGGCTCTCAGCCCAGCCTGAGGGTGTCTGTTCCCCCACGGCAGGCCCTGCTCCGCCAGACGCAGCTGCGGTCACTCAGCAAGTCGGACACGAAGCTGCACGAGCTGTACCGGGTGAAGGTCAGAGACGACGGTGAGTGGCCATGGAGCAGGGGGAGCCCAAGGGGCTGGTGGCCCTTGGCAACTGCGTGCAGTCCCCGTGCTGCCCAGACAGTACATCATGTCACGGACAGACGTGCCACTGTGCTGGCACAGGGCTTGGTGCCTGTTGCAGCCCCTCATTTCCTCTTCTCTCCCACAGCCCAGCGTCCAGCCAGCCTGGATCTCCCCTGTCCCACGGCCCCTGGAGGCGAATCCCTGCACAGCTCTGGCCTCCTGCACCGTGAGCTGCCCCAGATCCCTGTCCCTGAGCCCCCGGCCGCTTCCCCAGCCCCCGACCAGACCTACTCCAACCTGCTCTTCACCCCGCTGCGGAAACCAGCGCCAGACGCTGTCTATGAGTGCCTGGCAGTGGGCGGGGAGGATGCCCCGGTGCCCCCCGTGCCAAGTGGCACCCAGGTGTCCCCTCCACAGGCTGTGCATGGGGCGGCCAATTATGCCTGTGTGCACAAAGTGAAGAAGGCGGTGTCGGTGTCGGTGCAGGATGGGGCTGTGGCAGGACCCCCTGGAGCACAGCACTGCTGGGACGGTGCAGGCAATGCCCCTCAGGCCAAGGTACGACTCCGAGGGGCAGCAGGGATGGGGCACATGGGGGGGTCATTTAATTCCCTGTCTCCCCGTAGTGCCCACGTGTGGAGCAGGGTATAAGTTAGGATCCACTGCCAGGATCCTCCTGGGGGGCTGTCAGAAGATGGGGGGGGACAAAATTATGAGGATACCCTGCAGCGGGCAGGGATTGCCCCCAAACTTCCATCCAAAAACAAATTCCTTTTGCAGCTGGAGGAGATGTACTCGACGGTGTGCAAAGCCACCAAGAAGAAATCTCAGGTTCTTGCATCAACCCCGAGGGCTGTGAAGGAGGCGGGTTCTGGGTTCTGCCAGCAGGAAGGGGCCCCAGCAGCCCCAGGCCCCCCTGACCCCTGTTACGAGTCCATCAACGACAGAGCATGGACAGCTCAGGCCCGTGGCCCCGACCCCGACTATGAGGCTGTGGACATTAACTGGAAGAAGGCAGCAAAACGGGACAAGCCAGGGAAGCCCAGTGTCCCCGAGAACCTGTATGAGAGCGTGGTGGACATCTGGGCAGGGGAGTCCCGGAAAGCCTCTGCCCGCACAGCAGCCAATGGGCTGGAGGTTTACATCACCAACCTATAGCCCCCCGGGAGCAGGGGCAGTGCCACGGGGGGTCCCAGCTGGCTGGACACTGTCAGGTGCCAAAGGGACAGGTGCCAGCAGCCCTGTGGCCACCAGAGCGCTGCATCCCTGCACTCACTCTCTGTATATATCTTCTGTTACTTTTCTATGGGTGTCCTTGTGCCACCCCAGCCCAGCTGGTGCCAGCAGGCTGATGGCAGGATGTCACAAGATGGGCAGTTTGGGTGTGCTGGGTGCTGTGTGGGACCCCAGTGATACAGGGCTGGCAGTGGCACCAAGATGGGAACAGGGTGGGGACCAGTCACGTTTTGGGGCAGGGGCGTGATGGGGCTGCAGGATCAGACCCTCATCAGGAGGTTTCTGCCATGACTGAGGGTCTCTGTCCTCCTTGCACTGCCTGGGGGAGACCAGGGCCTCCTCCAGCCCCCAGGAAGCCCTGAGAAGCTCTGCTCCCACCACAGAATGTCCCTTGTTATGGGGAGATGGGGTCAACCCTGTGCCTTCATGGAATCATAGAATATCCTGAGTTGGAAAGGACCCACAAGGGATCATTGAGTCCATCTCCTGACCCTGCATGGGACAACAGAGAAATGTCACTGGTGTGGGCTGTGGGCTCTGCACTATCCTCCATCCCTCCCACCCTTTCAGACCCATGCAAGGGTGTCTCCATGAGCAGCCCTCTCCCAAACACCATTAAAAGGCTGAGAGAAAGTTTACACTCTTAAACTGTGTCTAAATCCCTGGTTCTGGGGGCTGTTGCTGGTGCAACTGGTGCTGGGAGAGCAGCTTTGAGCACAGTGTGACTGTGAGTGCCCCCGCCCTGGATGGGTGGTTTGGCACCTCTGAAATGGGGACGCACAGCCACCAAGAGCTGCTGTATGGGGTGATGTGTGCCAGAGCAGAGCCTTGCACAGGGCTGCCGTAGAAGCCAGGCTGTTTGCCCAGCACTTGCTTCCTTGCTCACCTCCCCATCACTCCTGTGGGTCCTGTAGCCTCCAAGTGCCAAAAAAGCTTGGGTGAGCTACACGTGTACCAGAGCTTAAACTTCCTCCTCTCCTCCCCGTGGAGTTGCACATCCCTGCCCCAAGGGACGCCGTGGCGAGGCGATGACGGTGGCCCTGGTCACATGGCCAGCGGCTGCCTGACCTCGTGGCACAGTGGCTTGGTGCTCGCTGGAGCCGGGTGGAACCTGCAGCCCCTGTGCCGTGCCGTGCCGTGTCAGGCTGTGGGGCAGGAAGCGACGCGCCTTCTCTCAACATCTTTGCCCCTGCACCGCGGCAGGTGGAGCGATTAAAACCGAAAACGCGGTGCTCAGCAAACCCCGCTGAAGGCTTTAGAGCTGGAGGCACCCCAGGCATCGTCAGCCCCGTGCTCGACGCCAAACCACAGCCGCCCTCGAGAGCTTCTCCCATCCCCCTGCGAGATAAGGGCGCTGATAGAGCACGGCTGGTGCCGGTGCTGCCGCGCTCTTCCTGCTGCCAGTCCGCCACAACGACGCGTGGGCTGCCCCCGCGCTGCCCCCGGCCGCATCCTTCCCCTGCTCCCCTTCTCCATCATCCCGCCGCACACGGCTGGGTCCCTCCTGCACCTCCTGGATCCCCTGGGAGCTGTTTTGGGCTGTGTCACCAGGCACAGGAGCACCACTTCCGTGTGGGATCAGTGTGGCTGCACTCCGGCCCCTGCGCTGCCCGTGGGCTGGGATGTGGGTACCACTGTGCCACCTCCCGGGGGAAAGGCAGGCTTGGAATGGCACCAGGGAAGGGAAAGCTCCTGCTGTGGCGGAGTGACGTGGCCAAATTTGGTCTCCAATTTGCCCCAGCAGCAGCAGAAACCGTGCAGGGCCGCCGTCTTGCCCTGAACTCCTGTGGGACTTGGGAGAGCCGGACTCAAATAAGAAAACAGTTGCCCAGTCCTCAGGGTGATGGAAAGCGTGCCTGGAGCCCTGGCTGGAGGCTGGAAATCTGGGTGGTGGATGAAGAATCCATCGCAAACCTCACTTGGAGTCTCAGGGTCTGGTCGGGAGGGTCGGGGTTGGGGTCAGAGAGAGGGGAGAGGGTAGGGCTGGGAGCACCCCGCCTCAGCCCCGGGGGACAGGCGTGTGCGGGGCGCTCTGTCACGCTGCGAGGGGACGGTGCTGCGAGGGACGGTGCTGAACGGTGCCGTTCCCACAAGAGGGAGCGAGCAGGAGCCCAGCGAGCGCCGTAAGAAGCTGAACGGGGCTGCACGTCCAATAACCCGGCACGCTGTAGGATGTAGCACGGTGCTGCAAGGCGCATTACGCACTGCACGGTGCGACACCGGCACGGTGCGACACCGGCACGGTGCGACACCGGCACGGTGTGACACACCGCATGGCGCTGTACGGCGCTCTGTACTATAAGGATCCGCACCCCCTAGGTCCCTGCACCCCGTAGGGCTCCGCAGCCCGCGCCGCTCTGTGGCTGTACGGCAGCACAGGGCTCTCCAGCCAAACCTGCCCCACGCCTGAGCAGCTCCGCTCCCCGCCTAGCCCCACATCCCTGAAGCTCACAGCCGTGTGGCCCCGTCCCCCGGCAGCTCCGCACCCCCGGCAGGCAGCCAGGGGACACGGGCAGTGCGGGCACGGCCGCGGCTCCCTCTGCAAGACCACCTGGGCCAGGGGCATCACAGTCCAGCCCGCAGCCAACCCCTGGCAAGGGCATCCATGTACCACGGGGGGATCTCCCAGGGATGGTGATTCTTGAGGGAGCGCTGTGCAAGGCCAGGAGTTGGACTAAATGATCCTTGCATGGCCTTTCCAACTCAGGAGGTGCTATGACCACGATTTTAATTTGGGATGCCACCCTGCCGAGCCCCCCTGCCCGGCTCGGGCTGGTGGCACCCTGTGCAAGGGTGGGCGATGCTCGTGGAGTTGCACAACACCGAGCGGAGCTGCCGGAGCCTCCAGCTCTGCGCTTCGGCCGCCGTTAACCATTAAAACAGAGCGGGGGCGGCCGCGGAGCCTGCCCCGGGCCCCGCGGGCTCCTGCAGGGCTGCGCTAACGGGGACTGCGGGATCAGACTCCCCAGGGACGGGACAGGATGGGGAATAAAGGCTGCTCCAGCTGTGCTCCTCCTCCCGTGCTGTCCGGGCAGGTTTTGGGGCCCCGCGAGTGTCCCGGTTCCCGGGGGACACTGCCCTTCAAGCGGCTGGTCCCCAGTTCCTGTGGCGTGCAGGGGCACCCCGCGGGCGGCCGTGCCGGGGTGACACCGGGCGCTTGGCCGGGTTCGTGGGGGTTTTCCCGGTTTGCTGCTTTTTTCACTCTTAGGAAAGCACCTGGGGTTGGCGCAGGGTGGAAGCGGCACCTCCAGCCCCACCTCCAGCAGAGCAGGGAACGAGGGGTGGCCAAGCACCCCAGGAGCCAAGCTGGGAACATCGCCTCCCCAAGCAGGGGATCCCCGGGATGCCGCCCCAGCAACCGCACAGCCCCGAGCCGCGGGAATCAGCCGTGTCAGACAGCCCGGGGCCGCCGGGGGACAGGCAGGGGAGACAGGCGGGGGGGGGACAGGCGGAGGCCACCATCCGGGACAGCCGCACGGACTCTGTCCCGGCCTTCAGGCTGCGGGTTGGTCAATCCAGCAGGAGCAGGACCCGGTGGCCCCTCGCCGCCGCCCGGCGCTCGCGGCCCCGCGGGTTTTGGGGCCGGTGAGGAGCAGAACGCGGGTGGGCGCCAGGCGGAGCTCCCCAAGCACGCCATGCACCCCAAAACCTCACGCACCCCATGGATCACATGGACCCCACATACCCCCTGCACTGCAGGTACTCCCTGCCACCCCACGTGCCCAGGGCACCCCAAGGCACCCCAGAATCCCGTGCACCCCACTCACTCCTAGCATTCCGTGTACCCAGGGCATTCCATGCATCCCACATGCCCAGGGTAGCCCACGCGCCCCATGGAGCCCATGCAGCCCGTGTACCCCCCATGCACCTCAGTACCCCAAGTACGTCCTGTACCCCACTCCATACCCAGCCCCGCCATTCTGGGTGGTTTTGGCAGTGATTCCTCGTGGTGGGCAGGACTCACGGTGGAATTAGGGACTTCTTTCCTACTGGGAACGGCGCACACACCCCAAAAGTCCAGACCACACCCCCTTTCTAGCAGAAGGTGACGGTATCTTTTAGGGGAGCCCTGGAGCTGATGGGGGAGCCCTACAGGCAAGTTGCAGGGGATATAAAACTTCGGAGAGAACTTTGGGGGAACCCTATAAGTTTTGGGGAGTATATCTTTGTGAGAAGCTCTGCGACGTTTGAAGAACTCCTGTAACTTATCGGCAGCCCTATAAATTGGCGGGGGACATCACTTTTGCGCGAATCCCCCAAATTTTAACGCAGCAAGTTTCACCCCGGTAAGTCCGCAGGAGCCGGCGGGAGTTTTGCGGGACGCTCCGCGGTGGCGGGATCCCCGCGTTTATTTGAGGGGCGCCCAGAATCCCGCGCCGTAACAACAAAATCGGAACTTTCGGGGGTCCTCTGCAACTTTTGGGGAGCCCCGCGAATTTGGCGGGAAAAGGGGGGGG